>QAOA01005544.1:501817-540337 GCA_003255065.1 Cercis canadensis
CTCTCTTTCTCCCAACAAAAAAAAAGAAAAAGAAAAAGGCAAACCACACAAGTCTTTCGCTCTTTTAGCAAGCACAACTGCTGTTAGTAACGATGCCTGAGGTCGAATGTGGATACCTGAGTTTTGATGTTTAAGTTAGCGTAATTCGAGTTGATGATTAGTGTAATATTAGAGTGGAGTCAAAAGTTTTTTTTCTTGCCATGTGTAAACTATTTATAAGTGAACCTGAAAGATATAAAAGATATATACAAATTTATTAGTGTAGGCCTTTTGGCCGAATAGGCCAAGAGACTGTTGTGAAGAAATGGTATAGGTATGAGCCTATGAGAACCTTTACTGAGCAAGAGGACCCTAGTTTACGTGTTGTGTGATATTAAATCCATTGAAAACTTTCATCACTCAGTCACGCCAGTGTCCTGATGGATTCCTTCTGCTTTCGATATTCTTTCACAAAGCCAAAAAAACAACGGGCGTGAGATACGGCCATAAGTATCCAATGGATTTTCTATGTAATCTGGTGAATCTTGTACGGCTAAGAGAAGCGTACCCAACCCAGAGCAAGAGGACACTGGCGTGATCACTGACATGATGTGCCCTTTCATTGGCGCAAGTTTCAAGTGGATTTAATAACCCGCAATATGGGAAGGAAGGACAAGAATCCTGATGGAAACCTTGTCCCAGTACATGCACTTAAACGCATCTGCTTTCAGGATTCTTTTGCTTTTTTTCGAACACTTTTCTTCTTTTGTTTTTCCCTTTTGTTATATTGAAAAATTGAAAGGAAATGTGTTTATTTATACGCTGTCTAAGATAATATGTATTACTCCAAGGTATTATTACTATTGAAATCATTTTCGCTAAAGATGACAATTGCTCCAAGGTATTACTATACTTGAGTTCTAGTGTTACAGGCCAGCTTGAATGAATTTGTCTACATCTTACAATCTTTTTTCTTCTTTTGTCTTTGGATAATTTTCCATTTGTCACATGGATCTTTTATAGCCATGGATTAAGTTGACTTCTTTAGCTTAAAGTTTTGGTTTCAAAATTAGTGTGCCCGGAATGCCCAAATATATGCCTCCAACACTATTTGCACAGAACCTAAAAATAAAATTGGTTAAATATAGATACTTTCGTCCTCTAACGTTATCTTAAATTTTAATTTTGTTTCACAATTATTATTATTATTATTATTATTATTTGGTCCTAAACGTTTCTAAAACAAATTATTTTCGTTAAATCCCAAGAATTGAGCAAGTATAATTCTTGTGTACCAAAACCTATATAGCAGCATATTTATGATGCACATGGATATAGATAAATATTATATATAGTTAGTTGTATCTGAATTAAAAAAGAATACACTTAGACGAAGTCACTTAATTTCACATGCAATCACTTATACAATTGCACATACTTTTTTCCGGGCATATAATGGCACTGAGGACAAAACTGTTAACTTCTGCAAATTAGCTATTAAAACCCTTCAATATCAGCCAGCTCCTAATGGCTTAATCGAGTTTATTTATCCATGGAAGAGTCGTATGACTAGCATAGTTGCTCTTCTACGAGATAGCTGCAGTTAATTAATGGAAATCTGACACAAGTAGTGCATAATTAGAAAATAAGCATATGTTCATTCGTATAATATATTTTGTAGTGTGACAAATAATTGGTGGGTTTACTTCTTGACTAGGAAAAAAAAAGTATATATATGAGAGAACATATGCCTCACGCCCATAAATGCGTGTAACCTCTGCGTCGTGAAGCCGCAAAATTGTTGAATCTTTGCACACGAGCCCTAGAAGTGTTAGTGTTAATTAATTATATTATATTTAGAAGATAGCCAAATTAAGAGTTGTAGCATCCACACGGTAGGTTTGATAAATGGAAGCTACTTGGTACGGAAAAATATTATAAACCCAACATGCTGACGGTCTAACACGCTCCACTAACTCTCACTATTTAATAAGATAATTAATATAGTTCTTTTTTACTTTTTTGTTAATACAGTGTAACAGGCATAACAGAGACAAGTTCACCTTCATTCCTCCATTTGAAGGACCGGAATTTGGAGTCCGTGTCAGTTTGGTGTGATCACATTTCAAGGACGGTTCCTCCTTTCCTTTAGTAGGTAACTAATAGATTGAGAACAATGAACTGTACAGGTTAACTAAAACAATTAAGCAAATTATGAGGCTGATTTTCATGGCATAAAATAAGTAGAAAAGTTACCTAAATGAAAGGCTAGTTGTTACCCTCTTTGATAGATGTGGGATGTTAGATATAAAATTATTCATGGGTCTTTATTTAATAGCTTAAACTTTTTGGTTGAATCAGTTTTTGACACAGTATCAAAGTTTTTTTCATCAAGCAGTCAAAAGATCGAATCCTCCCCTCCCCCCCCCCCCCTCTTTTCCCTTTTTTTTTTTAATTAAATTAAAATTTCAACATAAGGTATAAGTGGGCATGTGTTTTGTCCACACTTCAAATCTAAAAAACTTTCGCGTGCAAATACGTGTTACATATAAAATTATTCATGTTATTTATGCTTCAAGTTTAAAGAGCTTTCACGTGCGGAGATGAATTAGATATAAAATCATTCATGGGCTTTCACTTAACAACTTATGAGTTGAATCGATTCTTGACATAAGAACTGCATACACATGATTCGTTCCAAGCAGCAACTAAAGCCATATAACCAAATTTAAGGTGCTTGATTTGTGAGGAAAGAAAAAAGTTACATGGCTTTGAATTTTGAACGTAAACATAAATATGCCTATCATATGTGTATGTTTTAAATCAAACATAAATTGAGACAAATTCAATATCAAGAATAGGACAATAATAATTCTTCAATTAGAAAGGTCGCTCTATTTTTATACTTTGAGATCTAACGGAAGTAACCTACAGAAACTAGCTAGAACTACTAAAAAAGGATGCTAGATCTGATGACTTAACCCTGATGATCAATAAATCTACCATGAAAAGCTCATATCTTAACCTTAAAATAAGGTTAACCCAATTATCCTAAAGCCATTATATTTTTTGTATGGGGTTCTCGTTTTTTAAGAAGGTTGTTTTCAAATCCAAAGAGAAGCTTCAAGACGAAGAATCCCTTATGGTTATGGGGTTAGAATGTGGAGCAAAACAAAACTGAAATAAAATAACTAAACTACTTAATCGGTAGATGGAGACTCTAAACAAAAGTTTAAGACCGTTTCGTTAAGTTTAAAACTCACATATGCAATTCACATGCTCGTGGACACATGGCCGCTCATAAAGCTAGGTCGTTAGGACTTAATTGACTGCAACCAAGGGCAGTAGCCGACGTGTTACCCTTTTTACTATAGAAAAGATATGTATATTACTAGTACTAGTATATTACAACTTTATGTTTAAATTCATTATGGAAACTCTATTGTGAAAAGAGTTACATATATTAAGTAATTAATAACTTATTAACCGTCCAGAAATAAATATGAAAAAGAATATCACTGGTAATTTTTTTTTTGGTCATAAATAGATATAATTAAATTTTTTAGGTGAGAATATATGAAATGGGGAATGAGAATTTGAACCAAAAACTTTAACTATTTGGAGAGATTTATGGATCAGTTATATTATATATACTTGTGTATCAAATTTTGAATTTAATTGAATCTTGAGAAATTTTTTATCTTTATAAGTAATAGGTGACCAATACATGATTATTTAAGATATATGTTAAAAAAATATTTCTTTATGCTCTTTTGTTCTTTCCTTCCAATATAATTATGACTATTGGATTAGCAAAAGCATATGCAAATCAAACATGAACCTGAACAAACGCAACTAGCTTACACTAAATTTTTTATTGTATATTTCAGCCAATAACAAATGAACTATCGCTAAATTTCTTTCCCACTAACTGGCTCGGTTTCTGTTTTCCTATTAGATTTTCCAATAATATATGCTCAGTGGCACGAACTTTTTGGACGTGTGAAATTCGTGTAGGCACCAAAATGATGGACTTCCATTGGAGTTCGTCAGCCATATATGAGTCCAGTTCTAGCTCCGTATGCTATACGTGCTGGGACATTCTTAATTTCTCAATCCGAGTGCAAAGCTTAGGAAGATTTTAGCAGAGAAATGGGTTCTGTAAGGGAAGAGAATGAAGCTGTGGAGCTCTGCTGCCATGTTGGCCATAGGAAAGGTATTAGGGTTAGCTCAGTTTCTCCTAGAAGGAGAATAAGAAGAAAGGCACCAACCAAGCACTGCAATTGTGTTATGCAATATCCAAGCCTTGTGGAAAGGTTAGTGTCTTTTTTCTTCTCTAGTTTACCTTTCTTAGTTCTTAGTGTCTTAAATAATACAATCGTAAAATTGAAGTAGACCGGCTGAAAGAGCCTGCCCTAAAAAATTTATTGTAAAGGTTTGATTCCCATCATCAACGCCCATAACACCTTTTTATGTGAAGAAAACAAATTGGAACTTTACTACCATGTGATGAAAAGTAGCCGATAGAGAGATATGGAACTTTTCTACCAAGTGAAGAAAACAGATTGGCTTCTCAAATTTGAATCTTAGAAGTACAATGAATGTTTTTATTTCACAATGAGGGTTAACTTAATGTCTCGTAGATGGTCTGGATAAATACATCCAAAATATTTCACCAAATTTCTTTTGTTGAGCAATATTTCACAATTCTTTTATTTTGCACTGAAACAACTGATTGTTTCTTTTGATATCGTCAATAGTCGTTTACATACTTTTCCTAGTTATATATATTCAGCTATATAACATTTGTGATCTAAATATAGTTCATTTTCTGCTTTATGCATGCAAGTGAGCACGATATCATGTCCTCAATCCCAACCCATGCCGTCTTCATATTTTTGAACCCACTGATGGTGGACCTCCTACAAGTGGAGTATCAAAACAAACCGACGTCCCCTTTCCAGACACACACTGCAAACATGTGGATTTTCTTCGTAGCCACATGCTTCCACTGCTTAGGGCTTGCATTCGAGATGAAAATTCAGAATTCAGGAGCCCTTCCCTGCAGGATTTTCAGAAATTGTGTTCTCTTCTCAGGAGCTTTGTCGTCTATCTCACTAGCATCCGTCTTCCTCCCACGCTTGCCTGGGTGGATTTGTCTAAGTCTATGGACCATCTTGCCATTAGCAGCAGGGCTTCCATTGCTTCTTTGTGTTTTCAAACGGATTTACTCGGCAATTGGGGGAGCAAAGGCCCATGTATGCAAGAGATTAGTTGAGTTTATGAAAAGCATCAGTGCGCAGAAGCTATGTCTGCCCAAGTAATTAAAATGACATAGTTCTCCGACATCTATATTAGCTATCTTGGCGAATAGATGGCTGGTTTTACCTGCATGAAGATCCAATTTTGTAATTTCATGCTAGAGTTATAGTTAGCTAGCCGAGAGTTGGATGTAACTTTTGCCCTAGATGTCCAAATCACTTTTAAAATGTGAAGATGCTAAGAAGTTGTTGGCCAATAAAAATGAAGTCCATGCCTACATTTCCATGCATCTACATAAAGTGTACCTTGTTGACGTCTGATAATAAAAATGAAAAAAATAATCAGTCATATGTCTTATATTTAACACGATGAAATGACTTGAGTAGAAATAGAAAAACCTACATCAATTAATTATTTGATTCACTGTTTTTATAAACCGAAGTTATTGACTTGCTCAAGTACTTAAATTCTAATTTAGCCAGCGGCTTTCCTTATTCTCGTTTGACCTATCAATTAAAAATAAAATAAAATAAAATAACTCTAAAAGCAACCATCCCATTTTAATTATTCTATCTATTCTTATCCATTTGTCAAACGCGGTCTTGTGACTTCGGTAGAAATTGAAGGCCTTATATAAATGCTTAACTCACTTCGTACAAAGCATATATAGTTATTGACTTTTGTTTACAGGTTAAATAATGGAGTTTTTTTTATCAATAATTAGGAGATGATCGATATGATATTTTGATAGAGATAATTAAATTAATTATAAAGATTTTTTTGGTTCACTAGGAGTTAAATAATAAGGGTTAGTCTATCCCATTTCATGATTTCATCTCAACTAGTTGTAAATATTAATGAGATTGAAATACAACAACTCTATGATAAAGTTTTAAATAAATTTTTGATAGTGTATGTTACAATAATAGTGAAGCAAATTTAAACTCCACTAAGAATCATTACTATTAGGAGGAAGAAGCTTAATTTAGTGCAGTGGCAATGCCTCCCAACCTTAAAGCTTGATCACATCATATTTTCGGGTATCCCACTCCCCTCCCCTGTTATTGGTGGCTTATTATAATATAATTCCAGCCAGAGTTCTCTGCCAAATTCACTAGTATTTGACCACCAGACTTGACTTCTAGGTTTACTATTACCATATCTTTGAAAATCCCTAGTCAACTTGAACGCTTCAAAGTTTAAGTTGAGACTTCAGAAACTTTTAATTGTATGTAAATTCTGCTAGCAATAACCAAATATAATCCTGCATAATCTTTGACTGACCACTCAATGTCCTACAACAGTCTAATGAACAATACATCAAAATAAAATCTTGCTAAATGGACCATGTGTGTCATCATTAAATAAATCAGACGTTTATAATTCATGGAGAGAAAACTTTTCAGTCAAATTAACAAACTTAAGGAGTATAATCTAGAAAGTTAGAATTTGATTTCATTTCATTTTAGGGTGATTTACGCGTGGGTGAATGATTTGAAACTCTGCTTCTCCTATAATGACTAATGAGTCTTCTTGCGTGTATTAGTGTATAACTGCGACTGTTATCTAATCCATCAGATTAAAAAAAAAAAAAAGAAAGTGGAAGAACAGTTAAAAAGTACTACTTTAATAAAAATAAGTGATCGGTAATGGCCTACTTCTTCACTTAAAAGAGTTTGTCCTTCTCTATTTCAACATACTAGTAATTATAACCTATAATTAATAAGCAACATCATTATTTTCATATTAACCAAGTTATAGATGGTAGGTCATTTTGTGTCTGCATTGAGAATGGGACCTTTTCTTTAGTTATAATTAGTCCTATTTAATGGTTTTGCAATCATTAAACTGGGTTCAAGGTATGGCTAAGTTGAAGTGAATAGTTGAAATGTTATGAGCTTATAAATTATGCTCTTTGTTGATTGCTCTGGTGTTTTATTGTTAGGCGTTGGCTTTTTATATATCGGTTTTTTTCTTATGTACAAAAAAGAAATTGAAGTACAACTTCAGGGATATTAGAGTTGTAACAATTAAGCAATTTCTTAGCTTTATGAAAAACAAGTAGTTAACGCTTGCGCTGAATGGTTGATATAGTGAATGTTTTTTGTACATTACAAATTCCAGGGGAGGGAGTTGAGGCTGGGAAGGGGAATGGGATAAAGGAAAAATTGTTCTTACCCAAGTTCGAATCTAGACTTGTTTTAGTGATATTTTGAATAATATGTTACTAAGGCATTTGGGTGCAATTGAATCAAAGACTCATTGAGTCATTGTTGATATTGTATTTGATTTAATGATAATTTTAAATATGTTAAAACTTAAAAGTACATTTAGCAATAAAGCTTAGCCCACTTCCATTACATATATGGAGTTTTTGAATGAATTATATACTCTGGGCCTAAGGTAAGGCTTAGCCCATATGGCGAGTTTTCTTGGTAAACAAAGCTTACCTAAATATCACTTGCTCAAGAGTTTGATGGTAAAAAAAAAAATGAAAAAAGGAAGTTTCAAAATTTTGTTGCGCATTTAAAATGACTTGTGTGATCTTGATGTTCTAATATACTTGGCAAATGGTAATTGATTGGTACTCAAAAAAAAAAAAAAAATGGCAATTGCTTGCACATATTATATTCATCGAAGAAAAGGAAACTAGAAATAAAGACAGAAAATAAAAATGAAATGTGAAATGTGAAATTACTTAAGTACATAAATACAAATACCATCACTAATTTGATTTCAACCTGTAAGAACGTGTCCGTCTGAGTTTGATTGTATTCCATCGTAGAAGATTTACTAACTTATCTTAGATTGTAGGGGAGTAGATAACTTGAAATCATACTGAGAATGAAGAAGGAACAATAAGGGACAATCAATCAACTAGAGATGCAAGAGGTTGCTGGTAAGAAAAATGCCTAGCTATAGCTTCTGGCTTAATTAGGCTTGTTGCTTCAATTTTAATTTGGTGTATTATATATGGTTGTATCGTTTAGCACATCTAATAAGAATTTTTATCTTATTACATTTCCTTTCCCATAATGGGGCAGTTTCTATGCTATCTGCATCTCGGCAGCTTTAATCCTTTTATATTTTCACCTTCATGAAATTTGGTTCATGATCAACAAGAAGCTGCTAGAATGTTATTTCATGGAAGAAGAAAAACTGGTGATGCTTACTATTCTCTGATTGCATGAAGTTTTTGATTTTCCAGGTCTTGCTTTATTCCAGTACATTTACATGACAGTATGGACAGAGAAAAATATAGTCCAATTTTCTTTTTCCTTCCTTTGCAGCTGGCCTATGACTGCATGCATACAGCTACTTCTCTCTTAAGAATAGCAGCTATTCTGCTTTTAGCCTCCAAATCTAAGTGTCCAATCTTCTTCTCTCATAATTTTGCCATATAAAACAATCAAGAAAAGCTCAGCTACTGCTAATAAAGACCATTTATATAAATTCAGTCCACATACTTCTAAACTAATCATAGCACATCTAACACAACAACTCCAGTATAGTAAGTAAGCTAAAAGCCTCAAAGTCTCAAACCAAAAATACTATATATAGAAATTCATGTCAACCCATTCACTTCAAATGTTCAAGAGACAAGAAATTTTGAGTCTTTAAATATCTAATTAATATTATAATTTTAGGAATTGGGGGTTGGGTTTAAAGTTTAAAGTTTTAAAATTAGAAGACGTGTGCCAAATTAAGAGAGGTGGTGGTAGAGTTTTTGAAGTCAATTCATGAATAAGTAGATATGCACTTTAATTTCATGGAGGTGGAAACTTATCAAAGTCATTGCGGAACATTCTCAAAAGATGGAATGAGACAGTCAAGAGGCATAGCAAACATGTGCAATGCCCGCATTTCTGTGGAGCAAATGATTGCAGTAATGTTTCAAGCTTGTCCCAAGCAACACCATGCATGCTTTTTTAAAATGGCAATATTATTAATACATGATCTAGTTAAGATTTATTCCAGCAAGAAGATACCAGATATGATTTGAATACAGATTCGCTACCACCAAAATCTTCAATATCCCACATTCCTCTGTAATCAGACAAGTAAAACTATTCATTGACATATTGATTTGAGTCAAATTCGTGACCTGAACCGAAAAGGGTAGCTCACGAGAGATTCCATTATATGATGTATAAACTACTGGGGAACAAGGGAAAATTAACTAAAATAATGCTATTTTAATAATTAATTACTTAATTAGGTTAGTTTATAAACTATTTACGAAATTGGGTCAGTTTTTACGTCTAATAAACGTCAATTTGTTTTAGTAATAAAACGCCAAATTAATTGGGCATTTTAATCAATAAACGCGGAAACAAAAAAGCGTTTTATGTAAAAAAAACACCAAATTGAATAAGGAGGAAAACGCGGAATGGTTTAATGGCAACCTGACAGTTCCTCGGGTTAAGCAAAAATGCCAATTTGATTCGGCGTTTATTAATTAAAAATGCATAATCATTTTGGCGTTTTATACATAAAACGCCAAAATGATTATGCGTTTTTAATTAATAAACGCCGAATCAAATTAGCTTTTTTGCTTCAGAATAGTGGGAAACGCGGGCTAACTTTTGGAAAACATTAAATTGTTTCTGGTAAACACCAACACTATAGCACATTGCAAAACTGCGTTTTTAAGAACGAATATCTTCTATAAATACCTGAACCTCACGTCCTCTAAATGCATAAGTTGAAATCTAAAAATTTTGAGAGAGAATTGAGTCTAACTAAGTGTGTAGAAGTGGTGGAAGTATACAAGTTTGTGATAGCCAGTGCAAGTTATAATTGCGAAAGCAATTCAGGTACATTTATAGTTTTATTTTAATTTAATATATTTTGATGTATATAATTTTTATTAGTATTTAGTCTAAGTTTGATGTTAAATTTTATTAGGACTTAGATTTTAATTGAGAAATTTTTAATGATATATATTATTGATATTTTAGGAGGAAGATGCTTCTATTAGTTTATTACAATGGTCAGATATATGATGGTTCTCAAGATGTGATGTATAATGGTCCTAGACCCATTGGTTTAAATTTGAAGAACAGATGTGGATTACAACAGTTACAATTTTATGTTCATCGAAAATTAGGTCTTCCAGAAAATTCAGTTGTTGACAAAATTATTTATCGAATTCATATATATGTTAATCCATTACTTTATAATATATTTGAGCTGAGCTCTAATGAAGATGTGGAGTCAATGTTTGAGAATCAGAGTCAACTTAAATCTTTTGGTGCCATTGAGATTTATGTTGAGGCGAAAATTATTAAAGATGAAGTTGGTGGAGATGATGATGATGAAGATGGTGATGAACAAGGTGTTGATGCAAGTATTGTTTGTTCAATCCCTACTTCTTATCCTCCATATAGTCAAGAAGGGATAGAAGCAGAACTTTGTTATCAACCAGAACTTGGTTCATATGGGTTTCAGCATGGTTTGGCTAGTTCTAACCAAGCTCGTATCCCTGAAAGAGTCCATGTGAATGAATGTAACAATCCGTTGTTTGGTTCAAACGTTTGTACAAGGCTGGTTGAAGAATATGAAGTTGGAGGCAGTGAACGTATAAATGAGTAGCCGAATATAAATAGGGGTAACTCTCTTATTGATCCTTTATTGGACACAAGTGATGATGAAGAAGTAGAGTACGTGCCAAGTGAGGAAGAATTAGGCGAGAATAAGGAATATCAGTAGGTGTTAGATTTGAACGTGCCACCGCTTGGGGAAGAACTCCATCAGGTGACACCAATTCAGACAGTCATTTCTCCACATTATTTGTATGTAAACTTTGAGGCATTGCAACAGACTGATGCTTTTGAAGGAGTTGTCGGACATAGTAAGTGGCAAAGAGGCGAGGAACTTCAAATAGGTCAACAGTTCACCAGCAAAGAGGATCTTCAGTCAACTGTTAAACAATATTCCATTTACACACATTATAATTTCAAGGTGAAAGAGTCAAAACCACATAAATTAATTTTGGAGTGTCAGGATTATGGTGCTGGATGCAATTGGAGACTAAGGGTTTGCTTAAGAAGTAAGAAAAATATGTGGGAGATCAGAAAATACAATGGCCCACACAGTTGCAGAAATGCCACTTTAACACAAGATCATAAACAGTTGGATGTTAAGGTGGTCGCAACAATGATTATTAGCATGATTGAGGAGAAGGCAAATGTGCCAATAAAACTAATACAAGAGCGTATCAGAAGTACATTCTCTTATCAAATTTCGTACAGGAAAGCTTGATTTGCGAAGCAAAGAGCTATTGCTCATATATATGGTGACTGTGAGAAGAGTTACAATAAATTACCGAAATGGATGGCCGCATTATGAAAAAATGTTCCTGGAACTGTGGTAGAATGGTGTCTAGATGATCGATGGATGGGAATGCCAACGAATGATCCGACAGTGAGGAGATTCCGACGTGTTTTTTGGGCTTTCAAACCATGTATTGATGCATTCCGTTGGTGTAAGTCGGTGATCCAAATTGATGAAACTTTCTTGTATGGGAAGTATAAGCAGACTTTGCTAATCGGCACTACACATGATGGATCTTGTTCTCCATTGCCTATAGCTTATGCCGTCGTGGAAGGTGAAACCAAAGAAGCTTGGTCATAGTTTTTGAAGCATCTGAGACAACACGTGGCTAAGGACATGCAGAATTTAGCACTCATTTCAGACCGGCATGTGAGCATATTGTCATCTATTGAAGATTTAAATGTTGGGAGGTGTGCACCATTAGCTCATAATTTTTTCTGTTTGCGCCACGTTGTGAGTAATTAGAACACAAACTTCAAAGATGTGTCTGTGAAGCACAAAATCTATAGAGCCGATAAGAATATTAGACAAATACATATAATATATTATCTGTCTGTAGTACATTTTGATGTCTTCGAGTACATTCTTTTATTTTTAATAGTAATTAACAGGTGTCCAATTTGAGTTTATCAAATTTGAGGAGCTAATGAAGGATATACATGATGAATGTAAGAAAGAAAAGGTCTGGCAATATATCAATGGTATTGATAAGACGAAGTGGACACAACATGGTGATGTCCACGGCAGACAATATGGCCTAATGACCACTAATTTGGTTGAATGTGTAAACGGAACGTTGAAGAATGCTCGTAACATGTCTATTACTGCCCTAGTCAGAGCCACATATTACAGAACGAATCGTATTTTCATGGAGAGAAGAGAAAGAGCAAGGGCAAGGCTGACTAGTAGAAAAGCATGGACTGAAGATGCCGAGAAGATAATGACCCATAATAGCCGTTACGCATTATCACATCGTCCAATACTGTTTAATAGGGACAATGGATCGTTTGAAGTGAAGGAGATTTTTGATTGTATGTGACATATTAGCGGACGATCATTCACTTTGAATTTACAGGATCAAAAGTGCAATTGTGGTCAGTTTCAAGCCCTTCACATTCCGTGCACACACGCTATATCTGCATGTGCGAATATTGCAATCGATGCATAGAAGTATGTTAGTCTAGTGTACTCCACTAATAGCATTGTCAATGCATATAATGGCCTGTTTAACCCTATTGGTGGGGAAGAGGGTTGACCAGTTATCAGCGGAATTAAGATAATCCCAAATCGTGTATTACTAAGGAAAATGGATGTCCAACTTCTAGGCGAATTAGAACCGAGATGGATTTGGGAGAATCTGCATCTGGCGTCATAAGATGTAGTATTTGTCGCATAGAAGGCCACAATAGGAGGCGATGTCCGAACAGAAGGGAAGACCAACTATGACACTGGCCCATATTAAAATAAATCTTGTATTTGTATCCATGCCATAGACATGTATAAGATTGGGGATTCATATTGAAATGTAGCATTTGTATAATGAATATAGTATCGTTCATTTTAAATAACTGTTATGACTAAGTGTTATTTTCCATAATAAATTTTAACAGGACATTGAAATGGTATTACAATATAAGCCAGGAGATATTTTTAGAGTGTGTGAGCGTCGATGGATGTTAGATGATAATTTTTTGTATCCACTTGACCCAATGTTACATGACTCCCCCTAGGTACATAGTATCATGTTGATTGAATGGCATCGTAGAAAAGTTGAATGTACTAATCTGCAGGATTTGTGTACGATTCAAAACATTCATTTTCTACGGTGTTTGGCCATACACATGCGAAGACAAAGTCTTTCAGAATTACGATATGCGCTGTATCGCATAAGAGAAGAAAATAACCGAATACGAATAAGGTTACATCAACGTGATTGTGAACGCAGTGCCAATATGGCAATGAGGGAGGGTGACTTGGCAGGTGCTGCTATGTGGACTCGCATATGCCGTGAACCGGGGTGTTTATCAGATATTGACATGTCCGATGAAGAATAATTGATCTAAACCCTAAATATGTAATTTGATTATATTTAATGGCTCCAATATTTTTACTTGTTAACGAAGTTTGTTATATATTATATTGATATTTTATTTTTGTCAACTCACAGGGTGACATAGTATGTCAAGAAGCCGTCGGAGTCCTCCTGTATGGTTGCTACTAAGGTTTAATGATGATTACGAAAGTGAAATAGACTCTAATCCAAGGGAATATTATGCTAGTTTGCGTCAGGAATGGGCATATCAGTTAGATGAATCTGAAGACTTGGTACAACAATTACAATCACTTGGAGCTCCACCTGTATATAGATAGTCGTTAAGAATGGCTCGAAGAAATCGACATGACTATGAGGAGGTTATTCAAGAAATCAGGAGGGATAACAATCAAATGTTAGTTCGTAGATACCGTTACTATTTGTTAAAACTAGCTAAGGAATAAGCTGTTGCTATGCATCGTGAGTTATCAGTCACAGAGATTCAGACTGTAATGAATAGCCCTGATTACGCTACTGATGACGATTAAAATTATGTATTTATGTAAAAAAATGAATGTGTTAGTTACGATTTGATGTACTTTATTGAATGTACTAATTTAAGTATGTTTTATATATTGATATATTTATCTTCATAGTTTTCCTGATTCGTAGTATCTTCTAATATAAGTATGTGGATATTTTTGTGTATGTTTAATGTAATATGTTTAATAAAATGTAGCATTTCTAAACATAGCATCATAAAATGTCTGCATATATAAGATAATGTCAATGTTATAACAATATTCATCAATAATAAACATAGTACTAAAAAAAGCCACGATCATGATCCTGGTGCTACTGATCTGGAACTGTAGGATCCACCATATCTGGATCAACATAGTCACTAAATTGTATCCTGTAGCCATCCTGGTCCGTCGGATAGGAACGAGGAGGAGCAGGTGAAGTCATGTATGCCAGTCTAGGTACGTAATAATCCTCGACAGGTACAGTTGCAGGACCAACTGTCAGACCCAGATCAAGTGTCAGGTTAGCAGCTGAAAGCGGTACCATAACATTTGTGCCAAAAATGTTACATGGGGGAGAACCTACTCCACCCATGTTACCCTGACCCATCATGTCCATAGTGTATTGTGGAGGCTCCAAGCCTGGCTGCAACTGAGACATGTCCATAGTGGCCCGAGGTGTCGATGTCGCAACATGAGAACGACTACGCAAAGTACGTGATGACCCAGAACGCCTACTGGACGACGCTGACCGTGATGCCGAAGGATCGACATGTGGGACATGCGGAGAGTGTGGTCGCGCTGGCTCCCCCTGTGCCTGTGGACCGCCAAACTAGTGGGGAATAGGAACGCCCTACTGAGCAAACACCTAAGACACCGATGCATGTACCTGCTGCTACAATGTAATCCATTGCTGCGGCGTCAACTGCACATCATGAGGTGGACTCTGGAATGCGGGCGCTCCCTGATACACTGGTCGCTGATGCGGTGGCACCTGATGTGGTAAATTCTACTGGGGTGGACCCCTATAGGGGGCATCCGCTTGCGGTGGATCCTGCTGTGGTGGAATCCCCTCGCCCTAATAACAACATATAGTGTGAGTTTAAAAAAACTAACATTATCTTACATTGCTTAAAATCTAATACAACTTAGATTAAGCTAACCTGATAACCCTGTGCTGCATTCGGACTAATCTATTTCCGAGTAACTCGAAGGTACCACGGCATATAATGGGGTGAAGTGCTAAGTCCCTGAGCTATCTCCTGTATGTGTTCTCGTCGCTACTCCCACTGACTGTAGTATACATAATGGGTTATCCTCCAATTTGTATCTGTCTTCCCTCGTATGCTACAGCTCTCTAATTCATCATCATATGGCGGAGAAGGACGATGAATGAACTGCATACTACCGAACTAACGGACGACTCGGTCCGGGTAATGTCCCTCTATTACATTAAATGCACAGAGGGGCACCCGAACAGTCCAAATATGAGCTCCAACAGTACACACATATGGCAACTGATGATGAAGATACGGCTGCCACACAACCTGTGCAATAAAAAAATTGAGATTATAATCTAATCATATAATTTGTACATTTTTTCACTAATGAACAAATCCACAATATTTATCATTAACTCACATGCTCATCGCCAAGATAATCAAAAGCGCGACGAAAGGCCAAATGATTCCTATCGAATCCGATATGGTTATAACGTAATGGCTTCCTCCACCTAATACATAAATGAAACTTATACAAAAAGAAATACACAAATAAATCTTATATGTATGAACAATCAAATCGAGTTAGGGTTCATAAACCTGCATGCAAGTGGAAGGGAAAATGGCTCAAGGACAATAGTGGGAGACGGACACAATGTCAAAAATCTCTCATAGGCCCATACTTGTAGAAGGAATAAGCATCCTCCAACCTCGGTGCTCCGGCCAATACTAAAGTTACACAACCCCCTATATAGCTGTGCAAGAATAGCCGACCCCCAACTAAGTGTGCCTGAGCTGTCGAAGTCCTCCAAGAGCTCCAAGTACATGAGGTGGACGTGGTTCCCAGTAGTGTCTGGGACCAGCCACGTCCCTAGCAACAACAGAATATATGCCTTCGCATGGTACTCCAAGACATGTGGCGGAGCATCTGGTGGACATGCTGAAAATGTCTGTCTCAGCCACGACAAGCGAACTCAGGAACCGTCAATGGCACCATCAGCTGGCACCACTCCCAGTAGACGAAAAACCTCGTCATGCCACAATCGATGATAGCTCCTCCCACCAACCACACTACCATCAACAATGAGGCCTAATAAGATCGCCACGTCCTGTAGGGTAACGGTGCACTCCCCGAAAGACATGTGAAATGTGTGAGTCTCTGGGCGCCACCGCTCTACTAATGCAGATAGGAACTGCACGTCTAACTGCATGGGGCTCACACAACAAACTGCACCAAAGCCTGCCCTAGTAAGATATGGGATCAATCTCTGATCCGGCTCAGGTAAGTGCCTGTGACTACGAGGACGAAGCAACCTCGATCCCTAATATAAACCAAAATAAGATTTATTAAACTAACAAATATACCGAAAAAATAGTAAGTTACAAGGCATAAATCCTATCCCTAAACATTAAACCATAATCATAAATCCTAACCCTAAACTAAAAAAAATAAAACATACAATTCCATATCATCAACTTAACAATTCGAGTTTAGGGTTTTAAATAGGGAATTATGTTTAGAGTTTACGGTTTGGGTTTACGATTTTTAAGTTAAGATTTAAGGTTTTTGAATGAGGTTAGAGGTTTAGATTTTATAAAGGAGTTTAGGGTTTCAAACTTCAAGATTAGGGTTAAGGTTTAGGGTTAAGGGATAGTACTTTAAATACTTACGGATTCTGACTTCAAGTTTAGGGTTTTAAATTAAGGAATATGGTTTATGATTTTCACTTATGATTTAGGGTTTTGGGTTTGTGGTTACCAATTGGGATTTACGGTTTACGGTTTCAAGTGGGGAAACACTTTTTTGCCTAAACAGTCAACATCAAATAGCCAAAACCGTTTAAATTTAACCATAAAATCTAAAACATAAATTTAAGTTAACATAACACATACACTTTGTTGATACCAAAATTATGTAGTAAGAAATAAGGGAAATCAAAAAAATAAAAAAATCATCATAATAATAATAAAATACAAAAAAATATTACTATTAATAACAATAAATTAGAAAAAAAAAAAAAAGAAGCAAAATTGTATTTCTGCGTTTTTTACCCCTGGGCGGCAATCTGCTTTCGGCGAAGTGTCATTCTCCAGTCCGGCCGCCCATCCTATAGTCCCCATTTGCAGCATGAAACAAGGAAAACTATATCAGGAGTTAACCAGGCAACTTGCTCACAATTTTGGCTATAAAAAGCCTCACAATACACAGACAAGAGGACCGAAAATTCTGAAACAAAAATAGAGAAAAAAAGAAACACAAGCAGAGAGCAATACACAGACACAAGAGAAGAACAGAGGAGAAGAGGCTGATACACAGAAAAACGAAAAAATTTAGAACCGAAATAGAAAGCAAGCACACAGAGGGAACCAAAAATTCAGAGGCTAAGTCTCAGAAAGTCGGTAGGAAGAAAGAATACAGCAAGCTTCCAGGTATTAACACTATCTTATCATTCTTTTTAAACTAAATTTTTCCTTTTTTTGTTAATTTTGCATTATACAGATATACATCCAACCCACATATGTAAGTCAAAAAAAAAAAGAACATCTCTTAACTCCTCCAATTTTGTCTCTGAAGCAAGGAAGGGTGTTGCCACCGGCGGTGGTGGCTCCACCCCTTTCATTTCTTGGACAAATTGAACCAAAAAAAAATTAAAACAGGGGTTGTTAGAGGAAGAGAAAGAAAGATAGATCAAAAAAAATTTAATTAACCTCTTCCCATATCCATTAACACCCAATCTAGAGAGATAAACAACATTTACAGAAAAAGAACAAAAAATACACAGATGAGGATCCTCAATTTTAGAGAGAGAGACCTCATTTTTAGAGAGAGAAATCGATTTAAAAAAAAAAGATAGAGAACTAATTTTTTTTTAAGCCAATAAAACATCCAACTAATACTCATCTTTCATTTTAAAGAAGGAAACCGGTTAGAGAGAATATTTTTTTTTTTAGAAAGAGAAAGGATTTTTAGGAAGGAAGAGAGATTCTTAGAGAGAGAAATGGAATTTCAAGGGAAAGGAAAGAGAGAAACTTTTGAGAGTTTGAGATGGAAAACCTTACCATAGCCATTGTTGGTTGAAAAGTGAAGCCAAGCCTTGGATCCAAGGAGGGGAAGGAGGAGATGTGGGTAGCGATTCTTCTCTCTGTTTTGTTGTCTTGCTTCTCTTTGTGTGCAGCGTTTTCTTCCTTAATGAGTTTTACGCATTTTCCTTCTTAAATGCTTTTTTTTTTTGTTTCTTTTGCCTATTTTGGTGTTAATATGAGTTTTTGTTTTATCTTTTTGGGTTATTAAAAGGATGGGCCGGATGTCATTCAATTTGTCTTTAGTTTACTTTTGTTTGTTTTTTCTTTTTGAATAAGACTTGAATGGTTAGGTTTTGATGGGTTAATTTTAGGAAGTTGGAAGTTTTTGTTTCTTTTGTTGTCTTTGGGCTAAAACCGAAATGGCCATTTCATTAGCATTATTTCAGCTTTTCTTTGGACTAGGCCTCTTTGTATGCTGAATTCGTGGGCCCCTTCTTGTTATTGCTGATTCGGGTTTTATTTTATTTGGGTTGTTATATTTGTTATTTTGTTTGGGCCATTTAAAGTTGTTGGGCCAGCTTATTCCTCTTTCTTTTATGCTGTTTTATTTGTCAGCTTGGGCCAAATTCGTGGGCCATCTTCATTTGCTGATTTATTAGGCCTTTTGTTTGCTAGGCTCCTTGAACATGTTTTATTTCATTAGGTTAATGGGTTTAATTATGGTTTGGGCCTTAGTTTTTATGATTAGATCCATTTTTTCTTTCTTTCTTGATGACATTTTGGGCTTGGTGGACAGCACATACAAAATGGGCTTTTGGTCCAACCTTTCCTCTTATTTCCTTGGCTTTTTGCCTTAAGACTATTTGTGTTGGGCTTAGTATTAGTGTTAATCCTTGTTAAGCCTCCATTTGATGAAGAGTCCATTAATAATGTGTAGATTAGTTACTAGTTTAGTGAATAAATTCAATCATCACTATTATTATTATTTCATGCTTTTAATTATTTATCCTATGCGATATGTTGTTATGATTATTTTCATTTCATTTTGTGAATGAAATAAAATCAAAGTCCGATGACGGGTTAAATTAGAGAATAATTGTGTTGACAATTATTTTCTAATATTCCCGAGGTGAGGGATAATTTTCTTGGTTATGCCAGAGGTACTGGTGTGGCCAATAAAATTTCCAATATCGCTTTATCTTTTAATTAATATTTTTCTAGTATTTATTTGTTGCATTATGATACATCTCATTACATTTCATCATCATTTTCTACCTATGCTAGATTGAGATTACCGACGAGGGAATAGTCAAAATTTAGCTATAATGATAGTGATATTTTGACATACCGGAGGTAAAAGGGTTTCTCTAGTTTTGCCAGAGGTACTGGTGGGGCTTGAGGTTAACTCCTGATAAAAATCATTTCTATGCATAATTCTCTAAAAAATATTTTACGCATAATATCATATTTACCTTAAAATATGGATTAAAATACCGACGATGGAATAATCGAAGATAGCTGTAATGACAACGACTCTTTGATATTCCGGAGGTGAGGAGTGTCCCTTTAGCCTTTCCAGATGTACTGGTGGACCAAAGAAATACCTCCAATAAAAATCTTTTTTCCACAAATCTTAAATTCATCTTTCTAACGTGCATAAAGAATTGTATTTTGTAGTTATTACTCGAATAATAAAAAATGTTAAACTTGCTTATGACGAAATAGATTGGGAGAGGATTGTAATGACAATCACGAACTCTACCTAATAGTCTTGAGGCATATTTTAGGTTTCGTTAGAAAGACTAGCAGAACCTAAACAAGTACTACTCTATTTTAAATACATTGTTAGGATCAATTCAATTCACTTTAAGAGGTAACAAAATATTAAGTAGGTAACCGTTCTAAGAACGGATATCGTAGGGTGCTAATACCTTCTTTACACGTAATCAACCCCTGAATCCAAACTCTGAACGCAGATCAAATCCTTTAGGTGTCCAATCGCACCATTTCATTTATCTAAAAATGGAATAAAACGATTGGTGGCGACTTCATTCTTTTCTTACATATTATTGCACATTGTTAACTTTTATTTCTTTCCGCGTGGGGGATTTCGCCGCTCCGCATCGCGTTCTTGAAAGGGACGTTGCGACAGCTGAGGAGTGTCCCTTTAGCCTTTCCAGATGTACTGGTGGACCAAAGAAATACCTTCAATAAAAATCTTTTTTTCCACAAATCTTAAATTCATCTTTCTAACGTGCATAAGGAATTGTATTTTGTAGTTATTACTTGAATAATAAAAAATGTTAAACTTGCTTATGACGGAATAGATTGGAAGAGGATTGTAATGACAATCACGAATTCTACCTAATAGTCTTGGGGCATATTTTAGGTTTCGCTAGAAGGATTAGCAGAACCTAACCAAGTACTACTCTATTTTAAATACATTATTAGGACCAATTTAATTCACTTTAAGAGGTAACAAAAGATTAAGTAGGTAACTGTTCTAAGAACGAACGTCGTAGGGTGCTAATACATTCCTTACACGTAATCAACCCCCGAATCCAAACTCTGAACGTAGACCAAATCCTTTAGGTGTCCAATCGCACCATTTCATTTATCTAAAAATGGAATAAAACGATTGGTGGCGACTCCATTCTTTTCTTACATATTATTGCATATTGTTAACTTTTATTTCTTTCCGCGTAGGGGATTTCGCCGCTCCGCATCGCGCTCCTGAAAGGGACGTTTCGACACACTTTATCAATTTAATTATTCCTAATAATTAATTTAAACTAAGTAATCAATTATACTAGTTAAATAAATTCTACTAAGAAATTAAAACTAACAAATTAATATAACTTTTAAATCTAAACTATAGTAAGACAAATTAATAACAAATAAACTTCAAATCTAAATTACCAATTTAACTCTAACAATTTAATAACTAGAAATAATAATGCAGTAAATAATAAAGATAAATTTATAACTTCAAATGACAATAAAATTAAACTCAAAAATAACTTACTAACCTCATTGTTCCAAGTATCATTTGAAACATGGTCTGGTTGTAAAGTTAACAATGAGGCATCGACTGGTCTAGGAATTGCAATTTCTATAAGTCCAGTGAAATGAAAATGACATGGTAGATGAGGGTGGCAATGGAAGAGAATGAAGGTGAAGAGGTGAAGAGGTGAAAAGGTGAAAAGGTGAAGAAGAAGATGAGGTCGGAGGGGGAAGGTGAAGGGGTTGGGAGGGGGGGGGGGTGAAAGGCCAACGGTCAACCTCGGGACTAAGGAAAACGTTGATTTGATTCTGCATTTTTCCTCGGGACTAAGCAACAGGAGATGAAGCCGGAAATTGAGTCATCGTGGAGCTCACCAACAACGCAGCCACTAACATCAACACCACGCTGAAGCAAGCCATTTTAGAGAGAGAAAGAAAATCCAAGAGAGCAAAATAAAGCTCAAACACAGTGTGACTGTGATTCTAAGAATTCAAAGAGCAGAAACAGAGATGGGGATATAATTGTCTTGTAAATGTGCAAACAGCTTCTCGGTCTTTTGAAAATGAGCTTTCGTAGAGGGCTTTTTTAAGAAGCTTAAAAAATTGAAAACAACTTTTTAGGAGTTAATAAGTTATTTATTTAAGCTTATCCAAACACTATTTTTTTTTTAGGAGTTAATAAGTTATTTATTTAAGCTTATCCAAACACTATTTTTTTTTACATAAAAGCACTTATACTAATAGAGAAGTTCTAATAAGCTATAAACTATGCTATCCAAACGGAGTCTAAATCTTTTGAGAATTGGAAGAAGAGCTTAATTGTGAATCTCCCATCCAAATTCTACTGCCAATGCCATACCATAAATAAATATACTGATGTAAAGTGCCTTTATGATGCCATTGTGTTCTGGAGACACTTCCGTAAATTTGGATTTCACTTGGAGATGGGAAATGGTTGTGCCTATTAAAAAGATTACAACGAAATGCATAGGTGGTGGAAAATTTGCTTCTGGCATCTTTGGGCTGTAATTGAAATAAAATAAATTTAATCAAATTTAAAGTACTAAATCTTTATGCTATTGTGTAACCCCCAAAAAAATGTGAAAGACCCATAAACCCAAACGCTACGTTCAAGTGATTTACCATTAAACTCCTAAAATATTCGCCTGGGCCTAAGGGGCAATTTTGCACTCCTCTGCCCCCTTCTCTCTCTTTCTAAATGTACAAAAAAAAAAAAGGAAAAAGATCCATTAAGCAAGATTAGTGGAGGGCTTTCCATTGTTTGGGCCTTTGGGGTTAGTGGGCAATTTAAAGTTAAAAATACAGACTACAGAGACCCCTCCCACCCTCAAAAAAAGGGGGAAAAAAACCAATTTGAGAAAGCAACTTCCAGGATTTTGCCTTCAAACTTTGATCACCATGGATTCCCGGCGCAGGCCAAGAACTGAATTGCATACTAAATATTAAGTGCAAAGAATTTGAGAGAACCAATTATTACTGTACACGTCATTAGTCCTTGTGTACATATTTGTTACTAGCAAACATCGTTTTCCAAGTAATTTCATGATTCATCCTATATATATATCCTCACATGCATATTTTGGATGCACTATGACCTCATCAGCTGAAATTAATTTTTGTTTATGATTTCAGTTTGTTGTTGTATGACCTCATCAGACACCAAAAATTAAAAAATCATAAACACACAAAATCATAAACTGAAATAATAAGCGTACATGTGCCTATCATAGACAAACAAAATTCCTCTCTATAAGTTTGAGACAGGGAATGAGAAGGTAGAAGTTTCACAGAAAAAAAAAAAAGCACAAGCAGGTTTCTTTGACCACATCTAGAGGATATGGTTCACCATTCCATCTCTATAAGTTTGAGTCCCATGGAGGCCTAACTTCCCATACTCATCATCCTTTAGCTCGAAGCACCTCCACCTCCAACCTATCTTCCCGCCTTCAAAGGTACAACTTTTCCGTTCATCTAAATATTTGTATTCCTTTCTTTTACAGAATGCACACACAACACAACACCTCTAACAACCTTAGTTATCCAATATTCTAAATCATTTTCTTAAATCAACAATATGTGTTTATTCATTCTTTTACCATTTTTTGTTTCTAAATCCCTTCAAATTTCAGGATTGCTAGGTTTTCGCTCTTTGCACTTGATATTTAGTATGCAATTCTGTTTCTAAACAACCTTCAAACCATAGTGCGCAATGGAATGATACGATGAAATATTATCCTTCCATCCAGAACTCTCCCTTGAGCAGCCAGGCTCCGCCAGCGACGACGATGAAGATTGGAGGCAGAAAGAGAGCCAGTTATCATGTTCACATTCATAATGAGCCCAAAGTTCCACTGACACATCCCCAAAGGTTAGCAAATTTGTGTTCATCCGTCAACTTTCATAATTATAGACATACATAGAATCGTCAACTGTAATCATATCCCTCTCCTCTAACACTGCTAAGTACACTCACAACCAATCACCGCACGGGTTTCCTGATTTCCCACTCTTTAGACATATCCAAATGATGCAGCCAACTTCTTCTTCTGCTTCTGTGTTTCTTTTGCTTCAAAACTTTTATTAACCCACGTAATATTGTTGCAATTGACAATTCAGAAAATAAAGCTCCACTAAACAGCACTCCATTCTGCGTTTCATTCTTAACAAAAATCTAATTTTAAATTATTTAAAATTCTTGCTTTAAAAATTAATTCAACATAGTAATTTTTTTTATTACTAACTTTTTTAATTTTATAGAATATAAAAATCTAATTTTAAATTTTTTTTCACCATTTCATTACTTTTAAATGTAGTTTCCTTAAAAAAAAATGTTTTCCAAACTTTTGAGATTATATAGGAGTTTTATTTTCAATAAATAAATATTTTTTGGAAAAAAAAAAAGCAAAAAAAAAAAAAAAAGTCAAGTCTTTAAACCTGTCACGCTACCTAACTCATATTTTTGATGGAATATTCGGGCCAATTTATTGGGTTTTGCCCATTTTGACAATTCTAAATTCATAGTAGACATAATTTGAAAATATGGATGAATATAGTGTTAGCAGTGTAAGACATTTCCTGTGAAATTGAAGTAGAAATCAAACCAAGAACCGCAAAGCAAACTCCCAATTCTAAAATTGGTTATTATTATTGTTGTTGTTGACAGCCAATCTTATTGTATTTTCCTGTAATTACAGTACAGACAGCCAAGAAGGGAAGAATTCTCCATCGCCATATCATGCTGTTATTTTAGCTTTCACTGCAATATTGGGTCCCTATGTTGTTCAAAATCAACCTGGAAAAATAGATGAGCATAGCAAAATCAAGGTAGCCTTCCTTGTGACTTTTTGCATGTATGCTGTGGGCTTGATAGTAGAATATAAGCTTCAAACAAGGAAATCGAGTTACCTTTCCGTCATCGAAAGGTTTACTCTATTCATTGGAATCCTTCTTGTTATATTGCTCATGATAATCTTATTTCCGGAGTTGGGTTTAGTCGCACTCATTATATGGACCCTATTTTCAATGCAAGCTATAATCAAACCGTATCAGAAAAAATTTCAATGTATTCCTCACATATTCTCCCGTATCACTGAAATTGTTAGAAGTTACTTTGGTAGAAAAGAAAATACTTTGCCTATCTCATCGAACATATCAAACACTTGATTAATTGTTACAACTTGTGTTCACCTGCTCCTTTATAGATATGTATTCCTTCCAAATGCAATGAGGTTCTTGGCTTTATATTAATTTAAGTTCACGTGTATTTGTTGTATATTGAATAATAATCTCCTCTTCCTTTTGATGTCGTTCGTCTTTGAAATTGAACTTGGCCATTGAGCATATGAGAAAATTGATTGTATCTTCCTTTGAGTTGACATGGCTTCCTTCCAGAGAAAATAGGTTCATTTAAATATGAAATTGCTGAACAGAGAATGAGATACTAAAGAGGCATAGCTAACTTGTGCAATGCTGGGATTTCTGTGGAGCAAATGGTTGCAGCATTGTCTCAAGATTGTGCCATGAAACACCATGCCTCTTAATATAACATATATTTGTCTTGCTATGTATTAGCCTAAAGCACCCAGCCATCCAATTTCCATTTTCATCTCGAATCAAGGCCAATGCCTGGATTTCCTTTAGCAGTACCATCAATATTAACCTTAACCCAGCCCTTATCCGGAGGTTTCCACTTGAAGCTCAGCCAAGTTCTATTAGGACCCAAGCCTTTAGACACAGAAATCTTATCAAGTTGGTTTTTCCTGATGTACTCCTGAATAATAACATCGGGATTATAAGGACGAACAAAATCATCCTCAAAGATTGCCAAGTTTCTCCACTTCCACAGAAACCAAGTAGTGGTGGCCCAAAGAGAGCTCCAATCCTTCCTTCGGCTACTCACATTAGCCAAAATCCACTCATGCAGGGAGTAGTTAAAGAAACAAGATATCTCACTAGGAACAACCCACTTGTTCCACATACACATAGCCCAAGAACAGTCACGTAAAACATGCAATGTGTCTTCCACTTTATCCAGACACCAAGCACACATAGGGCTACTGTTGCATCATTTACTACGCAAGTTGTTAGTTTGGAGCCTATCATGACTAGTTAACTAAAAGATCCTTATCCTTTCAATACAAAGGATCTTCCACACCATATTCCATAACTTATCTTTCGACCCCCAAAAAATCTCCCTTGAAGCCACATAAGGGCTTTTGATAGTAAACTGCCCACAATTCTCCTTGCCCCAATAGAGTTTGTCACTGCCCATCTCAAAGTTCGGAGGCATGCAAACTCTAATCTTAGCAGTGATTGAAGAAGGCAGCTCCGCATCCAAAAGAGCCCAATTCCAATCACCTTGGGGTGAAACAAACTCCGCATCCAAAAGAGCCTAATTCCAATCATCTTAGGGTGAAACAAACTCCTTAACTTTAGTGCATAAACGACTCTGATCAATCGAATTCAAGGAAAAAGCACAGAGTTGTTCGATTCCTGGGATCCAAGGGTCTACCCAGAAGTTGACACTCTCACCATTCCCCACCGACCAAACTTGGTTTTTAACCATCCTCGGCCAGATGGCAACCAAGCTTCTCCAAAGATAAGAATCTGTATTGCGAGCCACCGCGACATGATTCCAATCTTCCCCTCTTCCATATTTGCTCTTTAGAACACCAGCCCAGAGACAATGGTCTTCACAACGCAGCCTCCAGCAGAGCTTCATTAAGCAAGCCTCATTCATCGCTTGCATGGACCTAAGCCCAAGCCCCCCATATGCTTTAGGTTTACAGATACTCTGCCACCCAACATTATGGAACTTTCTTGCAGCCACAGAATGTCCCCACAAAAAACTTCTTTGAAGCTTCTCCAACTCCAAACAGATACTCTTAGGAATCTTTGTAGCCATCATCGAATAAAACGGAATGGCACCTATTATCGACGAAGCTAAAGTAAGCCTCCTAGCCATAGACAAACAAGAAGTTTTCCAACCTGCAAGCCTGCTTCTAACTTTGTCCACCAGAGGTTGAAAAACAGCCCTTCCCATTCTACCTGGTGAATGGTGATTTTAGCCATGCGTTTAGTTACAATTTATTCTATGATTGTATATGGCATTTTCCTGTGGTCAAAGCTGATACGTACATCACTAAATTAGAGCCATACAATTATAATCTTTTAGAGACATAGCATTTGATCACTCACGCTGCCTCCTCTTCAAAATCCTAGCTCTCATCTCCCTTAATGATTGATTAACATTGGAACTGTCATCGAGCTCTGCAATGGTAACCATACCATTAAACTTCAAAATATTAGTATCATTCAACTATATACTGCCTATAACCACAAATGATAAATCATCAACTAGAAGATTACTTGACAAGCTTCTATAAAACATTGATTTTGTAAACATAGCCTCGCAACTACCAGTGTTATTCCAGCATTCTTCTCCTTAAACCTTCACATGCTCCCTAACATAATATCTCTACCATACCTCAAACCATTTTTCAAGACACATTTATAACCCAAGACTTTCTTTGAAAGAAACTACTAATTTCTCAAAGTAGAAAATGAATATAAGAATTTTAGTTGAAATGTAACATGAAATAATATAGCTGAAGGGAAAAATAATATTTGCATCAAGATGACATAAATTTTCTTTTCCTTTCTGTTTGTCTAGAGTCACCCAAACCTTGTAAAACTAGAAGAGTCTCTAAGCATTGCAAGATGTCCTTCGTTGTGGGACGGTTCATTGGAAAAACTTCTATGCACTGTATGCCTAGCACTGTTAATGCAACACCATCTTCAGCATAGTAATACCAGTCTTCCTGCAAATTTTTGTGGACAAGGGAACATTTAAACTAATTTAGCATTTTTACTTGGCTAAGCAGCAGTAAATCAAATAATTTTGGTCTGTAATCCTGTAGGCAAAACAGAGCACTCTGTATTGAGTACCAAAACAGGAAAGTGGTAAGAAATGGAAATAAAAAGATGCTAAAGCAACCTTGTCCAGCAATATATGAGATGCACTGATATTTAAGGCCAGGTTTTGCTTCTCCTGACCATGAAGGAATTCCAAGAGCTTTGCAAGTTCATGAATTACATTGATTCTCTGAAGCCAATTAAGGTCATCTGAATCAGCAAAGCAAAGATGTCATTTCATCAAAGTAAAGCAATCATAGTTTTCCTCCATCACTTATCAATTCAACAGAAAAGAACAAGAATAACTGGAAAAGATTCAATTTCCGTAGTTTCAACATGTTCTCACAAGTTGACATTGAGAAATTCTCATGTACCAACAGAAATTTGAAAAAAATTCATCTTCTCAGGAATTGACATTGGAAGCAAAACACAGACAGAAGAATACCTTTGATTATTAAATTGTGCATACTATCCATTGGATTCAGGTCGTAAACAAAAACAACACCCTTCATATCTTTCTCCCAACAATAACTCATTAATCTCACCAAGTTGGGATGATCCAAAATTTTACTTCCTCCTAGAAACACAAAAACCATCAAGTTTCTACAATCTGCCATAGACAAAACTTGAATTGAAACGCACAAACACATATATTTACCTGCAATTTTGCCTCTAAATAATCTGCCAAACTGCGAAATTCCGAGGATGTTACTTTGATTCAAATTGTTGGTACTTCCTTTCGAGTCCTGCAATGTTTACTTCACACCTTTACCCACCAAACTTATAACAAATAAACACAAGCTAATAGAATCACAAATTAAACTATAAATTATTTACCAAGCGATTATTATATATTCGGAACTAAATTTTTAGCTGCTTTTCACGAAAATGTCAACCTTTATGTCACCTCTTACTCGGTTGTGGGTTTGACTCTGTCAAGTGTAGAGATATTTTGGCTTCAAAATTTGGTTGTTGCCAAAAGCCATTTTTTGCTTGTCTCAAATCAACCTTTTATGAACAAAATATTTTAATTTATAGAAGTTGAGTGGTACATACTCAGGACTTGAGAGTTTCATATTTAAATCCAAAATTGCAGTCAAAAGTACTACAAAAAAATTTTAATTTATAAAATACGCAAAAGACTGTACAATTGTGGCCATCAATCCTATCAAAATCGTCAACAATCTTCTGAATTTCGCTCGCGGACAAAAAAGACTCATCCTACACTTCAATGATGTTGTTCTTATGGATCTGTTGATCAATCAAGTTTATGGTTGACGAATTCCCTAATGGCAGATTTTTGGGCTAGAGGGAATGATCATGTGAAATGAATGCTCATAAAATTAAGAGGCAGCCTTTCACCTCAACATAAGGTTTTGGATTGAGAGAAATTCAGAAGAAAAAAAAAAAAGATGATTGACTAATACTATTTAACAAAAAAAAAATTGTTTGAATCTTGTCAGAATTTAAAAGAATTTAAATGTGATTGTTAAACGAAACAAAGTGATAAAGATTAGAGATTAAAAATCATCCATTAATTATTATAAATCTAGAGCATTGACGTTACTCTATTGAGACAAATATCTTTCAAAGACAAAATAATAGTTCCAAAAAAATGAAAAAATTGTTCCAGGGGAGAGAGTTGAGGCCGGGAAGGGGAATGGGATCAAGGGAAAATTTGTTCTTACCCAAGTTTGAATCTAGACTTGTTTTAGTGATATTTCGAATAATATATATGTTACTAAGGCATTTGGGTTTGATTGAATCAAAGACTCATTGAGTCATTGTTGATATTGTATTTGATTTAATGATAATTTTGAATATGTTAAAACTTAAAAGTACATTTAGCAATAAAGCTTAGCCCAGTTCCATTACACATTTGGAGTTTTTGAATGGATTATATAGGGCTTGTTTGAAAGTGTTTTTATTTATTTTTTTTTTAAAAACTGTTTTTGAAAATTGTTTTTAAAAATTGTTCTGCAAAACAAAAGTATAAAAAAATCTGTTTGATAAATTGTTTTGAAAACAATTTTTAAAAACTGAAAATCAGAAAACTTGCTTGGTAAAATTGTTTTAAGAACAAGTTTTGAAAACAAAAAAACAGAAAAATCATTTGATATGAGAACAAGTTTTTTTTTTTAAAANTTTTTTAAAAAAAAAAAAAAATTTGATGATGACTAATTTTGTAAATAAATTATGGTAATGTTTTAATGAGAATATGAGAAGAATAAATAAGTAAAAATGAAAAAAAAAATTATTATAAAATTTAATATAATATTGATATGACATTAATACTTTTAAATATATTATTCTAAAATAAATAACAACATCATTTATAATTATTCATTCTAATCATAGGTGATACAAAAACAACATTAACAATTATATGAATTAATATGTACAAATTATTAAGCAAAATTGTTATATTCTATCCACATCCAATTTGAAATATAGTCACTATATACTTCCATTTCTACTGCCCATAAGATAATCTTGACAAGTTGTCTTGATTGGAGCTTGTCTCCTCCATGCTTATGTTTTCATTTAAAACCTCTATTTCTACATCATCAAGATCTTCCCATATATCAAATAATTGATTACGTAAATTTTACTTACATATATAATTATGAATTACACAACAAACCGTCACTATAAGTCGCTGCTTTCAACATTTCTTTAAAATAATGAGAAACTATTTTTGTAGAATGTTGAAAATGGTCAAATACTACTCTTTAAAGTGGTAAGTGAATTAGAATAAGCAAGTGAGCTATAATAAGTTAACTTTATCCATTTCTTTTCTAATACACAAAAGAAAACAAGTTAAATAACCCCTAATGATTTGGCCAATCATCATTTAACGGTTTAACCCATCATCAAATAACCCCGTATAGTTGAAGCCCTGTGGTGTAGAGAATCACTACTATGAGGGGTGTAGAATAAAGATCACCTTCCTCACCATATTTGACATGAGGCCAGTGGATCCATGAACACAGCACAGCAAGACCCTCAAGATGGAGAAAACAACTTGACAATAGAAAAATAATAAAATCCATAGATAACATCAATTGATTGTAAGGTACACTTTTGGCATGCTCAATCTAGCTGAAAAGAGAGTACAGGTAAATTTAATGTGCTTCAAAAAAGAGAGGATGCAAGCTCAGAAACATCTGATACAACTTGATCAAAATCTGATTTTAGTTTTTCTTGTTCCCCTTGATCTAGTTCCCCCTTTGGAGGTTTGGGCATCACAAAAATGCAGCAAGTTGGCCTCTTTGTTGCTCCTGCACTTGCAAGGTCCTGGAAAATAATAAGAAATATAAAGCAAATGAACTTCCATGAAAAATAAAGTATATGCACACAAGTATATCACAAGAATAGAGTGAAATAGCAAACTCTTTCTTTTCTTTAATAAAACTTTCATCAATATGTTTACACTTTTCCAACTCCGAGTCCCACATTTAGAGGCAAAAAATAGTGTTGATATCTTGGGTAGGTTGCAGGAACTCAATAACTTCCAGTGAGGTTCCAGATCGGATCAGTTTAAGGGCGTGGGGCCCATTCTCTCAGTAATAGCCTTATAGGTTAGCCCTGCACCATTAACATCACCAAAATGCAGCAAGTTGGCCTCTTTGTTGCTCCTGCACTTCCAAGGTCCTGGAAAATAATATGAAATATAAAGCAAATGAACTTCCATGAAAAATAAAGTATATGCACACAAGTATATCACAAGAATAGAGTGAAATAGCAAACTCTTTCTTTTCTTTAATAAAACTTTCATCAATATGTTTACACTTTTCCAACTCCGAGTCCCACATTTAGAGGCAAAAAATAGTGTTGATATCTTGGGTAGGTTGCAGGAACTCAATAACTTCCAGTGAGGTTCCAGATCGGATCAGTTTAAGGGCGTGGGGCCCATTATCGTTCTATAAGCCCATTCTCTCAGTAATAGCCTTATAGGTTAGCCCTGCACCATTACTATCACCAGAACTAGCAGAAGATGAAGGTCAAAGGAGTGTAATAGATTTTATTTGGACTAAAATTTTCAAGCATAGGTTGGAGCAATCTCCCTCCCTGTGTATGTGAGGAACAAATTCTTCTACCACCCAAGATAATATGTCGTCAAGGAGGAAAGATGAGAAAACCCTAACTACATAAAATTCAAGGGCTATGAAGGTTAGCATCAATTAGTAGCTTGTTCTCACTTCCCACAAAAGGCTTTTACCCCTAATCATTAGAGCATTCAATTTCCTGTTCTTTTTTAAAAAGCAACAAGATGCATGCACCCTTATGGTGGCATTTAGCTAAATTGCAAAAGGAATAACACATAGGTATCTAATCTAAATAACTACAGGTGCATTTCAGTTTTCTGTTTTATCCTTGGTCAGCACCACCACCTCATGCTTTATGTTCAATAATCTAAAACCTCGTACAACTGACATACATACATAAATGAACCAGACAAAAGCTACCTTGTTACTTTCAGTAATACCAAAAAGGGGAGATTTCAGCTATTGAGAATAGGAGCTCAACTTGTAAGGCAGTCAACTCAGGTAAACTTAGACCAGACTTGTAGACAGATGGATTGCATATAGGAATTTATAAAAGTTTCATTTAGAGATATCCTTAACCATGTGCTTTGCTTTCACATTGCAGCAAGTTTGTCAAACATGAGAAAAAGAGAGAAAAGAGGACAAAAAATTAAAAAGAGGAGGAGGGGGGGAGGAATGCTTGGAGAAAATGGAATTGCCTATCAAAGTGGCTTTAAGAAAAGATTGATATCTAATTGTTTAGTATGGTATACCTAATCGGCCCTCTTGCCAATAGATATAAGGCTAATAGCTAAACTTATATATGTCTTCTCATAAGTAAGAACATAGTTGAACAGAATAGTGAATATATAATGAATTCTTGAATCCATTTTATCAGTTTCCTTGTTTCTCCACAAAATAATTATTTAATTAGAGAAATGCAGCATGAGGCATGAATTATGCACTCAAAGACATTTCCAGTTCGTTCATAAATTATCAATCTAAACTTAAGGGTCTCAAATTCAAAAACTAAAATAGAAATAGAAAAGAAAAGATCTGCAATGATAAAAACTTACAAAACTACAAACAAATAAGTTTGATTGCATAGCATCAATATTACCTGGACCTCAAAGCAATACTCTTTTTAAACCCACTCAAACAGAATTGCATAATCTATAGCAAATGGATGCCATACAGCTAAGTCAAACTTGAATCAGGAGTCATGGACTTCAGAATAATTTAAGCAAGAGAAAAGGGAAAGTATATACTTAAAACCTAAGTTATGAATACATTCAGGTACAGTGAGCAGCAACACATCCAGCATTATCTATTTATAACGCTAGTCACAAAGTAATTTCCAATTGGTTCCAATCACTAAGCTAAGAGGTTCCATTATCTATTCAGTAAAAGTTAACAAGAAAAAATAAAAAAGGAGAAAGGGAAGAGGGAAGATTCTCATAGAAAGCATAAAATACTTTAAGCTCAAGCAAGAAAGGCATATTCCCAAGGCTCAACCAACCAGACCCACAACTGTCTCCTCCATGACCAAAAAGCAAGACAAGAATCAAAAGGAACTTTTTATACTTTAGCAAGACAAGAATCAAAATTTTGAAGCAGTTAAGAAGAATTTTACCCAAATTTTTTATTAAACTGTCCAAAAAATACAGAGTAAACAATTTCACCGGTTCTTCAAACATTTATGGAGACCCCGAACCAACTGATCTCTCCATGGAAAAAATTCTAAACCCGCTAGCAGATTTTGTCCACAATTACTCATGACCAAAGAAATATAAAGCTAATATCAACAGAACCCCAAAATGTTCCTCCTATTAGATAAAAAACCTATGCAAAAATTAGCAGAAGACTCCACGGAACGCAGAAAGAAATACATAGAAAAAATAGCAAAAGAAAGCAAAAATGAAAAAAAAAAAAGAAGAAGATTAAACGCACCTCAATTTGACCTTCCAAGACGTTCAGTTCAAGGGCTAAATGAAGACAAACAAGGAAAATTGCTTCAGAGATTGAGCATAGAAGCTCAGACTTATAAAACATAGAAAAGGAGACGTAATTGTAGAGTCCCAGGAATGGCTTTTGCGATGCTTCGCAGGTATAGAGAGATTTCAAACAGGCCCAAATGGCTTCTGCGATGCTTTGCAGGTATGTCGAAAGTCTGCAATAGGTTTAAACTTTTTTTTCCCCCCCAAGATTTTCAAAAGATATGATCGCCAAACTGTCATACAAGTTTAGAACTTCAATATCAATTTAAAATATAATTGTTCTTCCTACTTCCTACTGAATACTCAATACAAACTATATACATGACTCATTCATTTCTACTAGTTATATGATATACACTACATAACCAAATTAGGAAACAAATTTCCTTTTCTCCGTATAGGTAACTTTTTTCTTTTTGTGGTGGATAAGTAAGAGAGGGGTAATCTGCAAGTCTCCAAAGTACTTCTACTTCTTGTATCTTTAGGGGGTTTGAGAAGGCTCAAAATTAGAGAATTCTATGAAGGAGTGTTTCTGAGGATGTAAGCTCTCAAAGTACTTACGACAAAAAGTTTATAAGAGAAAGAAATCTTCAACTAATAGAAGATCAAGAATAATCTCGTAAAATGATCACATAAACTATATTTTGGTATCAGTGGCATTGGCTTTACTTGCACTTGCATAAAAGCCCATTGCAAAAATAATAGCTAATGTAGCTAAGAAGCAAACTACAAAGGTTCCTTCTAGTAACAATAAAAAATTAGCTTCCGAATCAAGTTCAAGTATGGTTTTGTCAAAAATTCGTGAGGTGCTCATAAGCCCCAAAAAGGAAAAGAACAGTGGCAAAAGGTATTCAAAAAAGGAGAACGTGAGGGAGGGTGATCCAATGCGCTAACCTTGGCAACCATGCGTTGAAAAGTAATGTCCTCATCGTCTATCTTATCTTTCCCTTTACCCCATTTCTTGTATGCAAATTCGGAACACAATTAACACAACCCAGTAACTATAAAATACAAACTGAAAAAAAAAAATTTATCACACACAGAGCAAGCAAGAAATTAAAATTTATTACCTTTTGGATCGCTTAGGTTGGTATATTCTCGAACTTCCCTCTCAGCCATTTGTAATGATTTCTGCTGAGCTTGAAACAGAGCTTCTCTTTCTAAGATAAGAAGATTCAGCTGCAAGGGGAAGCTCTGGAATTACGAAGCACAACTGAAAGCGAAGCTGATTCCTTTCGGAGAAAGTGAGGGAAGAGAGAGGACGCTTCCAGAACTTGATGTTCAAAGGAGAATAAGAGGAAGGCTAGGGATTTGAGAATGACTTTGGTAAATGGCTTCAGCTGCTGAGAGTCGAGGGAGGCATATTTGGAGATTGGATTTAATGACGGATGTGCCATTAATCAAAACAGTTGTTCTCCGGTCTTTGAGTTGTTTTCAGAACAAAAACAAGCGAAAGTTGTTTTGGTTTTCTTGTTTTTAAAATAACAGAACAAGTTTTTAAAATATGTACAATAAAAATAGCTTACCAATCAAGTTTTTTTGTTTTATAAAATTAAAAAATAGAAAACAGTTTTTAAAAATAGATTTCAAACAAACCCAAAGTCTTTTTCGTTTTCATAAAGGAAAAAATGGCAAATGAGTTGGAGAGAGAAGTAAAAGCACTTACCAAAAATTTCTCTCTCTACACCACGTGTAAAACCACCAATTGCTCCTCACACACTCTACTGTCAAGTAAATCAATTTTCTCTCTCTGCACCACTTACCGAAAACGACCACGTTTTATTTGATGAAATTGGACAAGTTTTACAAATTTTAAAAACTTCCAGCCAAATTTTTAATTATTTAAACTTTCTCTATTCTTCATTTTAACCAGTAATGTCAATTCTTTAAAAATACATAAACTTTGCAAAAGCTGCAAAGACTGCAAAGCATTGTATTTTNAGGGAGGTGTAACATAGCACCCCCTAAAATCTAATTGGTGAATGATTGAAACTGAAAGTTTATCAAGAATTAAAAGGACATATTTAACCAACTACTAAGTTATGCTTACTCTTAAAGGTATTGTTATTCTATTTTTTTTTTTTTATTGAAGGGTTACGGTGGAATTCACATTCTAAAATTAATGTTATTGTAAAGATTTTTTTTAAAAAAAAAATAGTCACATAATGCAAATCAAAATAATTAATTTCTTGTAAAACATATTAACAAGGCAATACTAAAAAAAATATTAAAAAAAGAATACGAAATAATAATTTTTTTAACACAATTAAATTTAAAATTTATTTACTGTTTTAGAATTTTACACATATTACGGGACCCAATTTTTATAATGCCGGAATGGTATCTTAACAAACACACCCAAAGGCATGGAGGAGTGACAAATTTTTAACTTAATAAGGGGTATAGGATTACGTGGTATTGTCGTCTTTCTACCATAGGGGTATACCGTATACCCCCATATGTTCTTTGTTTTAGGTTGTTGATTCCAATTGTAACTTGTAAGCATAGACTTGGAGAAACGTCTCTTTCACAGTACACTTTGAAATGATTGTCCACCAATAAGTGGGGAACGATACACAGGCATTTACGTTCACCTGTGACTAACACAATTGTGAATCAACCACTTCTAATTAACGGATATTATATATGGGGTGGGCTTAAAAAGCCCAATTTTTAAAATTTAAATCATATCTGGATTATGGGGATTCTATGATACTACGTAAGTATGTCATACTACACTGACGTGGCAAGCATACATAATTTTTATATTTTATTATATATAAAATATAATTTATTTTATTTTTTAAAAAAACTTAAAAACAGTTAATTTGTACACATGTCATTCATTTATTAGTTATTCCTATGTAGTATGACATACTACATAAATACTAAAAATATCTAAAAAACCTCCATCGATTATATATGGGTCAAATCTTAATTTTAAATGACCGAGGCTCAAAATTGATAATTCTAATTAACGGATATTGCTCTTTTTGATTTTTATTTGCAACCTATAACTATATATTTCTCTCCTTAAGCAAAAAGCTAATGGCAACCGGGTTTGATACACCAAACCCAATATGGACAACACAGGGGCAAGATAACAGTATCTGTTGTCCTGTCTTGTATGATGGCTGCCATGGCCATGGGAGGTGTCATCTACGGCTGACACTGGTATATCAGGTGGGTCTTTTTGTAATTTTATCACGTAATAATATAGAATCACCCTAAATCTTATCATCTTTAACCTTTAGTATGGTGTGGTCCCTCAAAATTTATTTTGACAAGAATCATTTTCAAGAATATATATCTTTCTTAACAGGGTACAGTACAAGAATATTTCACTTTCCCTTTGTTCTCATAACTCAAAATTCCAGATTGGGTTCTGGATGCAGGCTTCCGCAATCACGGACCCATTTTTGGTGACCATTGCTGAGTGCAAATATCGCGTTTTTCTCACGGATTTTTTGTCTGTGAAAAAAATTTGTGACTAATATACATTTTTCTTGTAGTGGTAGCTAGAGTTTACTTGTTACACCTCATTATTCCTGACCACTCATTCTATGCAACTTTTTAAAAATGAAAGGCTCCTTTGGTTGATGTTTCCATACATGCAATCAAACTTGGTATATGTAAGTCGTCAAGAGCCATAGGAGAGAAAGTTTAAGATGGTGAATGATTGAACCTGAATGCTTATCAAGCATTAGAAGAAGGACATGTTTAAGGAACAGGCCCAGGTGGTACAACTTACAGGTTTAGCTGGTGGAGTGGAGTTGGTATATGGCACATTTAATTGATGGGAAAGAATATCCTAAACCCTAGACGTGAAATAATATAGTATAACATAATTAATATTATTTTTTAATTAAATTCATTTAAATATTTTTAGTATATTTCATATATTAATTTAATTAAATTTAAATTATTTCAATTATATCCATATAATATATTATAGTATAGAATTAAAATAATACAAAAATAGGCTAGATATGTCATGACTATGGTATACAATAGTCATGCCCTTGATTGGTAGTTAGCTCAACCTTCAAATATGTTGTTTAGTTAGATAACCATCTCTGTCATAGCAGATATATTAAAATGATTCTGTTAGTTTGTTTGGAACCTTAGAATAGAGAGAAAGATAGAAGTAGCACACATTTTTGTTTGAGAGTAATAACTTTTCTCTCTACTTTCATTGATACTTGTTAATACATATATACAAAGGATATGATTTCATGATTTAAGAAGGGTCATACCTATTACAACATACCCTTAACAACTCTTACAAAAAATCTTTCCATAAAACAAGGATATCCATTCATTTTTACTAACCCTCCACAGTAACATATACCATTACAAAAAATATTAACTAACTTAGGAGTATCTAGAAAAATCTGATTTCAACAGATTCTCCACCTTTAACATGGAGGAAACAGTATATTATTTTGAATCAAGTTAATTTGGTCCATTCACATTTAATAAACAAACTTTCAAAGAAAACACTATCATGAATCAACAATTCTAATTGGTGGCATGGAGTGGCGGATCTCGAACAAAATTTTTTAGGGAGCAAAGAGATGCTTAGTAATTAATAGAAAAAAAATTATAATGATATACATCTTTTATAATATTCAAACTTGGAGACAAAATACATCACATATTAAAATATTTTTTCACAAA
>QAOA01005544.1:540488-565401 GCA_003255065.1 Cercis canadensis
AAATGAGTTTCTGAAGGAGTTATATGTGGCTTATCAGGATATGGATGGTTTATGTTGAAAACCATAAAAGTTCATTGGAGGCCCTGTTTGTCTGCACACCAACATTTTTTAAAATGTGTATCCTTAGTGTTATTGCATTCTTGATATAATTCCTTTTTCCTAATGAATTTTGCCTTGCAGAGAGAATTATGGTTGTGATGTCGTCTGCTTCACTGCTGATGTTGGCCAAGTATGTTACAATAGTAGAATTCTATAATCAAAGATTATTGTTGTGTTAGCCGAAAAAGTGTTTCAAGATTGTAATATTCTGACCAGGGGAATTTGCTATACCCCAACTAATATTTTGCTGTGTTTTTGGTAACAATGCTAAACTCCATAGGGCATAAAAGAGTTGGAAGGTTTAGGAGAAAAGGCCAAAGCCAGTGGGACATCTCAGTTGATGGTTTGGTAACTCGAAGAAGGAATTTGTTAGAGATTATATAATCCCTTGTTTGCGTGCAGCCCAAGCAAATACTTTCTCTCATAAATTGCACCAGCACGCAAACAAGGAAATATGTAATCTCTAACAAACTACTCAAAAGGCATAGTTGCCTTACAAGGGAGAAGAGTTGCAAATGATAAGTGCAATTGCTGGTGTGCAGAAAAAATACTGCAATTGTATTATTTGTTTCTCCTCAAGTCACGTGGATTCAATCTAACCTGGTCAAAATCTCCAGTACATATAGCATATCTCACTATATATGGCTACATTTATGAAGTTCAAACTTATCCAAGTTAAGGTTGAACCCTTACTTCTTGTTTTCCTTCAAGCAACAACTATAGCTGCCTTTGCCTGGCTATTTGTGAGCTGTCTACCAGAACTAGAATCAACGATTAATTCTTCAAATCCGATGTCAATCTACTGAACCTACCATTGTACACTCCATAATGGTACTACTTTTTATTTTTTATTTTTTTATAGTTATTTTGAATGAATAAAGGATTTCCTATCACCTATTATTACCATGATACAAGAAGTTCACATGAAAGAGAATATACAAATTTGACAGCATAATCAAAACCAAATTAAGAAACTCCAATTGATGGGATTTGAGCTTCATATGCATCAATTGATGAAACCATTTCATAATTAGCTAGCCGTAAGTAAAGTAGTGCAATAATGGCTATAATTATTCAAAACTTCGTTCATGTTGAAAATAAAAACATAAAGTCATTAACTACGTCGTTCTTACTTGAGAAGATTAAAATGTAAATTTCGTTATTTTATTTCTCCATCTTGCCCTTTTCTTAATATTTTGATATCTCCTTCAACTAATACTAAATTGTGGTCTTTATTTTGCATTACTTTTCAACAAAGACTCAATAATTAGCGACTATTTAACAAAGATATTAACAAGGATATTCCAGTACAAAATTGTGTGCATGAGGCTAGATATTGCACATGTAGTTAGTGTAGTTAGCAGATTCTTGAGTCAACCTGGGAAAGAATACTAGAAGGCTGTGAAGTGTATTTTTCGATATTTGAGAGGTACATCAAATATTGGGTTGATCTATGGAGGTGATGCAGGTTGTGTGCTTGGTGGTTATTTAGATTCAGACTATGCTGTTGATGTGGATGCTAGGAGATCAGTGACAGACTATATATTCATAGTTGGTAGTTCTGTTGTCAGTTGGAAGGCTACTCTTCAGCCTTCAATTGTTTTATCTACCACAGAAGTTGAGTATATAACATTGATAGAGGCAGCTAAAGAAGGGATTTGACTAAAGGGGTTAATTGGAGACCTTGGCCTTTCTCATGATCAAGCTATCATATTCTGTGATAATTTAAGTGCTATTTGTTTGGCTAAGGATCATGTTCATCATGACAGGACAAATCACATTGATGTCCGTTATCACTTCATCTGTACAGAAAACAGAGTCAAGGTTCAGAAGATTGACACTCAAGATAACCCAGTAGATATGTTCACTAAGCTTGTTCCTAAAAGCAAGTTCACGCATTGCTTGGACTTGCTAAATGTTGACAGTTGGAGATAGCCCTGANTATAAAATTTAATATAATATTGATATGACATTAATACTTTTAAATATATTATTCTAAAATAAATAACAACATCATTTATAATTATTCATTCTAATCATAGGTGGTACAAAAACAACATTAACAATTATATGAATTAATATGTACAAACTATTAAGCAAAATTGTTATATTCTATCCACATCCAATTTGAAATATAGTTACGATATACTTCCATTTCTACTGCCCATAAGATAATCTTTACAAATTGTCTTGATTGGAGCTTGTCTCCTCCATGCTTATGTTTTCATTTAAAACCTCTATTTCTACATCATCAAGATCTTCCCATATGTCAAATAATTGATTACGTAAATTTCACTTACATATATAATTATGAATAGCACAACAAGCCGTCACTATAAGTCGTTGCTTTCAACATTTCTTTAAAATAACGAGAAACTATTTTTGTAGAATGTTGAAAATGGTCAAATACTACTCTTTAAAGTGGTAATTGAATTAGAATAAGCAAGTGAGCTATAATAAGTTAACTTTATCCATTTCTGTTCTAATACACAAAAGAAAACAAGTTAAATAACCCCTAATGATTTGGCCAATCATCATTTAACGGTTTAACCCATCATCAAATAACCCCGTATAGTTGAAGCCCTGTGGTGTAGAGAATCACTACTATGAGGGGTGTAGAATAAAGATCACCTTCCTCACCATATTTGACATGAGGCCAGTGGATCCATGAACACAGCACAGCAAGACCCTCAAGATGGAGAAAACAACTTGACAATAGAAAAATAATAAAATCCATAGATAACATCAATTGATTGTAAGGTACACTTTTGGCATGCTCAATCTAGCTGAAAAGAGAGTACAGGTAAATTTAATGTGCTTCAAAAAAGAGAGGATGCAAGCTCAGAAACATCTGATACAACTTGATCAAAATCTGATTTTAGTTTTTCTTGTTCCCCTTGATCTAGTTCCCCCTTTGGAGGTTTGGGCATCACCAAAATGCAGCAAGTTGGCCTCTTTGTTGCTCCTGCACTTGCAAGGTCCTGGAAAATAATATGAAATATAAAGCAAATGAACTTCCATGAAAAATAAAGTATATGCACACAAGTATATCACAAGAATAGAGTGAAATAGCAAACCCTTTCTTTTCTTTAATAAAACTTTCATCAATATGTTTACACTTTTCCAACTCCGAGTCCCACATTTAGAGGCAAAAAATAGTGTTGATATCTTGGGTAGGTTGTAGGAACTCAATAACTTCCAGTGAGGTTCCAGATCGGATCAGTTTAAGGGCGTGGGGCCCATTCTCGTTCTATAAGCCCATTCTCTCAGTAATAGCCTCATAGGTTAGCCCTGCACCATTACTATCACCAGAACTAGCAGAAGATGAAGGTCAAAGGAGTGTAATAGATTTTATTTGGACTAAAATTTTCAAGCATAGGTTGGAGCAATCTCCCTCCCTGTGTATGTGAGGAACAAATTCTTCTACCACCCAAGATAATATGTCGTCAAGGAGCAAAGATGAGAAAACCCTAACTACATAAAATTCAAGGGCTATGAAGGTCAGCATCAATTAGTAGCTTGTTCTCACTTCCCACAAAAGGCTTTTACCCCTAATCATTAGAGCATTCAATTTCCTGTTCTTTTTTAAAAAGCAACAAGATGCATGCACCCTTATGGTGGCATTTAGCTAAATTGCAAAAGGAATAACACATAGGTATCTAATCTAAATAACTACAGGTGCATTTCAGTTTTCTGTTTTATCCTTGGTCAGCACCACCACCTCATGCTTTATGTTCAATAATCTAAAACCTCGTACAACTGACATACATACATAAATGAACCAGACAAAAGCTACCCTGTTACTTTCAGTAATACCAAAAAGGGGAGATTTCAGCTATTGAGAATAGGAGCTCAACTTGTAAGGCAGTCAACTCAGGTAAACTTAGACCAGACTTGTAGACAGATGGATTGCATATAGGAATCTATAAAAGTTTCATTTAGAGATATCCTTAACCATGTGCTTTGCTTTCACATTGCAGCAAGTTTGTCAAACATGAGAAAAAGAGAGAAAAGAGGACAAAAAATTAAAAAGAGGAGGAGGGGGGGAGAAATGCTTGGAGAAAATGGAATTGCCTATCAAAGTGGCTTTAAGAAAAGATTGATATCTAATTGTTTAGTATGGTATACCTAATCGGCCCTCTTGCCGATAGATATAAGGCTAATAGCTAAACTTATATATGTCTTCTCATAAGTAAGAACATAGCTGAACAGAATAGTGAATATATAATGAATTCTTGAATCCATTTTATCAGTTTCCTTGTTTCTCCACAAAATAATTATTTAATTAGAGAAATGCAGCATGAGGCATGAATTATGCACTCAAAGACATTTCCAGTTCGTTCATAAATTATCAATCTAAACTTAAGGGTCTCAAATTCAAAAACTAAAATAGAAATAGAAAAGAAAAGATCTGCAATGATAAAAACTTACAGAAACTACAAACAAATAAGTTTGATTGCATAGCATCAATATTACCTGGACCTCAAAGCAATACTCTTTTTAAACCCACTCAAACAGAATTGCATAATCTATAGCAAATGGATGCCATACAGCCAAGTTAAACTTGAATCAGGAGTCATGGACTTCAGAATAATTTAAGCAAGAGAAAAGGGAAAGTATATACTTAAAACCTAAGTTATGAATACATTCAGGTACAGTGAGCAGTAACACATCCAGCATTATCTATTTATAACGCTAGTCACAAAGTAATTTCCAATTGGTTCCAATCTCTAAGCTAAGAGGTTGCATTATCTATTCAGTAAAAGTTAACAAGAAAAAAAAAAAGGAGAAAAGGAAGAGGGGAGATTCTCATAGAAAGCGTAAAATACTTTAAGCTCAAGCAAGAAAGGCATATTCCAAAGGCTCAACCAACCAGACCCACAACTGTCTCCTCCATGACCAAAAAGCAAGACAAGAATCAAAAGGAACTTTTTATACTTTAGCAAGACAAGAATCAAAATTTTGAAGCAGTTAAGAAGAATTTACCCAAATTTTTTATTAAACTGTCCAAAAAATATAGAGTAAACAATTTCACCGGTTCTTCAAACATTTATGGAGACCCCGAACCAACTAATCTCTCCATGGAAAAAATTCTAAACCCGCTAGCAGATTTTGTCCACAATTACTCATGACCAAAGAAACATAAAGCTAATATCAATAGAACCCCAAAATGTTCCTCCTATTAGATAAAAAACCTATGCAAAAATTAGTAGAAGACTCCACGGAATGCAGAAAGAAATACATAGAAAAAATAGCAAAAGAAAGAAAAAATGAAAAAAAAAAAAGAAGAAGATTAAACGCACCTCAATTTGACCTTCCAAGACGTTCGGTTCAAGGGCTGAATGAAGACAAACAAGGAAAAATTGCTTCAGAGATTGAGCATAGAAGCTTAGACTTATAAAACATAGAAAAGAAGACGTAATCGTAGAGTCCCAGGAATGGCTTCTGCGATGCTTCGCAGGTATGTCAAAAGTCTGCAATAGGTAAAAACTTTTTTTTCCCCCCCAAGATTTTCAAAAGATATGATCGCCAAACTGTCATACAAGTTTAGAACTTCAATACCAATTTAAAATATAATGGTTCTTCCTACTTCCTACTGAATACTCAATACAAACTATATACATGACTCATTCATTTCTACTAGTTATATGATATACACTACATAACCAAATCAGGAAACAAATTTCCTTTTCTCCGTGTAGGTAACTTTTTTCTTTTTGTGGTGGATAAGTAAGAGAGGGGTAATATGCAAGTCTCCAAAGTACTTCTACTTCTTGTATCTTTAGGGGGTTTGGAGAAGGCTCAAAATTAGAGAATTCTATGAAGGAGTGTTTCTGAGGATGTAAGCTCTCAAAGTACTTACAACAACAAGTTTATAAGAGAAAGAAATCTACAACTAATAGAAGATAAAAAATAATCTCGTAAAATGATCACATAAATATTTTGGTATCAGTGGCATTGGCTTTACTTGCACTTGCATAAAAGCCCATTGCAAAAATAAAAAATTAGCAAACTACAAAGGTTCCTTCTAGTAACAATAAAAAATTAGCTTCCGAATCAAGTTCAAGTATGGTTTTGTCAAAAATTCGTGAGGTGCTCATAAGCCCCATAAAGTAATAGAACAGTGGCAAAAGGTATTCAAAAAAGGAGAACGTGAGGGAGGGTGATCCAATGCGCTAACCTTGGCAACCATGCGTTGAAAAGTAATGTCCTCATCGTCTATCTTATCTTTCCCTTTACCCCATTTCTTGTCTGCAAATTCGGAACACAATTAACACAACCCAGTAACTATAAAATACAAACTGAAAAAAAAAATTATCACACACAGAGCAAGCAAGAAATTAAAATTTATTACCTTTTGGATCGCTGAGGTTGGTATATTCTCGAACTTCTCTCCCAGCCATTTGTAATGCTTTCTGCTGAGCTTGAAACAGAGCTTCTCTTTCTCAGATAAGAAGATTCAGCTGCAAGGGGAAGCTCTGGAATTGCGAAGCACAACCGAAAGCGAAGCTGATTCCTTTCGGAGAAAGTGAGGGAAGAGAGAGGACGCTTCCAGAACTTGATGTTCGAAGGAGAATAAGAGGAAGGCTAGGGACTTGAGAATGACTTTGGGAAATGGCTTCAGCTGAGAGTCGAGGGAGGCATATTTGGAGATTGGATTTAATTACGGATGTGCCATTAATGAAAACAGGTGTTCTCCGGTCTCTCAGTTGTTTTCAGAACAAAAACAAGCCAAAGTTGTTTTGGTTTTCTTGTTTTTAAAACAACATTTTCAGAACTTGTTTTTAAAACATGTACAATAAAAACAGCTTACCAATCAAGTTTTTTTGTTTTATAAAATTAAAAAACAGAAAACAGTTTTTAAAAATAGATTTCAAACAGGCCCTTAGATTCAGACTATGCTGTAGATGTGGATGCTAGGAGATCAGTGACAGACTATATATTCATAGTTGGTAGTTCTGTTGTCAGTTGGAAGGCTACTCTTCAGCCTTCAATTGTTTTATCTACCACAGAAGTTGAGTATATAACATTGATAGAGGCAGCTAAAGAAGGGATCTGACTAAAGGGGTTAATTGGAGACCTTGGCCTTTCTCATGATCAAGCTATCATATTCTGTGATAATTTAAGTGCTATTTGTTTGGCTAAGGATCATGTTCATCATGACAGGACAAATCACATTGATGTCCGTTATCACTTCATCCGTATAGAAAACAGAGTCAAGGTTCAGAAGATTGACACTCAAGATAACCCAGTNGATGTGGATGCTAGGAGATCAGTGACAAACTATATATTCATAGTTGGTAGTTCTGTTGTCAGTTGGAAGGCTACTCTTCAGCCTTCAATTGTTTTATCTACCACAGAAGTTGAGTATATAACATTGATAGAGGCAGCTAAAGAAGGGATCTGACTGAAGGGGTTAATTGGAGACCTTGGCCTTTCTCATGATCAAGCTATCATATTCTGTGATAATTTAAGTGCTATTTGTTTGGCTAAGGATCATGTTCATCATGACAGGACAAATCACATTGATATCCGTTATCACTTCATCCGTATAGAAAACAGAGTCAAGGTTCAGAAGATTGACACTCAAGATAACCCAGTAGATATGTTCACTAAGCTTGTTCCTAAAAGCAAGTTCACGCATTGCTTGGACTTGCTAAATGTTGACAGTTGGAGATAGCCCTGAAGGCAGACAGCGGTACAGTTTGGAGCAGCTACTTATGGATGAAGAGGATTCAATCCAAGGTAGAGATTTGTAAATGATGTCTTGAATCCTAGTATGTTTAGAACTCTAGTCTGTCTAGTTTATCTTACAGAGGAATCTTAGTCTGACTTGAATCCTAATCCTAGTATTTTGGGGATTTTATCTATAAGACAAAGGATATAAATTCACCCTTTGTTTCTAGGGGTAAAAGATAGAAAAATTACCATATTTCATTTAAAATTGTTATTGTCGTTTAAGTTGGGATTTCTGTATTTCTTTGACAATGATTTGAAATATATTATGAAACTTGTACTGATTAGCATCAATTGTTCTTCTTGTGTTTCATCTGTTCCTTCATATTTAAAAGTTTATAACCTCTCTTGTATAGACCAAAGCACAAGTTACAAGTTCCCTATTCCTCCCCTCATATAGGCATTTACACGGTCAGTAAATAAAAGCCCTTATCAACAATGATGCTAGCTATAATTCTAATTTGGATATATGTTTCTATGCATGATAAACTCCGATAATCAGTGCTTTAGAATAAAGCTACAGAGGCATACGTGTACTAAACTGATGGTTTTGTTGATAGCAGGAAAAGTAACTAATCTGGCAGTAGTTCTGCGATCCTCAGTGCTCTCTACAGAAAATCGCAGGAGAGTCCCCAATCAGTTTATTGTCTCTTCGCTTGACAAATATCCTCAGGTGAACAACTCATTCAAGGCAACTACCGCTCTCCTTTCTTCATGTGATCCCTACAAAGAAAAGCAGACTTGCATTGATTTGCCAAGTTTTGACTCATTGAGAAAACAACAAATTTCTGATATGCAGGTTTTATTCCTTTAACCTTAAGTGGCCTCGTGTGTGTGTGTTTTGTGCTCAGCAGCTGTCAAGATGCTAATTTTTCTTCTTTCTTCATTCCTCTTTTTTTCATCTGGCCAGAAAGAATGGACGCCTATGGCCATGCAAATGAGAGTAGAAACAAATATAGAGAATCGTATGTGGGCAATAAAGATGGCAAAGCAAGTCATGGAGATGAACAAACATTTGCAATCAAAGCTGTTGGATTTGATTGAACGCAGATTGTGTTGGCCGATCAGCATTGGCATCCAGAAAACTAACAGAAAGAAGTTCAAGATTCAGAACCTGTAACAGAAGGAGGAAAAACCACAATCCTGAGCTTTGATTCATTGTTTTAAGATAAGGTCCTTTCTTGAGTTTCGTTTCTATTACATTTAGACATCAGACTAATCCATTGCTTTTTCTAAGAATTTCCCCGCCCTTATCACTTCTATAATCTAGTTATTAGAATTTTGGTTCAACTTGCTCAGACATTCTTCATAGAGTAGTTCTGGCCCATATATTTGATACTTCGTTATGTATAAGACATGCTCATTCTCAAAAATCTACATACGAGCTCTGAAGTTCAGTTCGCATTGTAACATATGGTAATGGTAATGCTTGCTTTCCAGCGGGGGGGAAAAAAATTGGCAATGCATGCTTGATGGAATGCTTTTCATATAAATATTTTCTGCTTAGAAGTCTAATGGCCAAATTAGGGCGAACTAAACAAGATGGCTAATGGATCTATCAACTTCAAAGGATGCGAAATTGGAATATTCCTTTATAAGCCTTTGTTGCAGAACCAGTAAGATCATATTGCAGCTGCTCTTCTGTTTGTTAGGCACTGAGACTGCAGAGAATAATTCTCAGTGGTCATTGGTTATCACAACTTATATTACCATACGATAGGCACTGTATCCACTTGCAAATTCAGCTAGCAGACCTTTAGGATGAAAATCCATTCTAGAGTAAATAGAGTTCGTTTCTCGGCACAGCGCAAGGATGAAGGATATTCTACAAATATAGTAATAATTTACCCGCAAAAGTTTTATTTTATGCAAATATCTACTACTAAGATCAGAATAAAAATATACATTTGCCATAAGAGAGAAAAATAGGTACACTTTCTGAAAATTAAAAAATAGAGTGATTTTAATATACCAAAAAAGTATGTGATTCTCTTTGACTCGGTATTCTAATAACCGTTGATGTGAAAAATATTCAATCTTAGCCGTTAAAAATAAACGGCCAAAATTAAATACTTCTATGACAAAAATGATTAATGTTGTTATGTTATGGAAATATTGCATATCTCCTTAGTATATGAGAAATATCCTAAAAAATATATTTATAATAAGTCTCTATATTGTACACAAAAAATTAATATTATATTCATAACTATAATGAATAAACGGTTTACAAATTACATATAGGATAAAATTTGAATTTGATATAAAAAAAAAATTAAGTATGATAATTTTAACTAAACTCTACTAGTTATTTAATTTGTATATTTTATTTGTGAATACTTAAAAAATGAATAATTTTTAAAATTATAATAGTTATTAATGTGAAGGGTGATGTTTTATAATTATCTAATGATGTAGACTAACATTAATTTAGTTAAATGGACATTTGGTTTAATAGTGAGAAATTCAAACTTTCTCACTTAATGGTTTGAGTTTGAGGTGGTAAAATCTGTTAACAAAATATCCCATCCAAGTCATACCTTTAGTTTTAACATAATTTTATTCATAATTTTTTAAAATTAGAAAAAATTCTAAACATTATTTTAAAGAGAAAAGCCTTTTTGTAGTGAATCTTCTCCTTATTGGTATTGATCAAGGGTTTCCTTGCCCTGCTTAGTCTCTTTGTACTTTGTTCTGCCCCTTTAATTACCAAAAAAAAAAAAATTAAAAGTGAATATTCTAATAAATTAGCCACGAGGCCCAGAAGGCCAAAATCAAAGTTTTAAAAATTGGACCAGGCCGTCCGGTTCAACCGGTCAGATTGGTATTCGGTTTAAAAACGGCTCGGTTTAAAAGATGAAATTGGTGGAGCAGTTAAACCGATAAAAACCGATACCGATTTTTAATAACCGGTCTATTCACAAAATATACTTTTTTTTTTTTTGATGAAATGGGGTCGTTTCATTGAAACCCTACGGTCTCTCACGGTCTCACCCAGGGGGTGTAAGGGAAGTCAGCCAAACTGGTAAAACCGACCGAATCGGACTGAATCGGAGGAAACCGGACCGAACTAAGAGACATGGTCCGATTTTCGGTTTGAATGTTTGAAAAACCGAAGCATTCGGTTCGATTTTCGGTTTCTATGAATAAAAACCAGTGCTAAACCGGACCGAACCGAGTATTAGGGAAACGACGTCGTTTTAGACATAAAGGCTGAAGGGCATGCCCTAACCTTAACTCTTCGACACTTCACTCGCTTCACAGTTCACACAAATCAGAAATCCTCCCTTCTCTGCTCGAGTTCTCCTTTCTCTTCTCGAGTTCTCTCATTTCTCTCCTATTCTCTGACTATCCTCCATCCTCGGACTTGAAGACCTCGCCTCGTCACCGCCGCCTTGCCGTCGTTGCCATCGTGGACAAGTTTTTGGCCAAGAATCAAGCTATCAAGTTTTTCTTCATAAGGTACTGTGACCTAACCTTCACATCCTCTGCTTATATGTTAGGTTTAGTTAGGATTTTCTATTTATATGTTCGATTATTCGATATATATCAAGTTCTGGTTCTGGTTTGTTTCTCTCGAGTGTGATGGTTGCTGCATCTATTAGTGTGATGGTTCTGGTTTGCTTCTCTCGAGTGTGATGGTTGTCTTTTTGTATAATTCCTTGACATGGTTCATGCCCCACCTGGTTGTTTTCTGAAGGATTTCATTTATTATGGGGCTACATATACATGATGCATATTGTATCGATTTACCTGTGGGCTGTGGCTACATTTATTGGGTTATCTATCTGCCAACTCTGTTTATTTTTTGATTCTTTAACATTGTTACTGAAATTATTGTATGTTTTAGTTTTTTGGAGTTTTATTTTCTTGTTATTTTCAGCAAAAAAAATCTTGTTATCTTGTCTGGCGTTTGATTTATTTTGGGGATCTCTTTGTGGATACTCTCTGTTTATAAGTATCCTAAAAGCTAGGACTTGTAGCTCATAATCCTGCTCAAACTGATAAATTTGAGTCAAAAAATATATGCACAAGGAATACAGGCAGAAGATCATGTTGAATTATCCAGTAAGTTTTTTGATGAACATTAAATGGAACTTTTCAACTTTTCATAATTGAAACTTTCACTAGTTTGCTTTTATGATTTTTACTGAAAATTTTTGGAGATGCTATTGGTCAGCTATGTTCACTTTGACTCCTGAATGAGATGCAATTTCTTTGCTGATATTGGTGGATCCACATTGGAGTCTCATCACGGCTTTGTTGTTGAATATGGAATCAATAGGGATGTTGAACTTGGTAAGATTTTCAAGCTTATTTCATTACTTCTATTGCCCTGCATCAATAATTAAATTGTTAGATGTTAAATGGAGTTTGCCGTTTGAAATAAATTTAGTTATGGTTTCCATATTAATTTACATTGAATAATATGCTTTATGCCATATTGATTGTTTTGGTTGATCTGCACTTGACTAAAGTTAGTATCTCATTATTGCAATTTGCATTTAGACTATGTATATTTTAATTATTTTCTTTTGACCCAGAAAAAAAGGGAAAAGAGAAAAAATTGCATTAGAACTCAACACTTCATTGGGTGGTATAGGAGTTAAAAGCAAAAAATTGGAGTTGACTCATAAGTAAACTATAGCTGGCTGTCAGAAATTACTAGTTAATTGACTGAAGTCATGGAATTTAAGGTCTTGCAGTTATTTACTTATGGCCACATGTATAGCATCCATTATGATTACTAGATTAGTATTGATTTTCTCTCACTTTTATTATACTTAGATCATTGTGGCTGATCTGCCCTTAACTTTTAAGCATGTCTCCTATTCTGCTGTTTGGCGGAAGATTGAATTTTGTTGACTTAGTTGTCATTTCTTATGATAATATCAATAATACCATTTGTTGCCTCCTTTTGTTTCTTGCATCCGATGTTTGCTAATCTTTCCTCTTTTGCTTAGTTGTATCCTATTTGGTATATTCTTCTGTCACTTCTATTCTGTTTTTCTCTCTCAAAATTGGATGCCAAAAGCTGTAGCTTTATAAGCTTTTGAAATCTAAAGATCCTTATTTTTGCAGGCTTCCATGTGGATGACTCAGAAGTCACCTTGAATATTTGCTTGGGAAAACATTTTTCTGGTGGAGAACTATTCTTCCGGGGTATTCGATGTGATGAACATGTGAATACAGATACCCTGCAAGACGTATGTTTGCTCTTATAGACAAATTATATTTCAGCTTGTTTACTGATATTTTGTTACATTGTTCCCTATTATGTATTTCTTCAGTCTGATTGACCATATGATTGTAGATAGCCTAATTTGTCCTGAAGCTTAATTAGATTTAAATTGAAGAAAGTCAAATTTCAAGAACTTAATTTATTTGGATTAAAGGATAATTTGAAACTTGGGAGGTTTGTTGTACTGTAATCTTCACTCCATAATCTCAAAATTCATGTAATCTTACATTACAAAGTTAGATTACAATGTTTGGTGTGTTAGTATAAGATTATATTCTGTAATCCAATATCAACCAAGAGCTGGAATTCAATCCCCTTAGAAAAGCTGTAGAATCCAAGTTTACACCATGTAATCCAATGCCACCCAAGGGCTTGTTTACTGATTTTTTGTGCATTAGGATACTTTATTTGTATTTTTTTTTTTTAGGTTGATTTGGTTATATGTGCAGATTTTCTGGTTTTTTTCTTGTTAAAATTAGAAAAACTGAATTCTGCAAGTTTTTTTGGCCAAACCGACCGAACCGGACCAGTTTGGTTTGATTCGGTTTTAATGTCAAATTTTTGAAAAACCGGACCGAACCGAACCGAATTTCTCTGGCTGGTCCGGTCCCGGTTTGGGGTGAAAACCGGACCGATTACACCCCTACACCCTTCCCTTCGACCTCCTCCGCCAATTTTTCCCCAAATCTCTTCCTCCCTCACTGACTCGATCTCTTCTAGCTCTTCACCCTCACGGCCTCACCCTCACGGACTCATCCTTCTGCTTGGTGCTTGCTGCTGCTCTCTTCAAGCTCTTGCTACTGTCGGTAATTTTTTCTGGGTTTTGCTGGTTATTTCTGGTTCATTGGTAGTTTGTTTTGGGTGTGCTTGCTTGTGCTCTCTTTTCTTCTTTGACTAGTTTGTTTTGAAATATCTGGAGCAGTTCCATTACTCGGAACTTTATGTAAATACTTTGTTGCTTGTCTTATACATGCAGTCCGGGCATGATGCTATTGGTAATATTAGTTGGAGAGTAGAGAAACAGAAAAGCCCTTTTTATGCCTAAACCATTTGGAGAGTAGAGAAGGCATTAGGTGTCAGACAGAGGGGCCTTAATCAGATAGAATTATGGATTGAATAAATTGCTTATTAAAGCTGCTAACAAGCAAGAACTACTGAATATTTTAGAGAATATCCTGACACTGCTGGAAAGCCATTGCTAGTGATTATACATATCAATAAATCTACATCCTGTGGAGGTAACAACCAGAAAAAGTGTTATGTCAAGCAGGAAATTATCAAAATGTTGCAGGAAAGAGCAAATATTTTCGTTAAATTTGGAGAACAAAGAGACTTTTTAGAGTGATAAACTAGAATGAAAAGTGTAGAAACCAAACTAATTAGAATGTGGTCCAATATCACATGGGAAGAGGGAGAGGAAGCACATAAACAGACATTTTGACAGCTAAATCCCTTGATGTATTTTCAACGGGAACCGTGGAAATGTGTGGATAAGAAGTAAGCCCTTCCTGCTAAAATATCTGTTCTTTGTGTTGGTATTTGATGCTATTGGTAATATTAGTTATTGCTTGTAATAGTTATTATCTTCATTTCCATTGGTTTATATGGTATACTTTGTGGAATTGTATATTATTGTTTGGGGAATTGTAATTGAGTTATAAATGTTTTGCTGGTTGTCTTACACATGCTGGTTGTCTTACACTTTTCCACATTATATTATATAGTATAATCTGTCTCTTTTATTGACAAAACCTTGTCATGTCCTGATTATAGTTTACAGAACTTCCTAGAATATTCTCTTTGTTTTTATTTTAATGCTTCTTTGTTCTATTTTATTTTGCTGATTTTTGGCATATGCATGAAGCAAGCATGATGTTCATCCACTAAAAGGTGAAGAACAGTGACTTGTTGATGAGTAGAAAGCCAAGTGTAGCTATGTGCATCAAACTACAATCCCTTTCATTATCTTGACCAATTATGATAATGGCTTATGGACTAGCTGTAATGAGTGCTTGATTTTACAAATTTATTTTACAAAAGTTCCATAAACTTGTAGTTCTAGTTATTTAGAAGGTTTGTTTATTTCCAACGTTTGGTTTTGGCCTATGTATTCTTTGTGTTTTGTACTTTTCTCTTTGGTGGTATTGGTTTTGGATCCAATGGTATATTGGCTGGTTAAGTGAGGTGAGGGAGAGTGACTTTAAGACTGTATTTTAATTTTTAAGTTTGAGATTTTCACTTATGAGTTGAGTTTGATAATTTGTTCTTTATCCTTTATGTTTTCTTTTTGAATCTTTAATTTTAAAAAAAGCTTTGGTTATACCGGTCTGACCGGTATTTTTTGCTAAATCGGTTCGTTCACCGGTCTGATTTTTAAAACCTTGGCCTAAGGTGTATATATTTTATCATCATTTCTATCAATGATTTTCTCATCAACAATAATTCTTTTTATTTTATTTTTTGAAGTGTGTCTTTCGAGGAAGCGGTTTACATGCATTGGATATGAATCATATTTGTCAACCAAATTATCATATTTGTTTAGTGGGGATACGTAATGGGAGGAGACCAATTCGTTCAATAATGCAGTTTACTAACTTATTTTTATCAATACAGTTCTTTTGCAAATATTTCTATGATTACGGTATTTTTTTTTTACCGGAGGATGATAATCAACTTATCTTTTTATTACTTGTGTGACCCGAAATATTTGTCGGTAAAAATCACATCAAATATTTGGCGTCGTTGCCGGTGATCAACAGTGTTTAAGCAATATTAATAGTAACCAATAGGGTCGTCCTAGTTTGAATTTTTAATTTTCTATTAGTTAACCTGATTCTAATAGTTTGTTGTTTATTGATTTCTATTTCTCTAAACTGCTAATCTTACTTGAATTTTGGTATATGCGAGGTACTCTTGATTCTAGTTTACTGATTTTTGACCATGAGATTGAAAAGACAGCTCGAAGACTTCGTAAGTAGACTAGAGAAACAAGACAAGTATAACTTGTAATCATGGCAGACCTAAATCAAAATCCTCCACCTCAGAACAATCATAATAGGGTGGCATAAAACCTTCCACCTAGAACTCTCATGGACTATTCTATCCTAACAGCTGAGAGATGTAGGGCGAGTATTACTAGACCACCTGTTCAACTGGTACAACACAATCAATTCAGTGGGCATGCATTAGATGATCCCAATGTGCATATAGCAATTTTTTTGCAAATTTGTGATACAGTGAAGCTAAATGGGGTTAGTGATAATGTTATTTGACTGATACTCTTCCCATTTTCTTTGCGTGATAAGGCAAATAGTTGATTAGACTCTTAACCTAGAGGGAGTATTACTACTTTGTCAGATTTAATGCAGAAATTTCTCACTAGGTATTTTCCTCCATCAAAATCAGCTAGACTGAGAATTGAGATAACTTTATTCCGTCAACAAGAGAGAAAATCCTTGAGTGAAGCTTGGGAGCGTTATAGTGAAGTCTTGAGGCGATGCCCTCATCATTCCTTTGATTTCTGGATCAAAGTTCAAAGTTTTTACAATAAGATGCTACCTCGCATGAGATCGACGGTAGATGCTACAGCTGGTGGGGGTTTTGAATCATAAGACTCCAGAGCAAGTATGAGAGTTATTTGAAATGATGACTTGTAATGATTACCAAAGTCAAGGAGAAAGAACTGTGGTTAAGAGGGGAGTGATGGAAGTAGGGGCTTTGGATGCATTTTTGGCTCAGAATAAGTTGTTAACTCAACAAGTGGTTGAACTTTTCAAGAAGTTTGAAATTGTTAATGTTAATGTTGTTAACCATTCTCCAGTTGTATGTGATTTTTGTGTAGACAACCATACAAATGGATAGTACCCTAGTAGCATGTTTCACTCTTCTTGTCCTCAAAAGCAAGTTAATTATATGGGTAACCCTCCATGACCTCAGAATAACCCTTATGCTCCTACTTACAACCTAGGGTGGCAGAATTACCCAAATTTCTCTTGGGGTAATCAAGACAATGAAGGAGCTCCTCACAGATTTACTTTCTCACATCAAGCACCTCAACAGTCTCTTCAAGATTATGCTTCACAACCTCAACCTAATGAGAAGTTTTCCTCTTTGGAGAGTGCACTAGAGAAGTTAGCAACCCAAACCTCAGCTTTCATTCAGAAAACAACAACTTTTATGGATGAAACAAGGAGTGAGTTTAGAAATCAAGATGCATCCATCCGGAATTTAAAGACTCAAATAAGGCAAATAACAAGGCAATTAGTAGAGAGGCCTTAAGGTTCTCTAACCAGTGACACCATTCCCAATCCTAAGGAGCATGTGAACTCTATAACTACAAGGAGTGGGAATGTGATTGAACCTATACCAAGAAAAGAAATGTCAACTGAGGAGAGTAATGAGATAACAAGAAGCAATGAGAGTTCAACAGTCCACAACGATTCTCCCAAAGATTTAAGAGGCAGAGAGGAGGTTGAGAAAGTGAACAAAGCGCAAGAATGAAGGATATTCTACAAATATAGTAATAGTTTACCCGCAAAAGTTTTATTTTATACAAATATCTACTACTAAGATCAAAATAAAAATATACATTTGTCATAAGAGAGAAAAATAGGTACACTTTCTGAAAATTAAAAAATAGAGTGATTTTAATATACCAAGAAAGTATGTGATTCTCTTTGACTTGGTATTATAATAACCGTCGATGTGAAAAATATTCAATCTTAGCCGTTAAAAATAAACGGCCAAAATTAAATACTTCTATGACAAAGATGATTAAAGTTGTCACGTCATGGAAGTATTACATATCTCCTTAGTATATGAGAAATGTCCTAAAAAATATATTTATAATAAGTCTCTATATTGTACACAAAAAATTAATATTATATTCATAACTATAATGAATATACGGTTTACAAATTACATATAGAATAAAATTTGAATTTGATATAAAAAAAATTAATTATGATCATTTTAACTAAACTCTACTAGTTAATTAATTTGTGTATTTTATTTGTGAATACTTAAAAAAAGAATAATTTTTAAAATTATAATAATTATTAATGTGAATGGTGATATTTTATAATTATCTAATGATGTAGACTAATATTAATTTAGTTAAATGGACATTTGGTTTAATAGTGAGAAATTCAAACTTTCTCACTTAATGGTTTGAGTTTGAGGTGGTAAAATCTGTTAACAAAATATCCCATCCAAGTCATACCTTTAGTTTTAACATAATTTTATTCATAATTTTTTAAAATTAGAAAAAAATTCTAAACATTATTTTAAAGAGAAAAGCCTTTTTGTAGTGAATCTTCTGTTACTGGTATTGATCAGAGGTTTCCACGAGGCCCAAAAAGGCCAGAACCCACTGGCGTAGGCACTGGTTACTGCTTGCTCGCTTGGAATCAAAGACGCCAACGTTAGACAGTCTCAGCAGTCGGCGACTCGGTGCTAGTGGCGGCTGAGCTCCTCTCTCTCTCTCTCTCTGTCCACTATCCTCATTAGTCATTCTCATTTTACACTCTGAATACACCTAGCCAACCCCCATTTATACTAAACCTTACCCTCAAACCCTATCCGTCTTCGTCTTCAGCTTCAGCTGATACTCCGACTGCTGAAATAATGGCTCAGTTGAAGGCAGTTTCACCATATTCATGCCCCAATCTGGCTCCTTACGGACGTAAAACAGGTGCATATTATGTTTCCCTTCGAATTTCATTTACATGTTTCAATTTCATCCCCACGAAATATTTCCTGTTGCAAATTCAGGGGTCTGCTTGTTTCAGCGTTAAACATTTATTCTAGAATATCCTCTCTTAAATGATAACAATCAAATAAAGTGGAAGATGAAAAACTCTGACTTTAATGTAATGGAGATTTATAAAAGGCATGAATTTGAGTTTTTTTTTGAATGAAATAATTTCTTTAGGCTTAATGTGTTTGATCTTGTCAAACTCCTAATGGTCGCTATTAATTTTATTTACAGAGCAGCTAATGCATCACCAATTCTGGAAGACGAAGCCCTCATCATTTAAAGAGGTGATTTAATTGATTTTATTTGAAAGCTTACTCCTCAAAATTTACAACTAATTTTTATCATTTGAGCCTTGTTATACTGATATCTATATGTGTGGGTTGTCGGACTTCTGTACATAGTTTGGGCCAAGAACAAGTGTTGGTGTCAGTAAACCTCAAGGTGAGATTATTTAGTCTCAAATTACTCCCCCTCCCCACCTCTGAGAACTGTATATGGATGGCATTTCCTACATTGACTCGGTTTATAAACCGATTATGCAGAGTTTGTCCCTAGTTAATCTTATTGGTGAAGTATAAGATCTGTACTGATGTTACATAGTCATTAAGTAAACAAAAAAGTTATGTAAGTAGTTGTTTATTGCCATTTCCAAGCGGGGTAAAGACATTCTCAAAATTTGGCAAAGCCTTAATCAAGATTCAAAACCGTAATCATATAGAGAATTTGCCATTGCTTTAAACTCTTCCCTTGAAGGGATTGGATTGACCCATTCGTTTCACTTGTATGTTGAAAATCAACATTTTTTACAAAAAAAAAAAATAAAAAAAAAAACGTCATAAAAGTCTTAGACAAATGAGTTTCTGAAGGAGTTATATGTGGCTTATCAGGATATGGATGGTTTATGTTGAAAACCATAAAAGTTCATTGGAGGCCCTGTTTGTCTGCACACCAGCATTTTTTAAAATGTGTATACAATTTTCTTTTTCCAATTCTTTCTTCTAACTTGTTGTATTAAGACAGAAGGGAAGTAAAAGAAAAGAGTACCATTCTAATTTATCTTGTAAAGTTTGCTTAATCAGGTCTTACTTTCTTTTCTTCTGAATAAACTTTTCTTTTGCGCCCCCCCTTCCCCCCCGACATGCAGTTATAAGAGCAGTGTTGCAGAGTGATACGGAGAAAGGAATTTCTGAATCCAAAAAGGGTAGTGTGCTACGTGGAAAATTGGAGAAGGTTGTGCTAGCTTATAGTGGTGGCTTAGACACATCAGTCATTGTCCCATGGTTAAGGTATTATGTTGTTCTTTTTTAATGCCTAAACTTCCATTACATGTTTGCAACATTGTGTTTGTCCTATCCCTTTCTACATATCCTAAATGCCAAACATCAGGGGATCAGAGACAATGTGTTTTTCCTATCCCTTTCTAATGTCAATTTCAAGCTTTTTATTTCTTCTTCTGTTTTAAATGACTACTCATTGTATGATCTATGTGCTTTCTTGTCCTTAGTGTTATTGCATTCTTAATATAATTCCTTTTTCCTAATGAATTTTGCATTGCAGAGAGAATTATGGTTGTGATGTTGTCTGCTTCACTGCTGATGTTGGCCAAGTATGTTACAATAAGAAAAATTCACCTGCAATGTGAAGCCAAGTAAAGAATGTTAAAGAGTGGAAACACCTAATAAGATAGATATGGCAAGTTAGAACCCCTCAGTCCTCAACTAAAACAAAAAATAAAAAAAAAAAGAGACCTGNAAAAGTGTTTTAAGATTGTAATATTCTGACCAGGGGAATTTGCTATACTCCAACTAATATTTTGCTGTATTTTTGGTAACAATGCTAAATTCCATAGGGCATAAAAGAGTTGGAAGGTTTAGAAGAAAAGGCCAAAGCCAGTGGGGCATCTCAATTAGTGGTTAAGGACTTGAAGGAGGAGTTTGTAAGAGATTACATATTCCCTTCTTTGCGTGCTGGTGCCATTTATGAGAGAAAGTATTTGCTTGGGACATCAATGGCCCGCCCTGTTATTGCGAAGGTACATTTCTACTTTTAGGTTTGATATACTTGGCCAGTGTCCAAGTTCTCAATGCATATAGATAAAGAAAAAAAAAATGTTACTGTTCCCTTGGAAATCCTTATATGCACTGGCCTATATTTTTGGTTTTGTTAATTTCTGAGATTTTATCCCTGCACTGGTCCTATTTTTCCTTTTCTCTTTCCTCCATTAAAATGATTACATCTCTCTTGACTCTGCCATTTCTGTTGTTAGCTCTCTTTTTTGGAAAAGAAATTATCATGACCATCATTGTTATGCCAGACGTTTCTTATTATATAAATATATACTGATACATAACATTGATAGGCCATGGTTGATGTTGCCAAAGAAGTTGGAGCTGATGCTGTCTCTCATGGGTGTACAGGGAAAGGAAATGATCAGGCATGTCTTACTATTAGGGCCACAAAAATTCATCGTGTCATTTATTTTCTTCTGACACATTTTTGCATAATCTTTTAGGTTCGGTTTGAGCTCACATTCTTTGCTCTGAATCCCAAGCTACACGTTGTGGCTCCATGGAGGGAGTGGGATATTACAGGCAGAGAAGACGCTATTGAATACGCTAAGAAGCATAATGTACCTGTTCCTGTGACAAAGAAATCCATATACAGCAGGGACAGAAACCTCTGGCACCTTAGCCATGAGGTAAGCTTTGCTGGTTATCCAACACCCAAAAACCCCTTCTAGCTCTATTTAAGTGTATGTAATGATTTAGCCCGGCTTTTTGGTTTTTCTTATTATAGTTTAATATGTTGACCTTTAGTGTTTGTATTTATTTTTTAAACTTTTGACTAAGCTTTTTTTTTTAGAAAAAAAATATGCTAATATCTGAAATTTGTTTAGGATCAAGTATTTGACTGTTAATTCTATCTTTAGAGGAAAACCAAATGTTGACAGCTAAGGTGGTCTCATCTGGGCACCTGAAATCAAGATTGTATTCCTATTCTTTTTAATGACCTGAGTTACCTGACTGCATGTGTGGCCTTTAACTCACCATATTGTAAGGGCTCCCAAAGGCATCTTCGTTCCAGATTGGATGTTACTCTCATTTGACTCTCTCTCTGACTCTTGGGTTTACTTTTTCTTCTTAATCTCTTTCCAAAGGGATGGAACAAAAACCATTCGAATAATTTAAATAATCCAATAACCTGGTTACTAATCTAGAGCATGTGAATTATCTAATTGAATTCACAGCCTGATTTCTGTGCTGTACTATTAGAAGTTGCTAGGAGGCAAGGTCTAAATTAGTTTGATATAGTTTTGTTCTTAATGGACTGTGTCTCCAAAAGCTACATATTGAAAATGACATGCTACTCTTTCTCCTGCATATGCAATCTGACGCTGAAGGGTGATATTTTGGAAGACCCAGCGAATGAGCCTAAGAAGGATATGTATTTAATGTCTTCGGACCCAGAGGATGCTCCAGATCAAGCAGAGTATGTGTCCTTCTTGTTTCCAATTAAACTCTAGTTAGTCTTCCAGTTTCTGTTGGACTTCAAATTTTTTACCACATGCACTCATTTGTTACAGATATATTGAAATTGGGATAGAGGCTGGGCTTCCTGTTTCAATCAATGGGAAGCAGCTTTCACCAGCATCTCTACTTGCTGAGCTCAATGAGATTGGTGGAAAACATGGAATTGGCCGGATTGACATGGTTGAAAATCGGCTGGTCGGTATGAAGAGTCGTGGTGTGTATGAAACTCCAGGCGGCACGATCCTCTTCAATGCAGCACGTGAGTTAGAGTCTTTGACACTTGATCGAGAAACAATCCAGGTGAAAGATTCCTTAGCCCTTAAATATGCAGAACTAGTGTATGCTGGCAGATGGTTTGACCCACTTCGCGAGTCCATGGATGCCTTCATGGAGAAGATCACAGAGACCACAACAGGCTCTGTCACTCTGAAGTTGTACAAAGGTTCGGTTACTGTAACAGGTCGGAGGAGCCCTTATAGCCTGTATAGGCAAGATATTTCATCGTTTGAGAGTGGACAGATATATGATCAAGCTGATGCTGCTGGGTTTATTCGGCTTTATGGTCTTCCAATGAGGGTCCGAGCAATGCTTGAGCAGGGAATCTGAGTTTTGTTTTCATCTGTAGTTGAGGAGCCTGTTTTGTTGCACGTAAACAAATTTTTCTTTGTTTAACCTCTACTATTTCAATTCACTTAGATTGTCGTTGCATATCTCAATTTCTTGTGCACTCCGCCCCTACTACTGAAGGTTAAAGGGCATTAAATTTCTATAACTTTTGCTTTTGCTTTACAAAAGTATTTTTTGTTTTTTAAATGAGGTACTTCTCTATTTAAACACATCTTTAATTCTAAAAAATAATGAGCATTGCCTTTTCTTTTTTTTTAAAAATACACTCTAAAGACTCTTTAGTTTGATGACCTATTCAAATTATCAGATATATTTAAGGTTTGTTTGGGAGTAAAAATTGAGGAGAAATGAAAAGAAAAGAAATGAGTAAATGTGTCAGTTTAAGATTAAAAAAGAGAAGAAAATTAAGGGATAATTTTAAATCTTACTTTTTTATTTTTTTATTTTATTTTTGTGAGTTTATTATTATATTTTTATTTATTTTTTCTAATTATTTTTTAAAAACTATTTAAATAACATTATTAAGTTTTATATTAAATATATTTATTTTATAAATAAAAGATAAGTTTGTGAAATTATAAATTTTTGTTTCCTTGTTTTTGTTTCCTTTCCTTGTTTATTTTTATCGGGGGAAGAAAAATCTTTTCCTTTTTTTTCCTTTTTTTTCTCCTCATTTCTCTCCAATTCTTTTCCTCTCACTTCAAATTCACAAACACACCCTTAAACTTCTAATTGAACTCTTCAGTTTATCAACTTGTACTTCTTATTTTTTACCACATTTAATTATCGAACGAATTTATCCATTTGTTGGTTCTCTTTGCATATCTCTATTTTCTCTGCTTCGTCACGCATTATATAATTCCTGATTTCTCGAATTCAAGTACTGGAATCTGATTTTAAAAAAATGGATTCTAGCTTGTGGTTCAAGGTTCACCACTGTGCCTTGGCTGAACAGGAATCCATTAATCTACTGTCTTCTACACAAAAAATTTATGAGTACTTGTGCATCTAATGAAGTTATGTCAAAGACAAACAAATTCAACCCAAGGAGGTAATTTGTCCCGCAGTTCCCTAGCAGGCATTCGGTTTGTTTCATGATCCCTAGTTTCATGATGAATCAGTGAATGTGATGCACCTTCTGCCCATTCTGGGTCATTTTCTAGCCTTGGATCAATAGTTATCTTCTCCAATTCAACAGCATTCTCAACTATGTACATAAGAAATTCAACTTCACAAGCTGCTCCACAAAATCCAACCAATTCCAACTCCTTAAGGTTGTACTTATTTTCCATCGTGAATTTACCTTCTGTTCTAAAAATGGGTTCTGCATTTAGCATCTGCAACATGTAAAAAGGGATTAGACTCCTTACTATCCTTACTTTTGTCACAGACATTTTTCCTAATGATATCAAGTTATGAGCAACAAACTAATAATAAGACTAGCTAGAATACACGAATGTACTTCAACATAGAACTAAAAGAAAACTAGACACGGGATTAGTAATCAAGATGAAATTGCATAGCGAAGAGAAGCAGGAAAATTCAATTTGAGTGTGAGCTTGCAGAGTGAAGGAGACGCTTTCAATAGCAAACCACAAATATTGAGTGAGATTCCATCATCAACCAAATTTTGAATGCCTCAATATTTGGACTTTCAAGTGAATTCAGCAATTTATTTATCCAACTTATATACCTTTTCCTTTCTGCATTATACATGATGTCCATAGCCATCTGCAAACCCCTGATTATAGCTCCTGCTGAAACCTTTTGAAAATCCTTTCTCATGTCTTTCATAATAGGTGAAAATGAAGTCCACAAATATCTCAATTTAGACGAGAGGATGCTGGTCCTGGCTGCTTCATCTATTGGCAATTTCGATAAAATGGCTATAGGGATACCATGTGGCAATTGGTGGATGAG
>QAOA01005554.1:0-33195 GCA_003255065.1 Cercis canadensis
GTTTCTATTGATTGCATATCAATATAACAAGCTAAACTATAAATTCTGCTAAGCCGGAACATGTGGCGACAGGAGCCACTGATTTTTAAGGTTAGAAAAATCTCGTCTCACGCCACACACGACAAAGAAGACCAGTGCTATAATACTGGATGCAAAATAATCTATGTTTTCTATTATATAGTCGGCAAATCTCCCATGTGGTATGATTAATCCAAACACAAAAGCCCCAACGATGGTGTGCGTGGCAATAGTATCTGTAATATGTAAACAAAGAAGAAACCCTAAGACCACAAACATCAAGTGCTGAGGCTCAATTGATTCGAGAGGACGTATCACATAAAAGCAAAAGACAACAAAAATTATAGTACTGATCGAGCAGAGAGTAGATGCCTCTCTATATGCTCAGTACTATAATTGTGAAGATTAGAAAGCACGGCATCATTTAATGCTGCTCGTGAAGCTTGAGATCAGCTAAGACGCGAGCAAGGACAGAGAATCCTGTGACACTAACAGTTAAAGCCCATAACAAATAAACTTCAAATGTATTGTCATGAAAACTAGAAGATTCTGCTTTTGAAGCTATTTGATGTAAACTAAAGATGCCAGCACCTATCACCATTGGAATGATAACCAACATGCAGCAATGCACGTGGCTTTCTTTGGTGCTTGTAGGATGCTATTTGGGTTCACCTCAATCCCCGTTATAAAGACATAGAATAGAAGGCTATGCCTATATTTGCTATGGTTTCTTCTGTGAGAACTCCATTTGCAAGGAAAATCATTTCAATTAAGTGTTTATTCCCCAATAAATCTTTCCTTATTAGTTAGTATAAAACCAGGCTGCATATAAATTTAGACCACCCACAATTTAAAAAATTAGAATGCAAAGAAAATCTAAATACTAAAAAATAAAGAAAATATTAGGTGATACATTAAAAAGTATTACTGAAACAAAATTGGACATTTATATGTATATATGTACTTCCAAGAATCTCTGCAAAAAAACAGGGCTGAACATAATGAAATAGGCGAGTGAGGAATAAGAAGGATAAGGTTCCAATGGATAAATGAACAACACATGGGAAGTCTATTAAACATGAAAAAATAGCTATTCACATCAGAACTTCATCTAAACTATATTTTCTCGCGTTTAATATTGTTTTGTTAATAAGCTTTCATAATTTTGTTGTCTAAGAAATTTCCATAGCAGATTAACAGAAACGAGGAGATTTAGGTAAATAGAACACTATGCCCAAATAGTTTTAAGTAGTAATGTTTAGTTTTCACCAACACAAATCAAAAGCATTTAGTTTTCTTTTATTTTTTTTTTTGTTTCTTGAAAGTATTTAGTTTTCACCAACACGTACAATGACTACCAATAGCATTTATGATTGCATTCTCTACATAAGTTTTTCTTCACAAAATCGAATTCACTCCTCTTCTGCCAATGTGGGTCCTCCAACCTCACTCGTAGTTGTCACTGTTCATATATTTATTTACGTACCAGTGCTTGAATCAAGATCTGCTGTCTCTTTCTTTTCTTTGTATCTTTGTATCGATCTCTATGTCTTCTACCCTCTGCTTGCATTCAAATTCAACCCCGAATCGGAAGGAGGCCATTGAAAAGCAAATTAATAAAACAACATTGAACAATGAGCAGGTGACGCGCGTAAATGCTTTTGCAGCTGCATGCTTCTTGATGTTGTAAAGTGAATATATCTCATTCTTATACCTGATATTTTTTTCCACGTGTCTCACTCTCTTTTTCTTTGTGTTGGTAAAGCTCATTAATGATTCTAGTAAGCTCAGTAAATATCTCAGTATGACGTGCCTAGGATTGAATGGAATGCCAGTGGAGAGAAACCTGTTTCGGTTCTGTTTTTAAATGAATACTCATACCGACGACTTCTCCTTGTTAAAACATAAAATAGGTAGTTTAAAATTAGTTAAATAATCAGTTAAGTTAATTCATAATCAGTACAGCTGTCATATAGATTATATATATTGTAAACATGATACATTTGAGATAAACTATTCTGAGCATTATTCAGAGTAATACAACTTCACTTTACTCTTTCTCTCTTTTTCTCTTTACTTTATGTGATAGTGTTAATATATTAAATAAAAATATTTTTGGGCTAATTTTTACGTATGAGATTAAGTTTTGAGCCATTTTAATGGTGCATTGTATAAATTAGCCTGGTGTATATGAGAAAAGCTTTCTGGAAGTGTTAGCTAAAATTCAAAGTTATTAGCTTAAATGAATTTATTGTATTCTTACCTTTAACTGAACAAGAAAGAAGAAGCTCAACCATCAGCATTAATTAACTTTAGAGATTCGAAACAACAACTTAGATAGCACATTTGGACGGTGATATGAAGAATAGTCATTCTCCAATTCTTTAATGTGAGGCTTTCGAGTAATGTAATGCAGATTCCTTGTGGAACTGCTACACAACACGCGGAGCTGCTCAGCAATCTGTCTGATATCTACTTCTGTGATGTATCAGTATTATTCTTGAAAGTTAAAAGAAAAAAGTGCAGGTAACAATATAAATAATTTAGTTTACGTTTTGAAGCAATTCCCGGAATGTCACTATATTAGATAAGTAACTATCTAAATGAGAACTTATATTTCTATAAAAAAAAAATTCCGTAGAAACAAACAAACCCTTAGGTTGTGTTTGAATGAGGTATTTGCCAAATTATTGTGTATTTCAAATACATGTATTTGAAATGTAGCATTTCAAATACATGTATTTATAAAATACCTTGTTTGGATACACTCTATTATAAAAAGAGTAATTTAACACCAATATTCAAAAATATTGATAAACATTACAAAATCCATTCAAATCACATTCTTTAATCAATAAAAGAAAAATATAAGAAAAAAAAATATAGTCCAAAATTTGGTCCCTTTGATCCATAGAAAGCCTCTTTGAGGTACCCTTTCTCTAGTCCAAGATTCTCACATAATAAGTCTAGCAGATCCTCTGGTAGTTTCTCTAGCTTCTTAGCAAATTCCTTCATCACCACTCTGCATCATTTTTTGAAATGCTTTAATATAAGAAAAATCAGTAAAAAAAAATTGGGAGTTGGGTGGGGGTGTTGGGGGAGAAAGAAAGAGGGTTGATAGAGTGAATTTGAAATACACTCTATTTTGAGTGAATTTGAAATACACTATATTAAGACTTTGAAAGTCACTATAAGAATACACTTGAATTTTAAAAATACCTTAAAAAATTACACAAACAAGGTAATTTAAAATTAGCATTTCAATTACACTCTACAAATACATTACACTCTACAAATACCCCATCCAAACACACCCTTAGTGAAATAGAATCATTTCTATTTCAAATCACACAAGGTTCGCCACCTCTTTCCTTACATACAAACTGTTGAAGTTGTTATTTGTGATAAATAATTATTATTATTGTAAATACTTTTATTAACACCATCATACCGTACGTAATTGCTTTCTTCTTCATCTGTTCTGTAAATAAGGTGTTCCTTTTATGTTAAACGTCAATAAAGTTGATGAAGTTGAAAAGTGATCATTAGAATATATAAACTGGTTGGAAAAGAAGTGGGAATTGTACTACAAGACTTGGACAAACACTAACAAGAAGAATCAAAGGCTTTTCTGGTTTCTGTATCCCACGGCTTGGAAAATTACCCAAAGTATCACTTTCTTTTTGGAAGTTAGATAATAACAAGAACTTTAATATACACTTTATTCAAAAAAATTCACGTAATTTGAGAAGTTATCAATAAAGTTAGGTGCTTGAGGAAACTTGAAATACTTTTTTTCTGCACCCAATAGCAGGGCTTGGTCCTGTGTTTTTTCAAAGAGTTTTCTTCACAAAGGTCAAAAGAGGCCACTTCACAAAGATAAGTTATTTATTTAAAAAAGAAGACAAAAACCGAGCCAAGTGCTTGACATATCGAATCTGTTAGCATGCCAGAGAATCAAAGACATACATTTTGGTTTGATTTGTTTTTAAGGAAAATGATATGATAAGGAAAATGCCACAGAACCAAATATACACTCTCAATAGGCAATAGCTACTTGATTTTATTGCTTATATGTTTGTGTTTCTAGGTTAAATCATCCTTCCAAGAAGCACATAAGGCCTATTTCTGTGAAAATTCACCATATAAGCTGTTGTTCTGGATTCCAGAGGTTGAACCTAAGAAATGTCAGGTTGCAAATATGAGGTGATATTGATCCATGCAATTCAAATAAACTTGTAGGTTGAGAGCAGTCAATCTCCAGCGTTGAAAGCTCCATTTCATCCCAAGCCAGGTAAAATTGAACTTTCTAAACCTCAAGGAAACTTGTGATATGCGACAATGTTAAGGAGTAATCTTTCTAGTCAATAACAAAAAGAAAACAGTGATCTTCCGAAAACCAAACAGCACAAGGACATAAAAGCAGAAACAAACAGCATATATATATATATATATATATATATATATATATATATATACCAACAGTGAAAATCCCGACTCCAAGAAAATAAACAAATGCACAATTTAAATTGATATCCCCAATATTAAAAAGCATAATCCTTCAAGAACGAGGAAAAGAGAGAGAACCCTTGAGAGTAACGCACAAGATTCACTCAAGTATCTATGTACAACAACATGAAACAATTTTCTAATGACTATATATATCATTTAACAAAGTTGTCCCACTATCGCCATAACACCCAAGCTTTTCCTCAAATAGAGCGAATTGGGACCCAAGTGAAAGAGAGAGAGAGAGGAAAGAGAGAGTGATTGCAGAGGGAAAGAGAGAGGGAGAGAGATCGCAGAGGGAGAGAGAGAGAGCTTGTAGAGGGAGAGAGAGAGAGTGATTGCAGAGAGGGGGAGAGAGAGAGTGATCGCAGAGAGGGGGAGAGAGAGAGATCGCAGAGAGGGGGAGGGTGAGAGTGATCGCAAAGTGAGAAAGTGAGAAAGTGAGAGTGAGAGTGAGAGTGATGATCGCAGAGAGAGAGAGAGAGAGAGAGAGAGAGATCGCAAAGTGAGGAGTGATCGTAGAGTGAGAGAGTGAGAGTGATCGTAGATGGAAGGAGAGAATGATCGCAGAGGGGGAGAGAGAGAGTGATCGGAGAGGGAGAGGGACAGAGAGAGAGAGATCGGAGAGGGAGAGGGATAGAGAGAGAGATCAAAGAGCGAGAGAGGAACTCAGAGATCGCGAAGTGAAGGAAGACACTTTAGGTTTAGGGATTTGATGGAAAATTAGGGAGAAAATTACGAAAGTGGGACAACGGAAAAAAAAAGTTTAAAAAATTCAAAATTTAAGCTATCCAAGTGAACCATCATAGAGGTACTTGAGGGATTCTGGGGGATCCTCTTCCATGATGCCAGAACCTGTTGTTGACAAGTACTCCCGATGGTTGTTTTACGGTCAGCTAGGTAAGTGAATCCAGAAAGTTGTAGGCTGTATCACCAAGATTCTTTCCTGCCAATACACTACAAAACATTTCATGAGTTTGGGTTAGAAAAAAAGGTCACAGAGAACAATCACATATAAGGGAAAAATCCCCCTCCTTTATAAGACAAGGGAGAATAAATTGAGTTTTCAGTGGCTCAGACATATCTTGATCAGACCAGAATATGAAGTACAAAACTGACGTTAGTAGAAATATTTTCTAAAAGAGAACAATGATATTATTAATTATTAAAAATGAAAGGAAAATAATACTAGATTCTTTGGGTTCAGCATTCGTTCGGCTGGATGCAGAATCTGTCTGATGCCATGCTGCTTCTTGTTGTATATCGCTGGCAGTAACCCTTTGTGCATTTTTATTACTTTCTACGGCTTCCATTTCTTCTCGTCTTTTAGCTTCCACTGTTATTCTCTCAGCTTATCGTTTTACTTTATCAGCTATCTATACCCCAAAATTGAAAAATAATAACTCAAGCAGCAAGAAATAAGTTTCTAGCACACATAATAGATATGAATATCAGTGTGGATACCACAGACAAATAGCAGTAGGCAAAGGGAAAAGGCAGAATCTAAAAACAATACGAAAAATAAGTTTCTTTTTGGCAATTTAGCACTCCAAAATATTTTTGTAATGAAACAAACAAGAACAAAATTCAAAGTGTACATGCAGAAAGATTGGATTTCAACACAAGTGATAAGTAATTCTCATCAAACTTTATAGAATTGACTTCAAAATGCAAGGTAAAAGATAATTATTTTTCCAAAAAAATATAATCAACTAGAAGGCAAAGTTGAGATACCTCAACTTCTTTAATCTGTTCTTGCGGTCGTTTTTCCTCTTGCAGAGTTTTTTTCCTTTCCTTTGGTCTCTTCCTGAGCAGCATCGTTTCTTATTTTTCTTTCTTCTATTTGTGAGCTGAGTTCACGATCTCGTTCAACGGTTGTCAGGTGAATATCAAGTGCTTCTGCACTACAAAAAATAAAGAGATGCCAATGATCAATATTTTCATTTTCAACAAATTCAACAGATAAATCAAGCTTCCACAAAAATGCTTAAGCTATATTTTAGAAATGGAATGCAGTGGAATATTAGAAACCAAAGATGCATGGAAAAATTTACAATTAGAACGAGAAAAATGAATTCATCATATACAATTTGGCTCCCGGTCAGCAAAGATGCCAAATCCCCTAAGAACAAACACCAATCTTCATCTCCAAGGCTTTAAGCTCCGATACTAGATCATCAAAACTCTAATCTGGCTCAGGGTCAGCAGAGATGCCAAATCCCCTAAAATATATACCCCAAGTCAGGACAATCTACGACAAAATCTCATTTTATCAGCTATCTACACCCCAAAATTGAAAAATAATAACTCAAGCAGCAAGAAATAAGTTTGTAGCACACATAGAAGACATGAATATCAATGTGGATACCACAGACAAGTAGCAGTAGGCAAGAGAAAAGGCAGAATCCTAAAACAATACAAAAAATAAGTTTCTTTCTGGTAATTTAGCACTCCAAAATATTTTTGTAATGAAACAAACAAGAACGAAATCCAAAGTATACATGCAGAAAAAATGGATTTCAACACAAGTGATAACTAACTCTCATTAAATTTTACAGAATTGACTTCAAAATGCAAGATAAAAGATAATTATTTTTTCAAAAAATATAATTAACTAGAAGGCAAAGTTGAGATACCTCAGCTTCTTCTTAGCCTTTACTTCCTGTCGTTTTTTCCTCTTCCCAAGCCTTTTTTCCTTTCGCTTGGCCTCTTCTTGAGCAGCATCACTTTGTATTTTTCTTTCTTCTATTTGTGAGCTGAGTTCACGGTCTCGTTGAACAACTGTAAAGTGAATATCAAGTACTTCTACACTACAAAAATACAGAGATGTCAAGGATCAGTATCTTCATTTTCAACAAATTCAATAGATAAATCAAGCTTCCAAAAGAATGCATAACATGTATTTTAGAAATGGAATGTAGTGGAATATTAGAAACCAAATATTCATGGCAAAATTTTACCAATTAGATTGAGAAAAATAAATTCATCATATACAATCTGGCTCAGGGTCAACATGGATGCCAAATCCCCTAAGAACAAGCACAAATCTTCATCTCCAAGGCTTTAAGCTCCGATACTAGATCATCAAAACTCCAATCTGGCTCATGGTCAGCAGAGGTGCCAAATCCCCAAAAATATATACCCCAAATCAGGACAATGTACGATAAAATTCCATTTTATCAACTATCTACACCCCAAAATTTAAAATTAATAACTCAAGCAACAAGAAATAAGTTTCTAGCACACATAGTAGACATGAATATCAATATGGATATCACTAAAGAGTAGCAGTAGACAAATGGAAGAGGCAGAATCCTAAAATAATACAACAAATAAGTTTCTTTTTGGCAATTTAGCACTTCGAAATATTTTTGTCATGAAAAAAAAAAGAATTAAATCCAAGTGTACATGCAGAAAGATTGGATTTCAACACAAGTATTAACTAACTCTCATCAAACTTTACCGAATTGACTTCAAAATGCAAGATAAAAGATAATTATTTATCCAAAAAATAAAATTAACTAGAAGGCAAAGTTGAGTTACCTCAGCTTCCTATTTAGACTTTTCTTGCTGTCGTTTTTCCTCTTCCCGAGCATTTTTCCTTTCGCTTGGCCTCTTCCTAAGAAGCATCACTTTGTACTTTTCTTTCTTCTATTTGTGAGCTGAGTTCACGGTCTCATTAAACAGCTGTCAGGTAAATATCAAGTGCTTCTACACTACAAAAATAAAGAGATGCCAAGAATCAGTATCTTCATTTTCAACAAATTCAATAGATAAATCAAGCTTCCAAAAGAATGCTTAAGCTGTATTTTAGAAATGGAATGCAGTGGAATATTATATATCAAATATGCATGGCAAAATAATACCAATTAGAACGAGAAAAATGAATTCATCATATACAATCTGGCTCAGGGTTAGCAGAGATGCCAAATCCCCTAAGAACAAGCACCAATCTTTATCTCCAAGGCTTTATGCTCAGATACTAGATCATCAAAACTCCAATATGGCTCAGGGTAAGTAGAGATGTCAAATCTGCTAAAATATTTACCCCAAGTCAGGACAATGTATGACAAAATCTCATTTTATCAGCTATCTACACCCCAAAATTGAAAATTAATAACTTAAGCAACAAGAAATAAGTCTCTAGCACGCATAGTAGACATGAATATCAATGTGGATACCACTGACAAGTAGCAGTAGGCAAATAGAAGAGGCAGAATCCTAAAACAATACAACAAATAAGTTTCTTTTTGGCAATTTAGCACTCCAAAATATTTTTATAATGAAACAAAAAAGAACGAAATCCAAAATGTACATGCAGAAAGATTGGAATTCAACACAAGTGATAACTAACTCTCATAAAACTTCACAGAATTGACTTCAAAATGCAAGGTAAAAGAAAATTATTTTTCAAAAGAATATAATTAACTCAAAGGCAAAGTTGAGATACCTCAGCTTCTTCTTTATCCTTTTCTTGCTGTCATTTTTCCTCTTCCCGAGCCTTTTTCCTTTCGCTTGGCCTCTTCCTGAGCAGCATCACTTCGAATTTCTCTTTCTTCTATTTGTGAGCTGAGTTCACGGTCTCATTAAACAGCTGTCAAGTGAATATCAAGTGCTTATGCACTACAAAAATAAAGAGATGCCAATGATCAGTATCTTCATTTTCAACAAATTCAACAGATAAATTAAGCTTCCAAAAGAATGCTTAAGTTGTATTTTAGAAATGGAATGCAGTGAAATATTAGAAACCAAATATGTATGACAAAATTATACCAATTAAAATGAGAAAAATGAATTCATCATATATAATCTGGCACAAGGTCATAAGAGATGCCAAATCCCCTAAGAACAAGCACCAATTTTCATCTCCAAGGCTTTATGCTTCGATACTAGATCATTAAAACTCCAATCTGGCTCAGGGTCAGCAGAGATGCCAAATCCCCTAAAATATATACCCCAAGTAAGGACAATGTACGACAAAATCCCATTTTCTCAGCTATCTATACCCATAAATTGAAAATTAATAACTCAAGCAGCAAGAAATAAGTCTCTAGCACACATAGTAGACATGAATATCAATGTGGATACCACTGACAAGTAGCAATAGACAAATGGAAGAGGCAGAATCCTAAAACAATAAAACAAATAAGTTTCTTTTTGACAATTTAGCACTCCAAAATATTTTTGTAATGAAACAAAAAAGAACGAAATCCAAAGTGTACATGCTGAAAGATTGGAATTCAACACAAATGATAGCTGACTCTCATTAAACTTTACAGAATTGACTTCAAAATGCGAGGTAAAAGAGAATTATTTTTCCAAAAAATATGATTAACTAGAAGGCAAAGTTGAGATACCTCAGCTTCTTCTTTAGCCTTTTCTTGTTGTTGTTTTTTCACTTGCCGAGCCTTTTTCCTTTCGCTTGCCCTCTTCTTGAGCAGCATCACTTCGAATTTTTCTTTCTTCTATTTGTGAGCTGAGTTCACGGTCTCATTGAACAGCTGTCAGGTGAATATCAAGTGCTTCTGCACTACAAAAATAAAGAGATGTCAATGATCAGTATCTTCATGTTCAACAAATTCAACAGATAAATCAAGCTTCCAAAAGAATGCTTAAGCTGTATTTTAGAAATGGAATGCAGTGAAATATTAGAAACCAAATCTGTATGACAAAATTATACCAATTAAAATGAGAAAAATGAATTCATCATATAAAATATGGCTCAGGGTCAGCAGAGATGCTAAATCCCCTAAGAACAAGCACCAATCTTCATCTCCAAGGCTTTAAGCTCCAATACAGGATCATCAAAAACTCCAATCTAGCTCAGGGTTAGATGAGATGTCCAATCCCCTAAAATATATACCTTAAGTCAGGACAATGTACAATAAAATCCTATTTTATCAGCTATTTACACCCCAAAATAGAAAATTAAAAACTCAAGCAGCAAGAAATAAGTTTCTAGCACACATAGTAGACATGAATATCAATGTGGATACCACTGACAAGTAGCAGTAGACAAATGGAAGAGGAAAAATCCTAAAACAAAACAACAAATAAGTTTCTTTCTGGCAATTTAGCACTTCAAAATATTTTGGTAATAAAACAAAAAAGAACGTAATCCAAAGTGTTGATGCAGAAAGATTGGATTTCAATACAAGTGATAACTAACTCTCATCAAACGTCATAGAATTGACTTCAAAATGCAAGGTAAAAGAGAATTATTTTTCAAAAAAATATAATTATCTAGAAGGCAAGGTTGAGATACCTGAGCTTCTTTTTTAGCCTTTTGTTGCTGTCGTTTTTCCTCATGCAGTGCCTTTTTCCTTTCGTTTGACCTCTTCCTGATTAGCATCACTTTGTATTTTTCTTTCTTCTATTTGTGAGTTGAGTTCACTGTCTCGTTGAACAGCTGTCAAGTGAATATCAAGTGCTTCTGCAATACAAAAATAAAGAGATGTCAAGGATCAGTATCTTCATTTTCAACAAATTCAACAGATAAATCAAGCTTCCAAAAGAATGCTTAAGCTGAATTTTAGAAATGGAATGCAGTGGAATATTAGAAACCAAATATGCATGGCAAAATTACACCAATTAGAATGAGAAAAATGAATTCATCGTATACAATATGGCTCAAGGTTAGCAGATATGCCAAATCCCCTAAGAACAAGCACCAATCTTCATCTCCAAGGTTTTATGCTCTGATACTAGATTATCAAAACTCTAATCTGGCTTAGGGTTAGCGGAGATGCCAAATCCCCTAAAATATATACCCCAAGTCAGGACAATGTACGACAAAATCCCATTTTATCAGCTATTTACACCCCAAAATAGAAAATTAGAAACTCAAGCAGCAAGAAATAATTTCTAGCACACATAGTAGACATGAATATCAATGTGGATACCACTGACAAGTAGCAGTAGACAAATGGAAGAGGCAGAATCCTAAAACAATACAACAAATAAGTTTCTTTCTGGCAATTTAGCACTTCAAAATATTTTTGTAATCAAACAAAAAAGAATGTAATCCAAAGTGTTCATGCAGAAAGATTGGATTTCAATACAAGTGATAACTAACTCTCATCAAACTTCGCAGAATTGACTTCAAAATGCAAAGTAAAAGAGAATTATTTTTTGAAAAAATATAATTATCTAGAAGGCAAAGTTGAGATACCCGAGCTTCTTCCTTACACTTCTCTTACTGTCGTTTTTCCTCTTGCAGAACCTTTTTCCTTTCGTTTGGCCTCTTCCTGAGTAGCATCACTTTGTATTTTTCTTTTTTCTATTTGTGCGCTGAGTTCACTGTCTCGTTGAACAGCTGTCAGGTGAATATCAAGTGCTTCTGCAATACAAAAATAAAGAGATGTCTAGGATCAGTATCTTCATTCTCAAAAAATTCAACAGATAAATCAAGCTTCCAAAAGAATGTTTAAGCTGTATTTTAGAAATTGAATACAGTTGAGTATTAGAAACCAAATATGCATGGTAAAATTATACCAATTAGAACGAGAAAAATGATTTCATCTTATACAATCTGGCTCAAGGTCTTAAGAGATGCCAAATCCACCAAGAACAAGCACCAATCTTCATCTCCAAGGCTTTATGCTCCGATACTAGATCATTAAAACTCCAATCTGGCTCAGGGTCAGCAGAGATGCCAAATCCCCTAAAATATATACCCCAAGTAAGGACAATGTACAACAAAATCTCATTTTCTCAGTTATCTATACCCATAAATTGAAAATTAATAACTCAAGCAGCAAGAAATAAGTCTCTAGCACACATAGTAGACATGAATATCAATGTGAATACCACTGACAAGTAGCAGTAGACAAATGGAAGAGGCAGAATCCTAAAACAATAAAACAAATAAGTTTCTTTCTGGCAATTTAACACTCCAAAATATTTTTGTAATGAAAAAAAAAAAAAAAGAACGAAATCCAAAGTGTATATGCTGAAAGATTGGAATTCAACACAAGTAATAGCTGTGTCTCATTAAACTTTACAGAATTGACTTCAAAATGCGAGGTAAAAGAGAATTATTTTTCCAAAAAATATGATTAACTAGANACGGTTAGAGAGACTGATGTTTGCAAAAGAAGAGAATGAGATGTTGTTGAGTAAAATTTAGAGTAAGCAACTCTAAATTTACTAATGTTGGACCCAAACAAGTAAACAAATTACTTGTATTATACCCACAATAAAAGACACTACAACACTTTGCAAGGACCACTCACAATTTGAAGAGAAGTACAAACACTCAAAAGAAAGCTCACAACTCAAGACACCACTCTCATGTAAAGAGATGCCTCACTTTCTCTTCCTCACAAAACAAGCTTAGCTACTCCTATTTATAGGCGATGGAGGAGGTGGGAACTACTAGCCTAGACACATGTAGAATAAGCTACAAAGTTCTAGAATAAACTACAACATATCTCAAAGTTTCTAGAACCTTCTAGACAGTTCCAGAGTCTTCTAGGATTGTCTAGTTCCTTCATCCAGGTTCTAGGATGCTCTGGAATCTTCTAGAAGCTTCTTCATCCTTCCAGCACCTTCTAGGATGTTCTAGAATTTTCCAGCACCTTCTAGCTCATGCTAGTTTACTCTAGAACATTCTAGAGTCTTCTAGTCTACTCTAGTTATCTCTAAAATTTTCTAGAAGGGAGAAGACAATGCTGCATACCTTCTTTAACAGATGTTGCAGAATTTTGATCGAAAAAATTATTTTGTGAGTGAACGAAAATTTTCTAGAATGGAGAAGACAATGCTGCATACCTTCTTTAACAAGAGTGATCGCAGAGGAAGAGTGAGAGAGTGATCGCAGATGAAGAGTGAGAGAATGATCGCAGAGGAAGAGAGAGAGCGAGCAAGGATGAATCGTGAGGAAGAGAGAGAGTGATCACAGAGGAAGAGTGAGAGAGTGGTCGCAGAGGAAGAGTGAGAGAATGATCGCAGAGGAAGAGAGAGAGCGAGCGAGCGAGGATGAATCGTGAGGAAGAGAGAGAGTCATCGCAGAGGAAGAGTGAGAGCGAGCGAGGATGAATCGTGAGGAAGAGTGAGAGAGATCGCAGAGTGAGAGGGAGAGAGAGAGATCGGAGACCGCAGTCAGAGGAAGACTCTTTAGGTGGTTTTGATGGAAAATTAGGGACACAACGGAAAAAAAAGTTTAAGAATTCAAATTTTAAGCTATCCAAGTGAACCGGCCATTCTATTAAAGGCGGTCCGATTTTAAACATAACACAAAAACTGAAAAAAACAGACATGTCATTTTCAGGGGGGTGTAGCATAGCACAGCCCCCCTTAAGGGACATTGCTGTGTTATCGTTCTCTTTCTCTCTCCACTCTCCGTTCTCTTTCTCATACTTTTTTTTTTTTTTCTCTTTTTATTTAAATTGTAACTTTAGATAAATTTAGTTTAATTTACTTAAAATAATGATTAAACATAAAAATATATTTTTTGATTTCTTATCAATAAACCTTGTTTATAATTATATGACAGTTTGAGTAGAAGATGAAAATTATAACCTTTAGATAAATAAAAATTAAATTGTTTGAAATAAAAATAATAAATTATTATTTTAAATAAAATAAAATGATTAAAATTATAATTAAATTTAAACTTTTTCTGAAGATGCACTTCTTGTAGATGAAACAAATGGCCAACTTCCTTTGAAATTTGACCAAAAAAACTGTTTGTTACAAACTCAGATGGAACTAAGAAAAGAGAGGTTGCTAATTTAAGGTAACCAATACGAAGAATCAAACACTTCTGGTACTTTTCTGCACCCAATGACATGGCTCGGAAACTCCCAAGTCTTCTGGATTCAATGTTTGTGGGTCTTCTGGCTTTCCTCGTTTCTGTCTTCCATTCTCTCATTTTTTTCAGTGCCCACTAATTTGATGAATAAGATGAAAGGCAATATTGATGGGTGACAGAACATTCTTAATTTGCCACTGCCAGATAATCAATTACATTGGTTGATTATCTAGGAAGTAAAATAAAATAATATTAATAATTAAATATTTATGATGTTTTTGGTAAAAAATAAATAAATAGAAAATTTAGGGATATTATTTTATTGTTATTATTAACTGTTCCTCCTCTCATTATTAGAACGTGGAAAAACTTCAGAGTACTCCTATTACATTGCCATTGGTTAGGTAGTTAGAATAGCTTGCCAACGTGGAGCGTATGATGGTAATTAGATAGTTACTCTCGTTCTGACAGTTTTGGCGGGGAAATACCATTTTCTGAAGCTTATAGCAGATTCGTCATCACTCTCTCTCTCTCTCTCTCTCTCTCTCTGCGAACACTGAGTTTCTCTCTCATAAACCTCTTTCTTCTTTCTCTCGCCTCAACTCGTTGATTTGCTCTCTGCCTCCCTTCCACAATGGTGTCGGAGGAATCTAATCGCAATAAGTCTCTGTAAGAATTTCATTTCCTCATATTCAGTTCACAATTTCTTGAGTTTAGATCCAAGTTTATTCCCTCTAGGATCTTGATTGATCCAAGCTTAGAATTTCTTGAGATAAGAAAACTTTTAAACTGTCGATCAATGCATTGGATCGGTTTCTTTCCATTTTCCAGGAATCTATAATTGTTTGGAACTGTGATTGGTTGTTGAGATTAATTTTCTTTGCAATTGAATGTGCTCATCGAAGTTTTCTGGACAGGTGGTCACGCATTGCAGAATAGAAATGGCCTCTCTCTAACTGGAAGAAGAAACCAGACTACAAGTTAGATGAACGTTACTCAGATGAGGTTATCAAGATTGCAGACAGAGGATTTGCCACAATTTACCGTTGCCGTGACAGTAACAGTAACCAGGTCGTGTTCGTTAAGCAGATTAACATTTCTGCCATGAGTGAAACTGTTCCTTCCTCAGTAATAAGAGAAATCTTACTTCTTAAAGAGCTCGACCATCCCAATATTGTCAGGTAGATTCTTTCGGTTTTTGCTTTTGTTATTAACTATCTTGAAATAATAATGGAAATGGAATCAATCTGCTATCATGAAATGGGATTTTCTTGATGTTTGTTGTTGTCTTTTTTGGGGTAAAGGCAAATAGTTTTAGATCCCAGAAGTTCCTGGATGTGGATTTGCTCATGTAAATTAAATAGTTCCCCAATTCATTAGTATTGTAAATTGCTATCTTTGAGGGGTAGATAATTTCATTGCTGACTTTGATTACCTGACTTTGATGTTTGCATAGCAAATTATTAATGTTTGGAATTGCTTATTTTGTTATAACTTTCTCAATTGCATATCATCTATTCTTCATCAATGTCAGGTTGCTGAATGTATTCGCCAGGAAAAAATGTGAATCTCGTTTTCGAGAATCTTGACACTGATCTTCATAATTACATTGTCCAAAATGATCAGACTGTGGAACCAGCAATAGTTAAAGTAAGTGAAGTTTTTCTTTAATGTTCACAGTCCAACACTATGTACGTATAATAAGCTAAGTGTAAGAGACATCAGGGTGCAAAGGGGAAACAGAATTGTTATGTTTTTGCCTTTTCTCTTTCCCTTGTGATTTATGATAAATGAGGCTTTTGTATCTTAAAAAGGCATTCTAGATTATAGGTAACACATGATTTTGTGATTAAATGGACTATTTCTTGACAATATGGCATTAGAATTAATACTCCATGGCCAGACTGAAGAATCTTCAAAATTTTAATGTTTTCTTCTGTTCCGTGCAGATTTTTATGTATCAGATGCTCTCTGGTCTATCGTATTCTCATGCTAATAAAATTCTCCAGAGAGGTTTGAGATCAACGAATATGCTCGTTGATATCTCTATTAGGACAGTCAAGCTAGCTGACTTTGGCTAGGCCATTTGGAGAACGTGACACGAATTATACTACTGAGGTATGATAGTGAACCTTCTTTCTTGTGGGACTTGCTTAATGGTGGGCACATCGTACATTCCTTCTAATACTACATTGCACATCTCATTCATTTTCACTCTTTCTGTTCTAGGTAGGAACTCGTGGGTACACGGCACCTGAAATCTTGTTTCACTCCCAACAATATACAGCTCAAATTGATGTGTGGTCTCTGGGTTGTATATTTGCTGATTGTTATTTGGACAGGGTATATTCCAAGATAGAGGCCGGGATGATCAGTTAACAGAGATTTTCCGGTAATTTCTCTTCAGAAACGTAAGATGTGTATTTCCCTGCGTGGTGCTTCAAATTGCCTTCAAACTAACAGGGTTTTATATACAAATTACAAAGTTTGCTTGGTACCCCAACTGAGGAAACGTGGCCTGGAGTGACTGCTTTATGTCCTTATCTTCATACCTTCGAGAAATTTGAACCAAAGGTACTGAATTCTCAGACTATTGTTTGTTACTGCAATTGCCCAGTGCAGAAACTTGGGAAGCTACCTTTTTATGTTGCTTCTGCTACTGTGCAGGACCTGAGACATCGGTTCCCTCTTGTTGATCGAAAACACCTTGACATAGATCTTGTTTCTGTAAGTTTCATTTGGCACTAAATATTTGAAGTTTGATGATGATGGCCTTGTCATGTTTAACTGTGTCTGTTTAATATTTGAATCATCAATTGCTGTCTTTATAACTGTGTCTGCCTCTACCTTTCTGCTTTGCACATATGCGTGCTTGTGTAAATTTCATACCTGGCCAAAAGAAAAAGGTATATATTCCCCAAAAGCTTGATTATTTTCATGGATGGTAAGTTAATGGATTGAAGAATTATAGATGATATATGTAAACGTGAGTTTAATTACAAAATGTAAAGAAGAAAAGCAAACTGTTATATATATTTAATTTGTTGCAGTTTCATTGATGCCCGGTTTATTTTTATTGGCAGAAAATGCTTGTCCTGGACCCAACTCAAAGGATTTCAGTGCAAGATGCTCTTAAGCATCCATACTTCGAAAGCTTGAATTGGGTATCTTCTTATTCTGCTCTTCATATTTTCTATATCTTTCTGTTACTTACCCGTCCTCAATGTTTAAACATCACTTTGCTGCTCACTTTATAGGATAAGAAAGGAAAATCTATACGTTTTAATGAGACTGAGGCTAAGGCTGGGGGAGGTGGGCAGCATGGCCGTTGTTCATCATATTGATCATAGGATGAACACAAAGTGGAATGCTGACAAGTCTTTCATTAATCTTGGTTGGAAATTTTTTAAGACGTTGATCAATGTTAACGCATTGAAATTTTATTCTGTTTCCGGAATCTTCAAACGGGAAATTTGTTCAAAACTGCGAATTTTGGTCAGTGTGCTGATCTTAGTGATTAATCGTTGAGAACTTGAGAATCTACTCTTAATTTTTCTTTTAAATTGAATTATCTGATCGACGTTTTCTAGACAGGTGGTCACGCATTGGAAAATGCAGATTGCCTATTCCTGTTTGTATTCTGCATAAGACTAAGCGTAAACCAGACTACATGTTAGGTGAATCCAACTACGTTATCACTGAGCCGATTGAATCAGGCGGGTTTGGTAATGTTAGCCGTTGATCGTGGCCATTAAGGAGATTCCTGCTACTAGGATAACGGAGGGCATTCCAAGCTCAATAATAAGAGAAGTCTCCCTTCTTAAAGAGTTAGACCATTCCAATATTGTCAGGTAGATTCTTCGGGTTTCGTCTTGTTGTTCTTGCTTTTGTTATCGTTAATTAGCAAATAATGATGGAAGAACTTTCAATCACCATTATGTGAAGCTGATTTTTGAAAAATGATCAAGAGTGTATTAAATCAAACTTTCATTAATGATGTTGCTGTTGCTGCTGTTGTTGTTGTTATTGTTCTTAGGCATAATTCAGGCCATTCAACAGAAAACTAGGAAGAACTTAGTATTGTGGATGTGGATATCTAATTTATATGATTCTCTGGCTACCAAAATAAGTTGTTAATTTTGATGTTTTCACTGCGAGTTATTAATGTTTGGATTTGATACCTTATAGCCAGTCTTAATAGGCTTTATGTATGTTTGATAAGTTTACTGGATGTGAGTCAATTATTTACAAAGTGTTTGATCAAATTATTGATGCTATGACTCTTGTCAGGTTGCTGAATGTATACCACAGATTACTTTTTTTGTGTCTCGTTTTCGAGAATCTTGACTGCGATCTTCATCATTTCATTAACCGTAAAGATTACAATGCGAATCCACTGACAATAAAAGTAAGAAAAGTTCCTATGCAGTATGCTTTTCCATGATATGCTGTAAAGTTAGTAATTTCAAACATATGCTCTGAGGCATCAAACTTGAATAGTTATAAGTTGTTTTGTTCCCATAGCATCTCCAAACTCATCTGCCCAAAGTCATCAAGGTTGAAATAGAATTAGGTTTCATTGTTCAGCCAAATGACAAAGTGGAAACTGAATTGTCAGTGATGGCAAATGTTTTGATCTTTCCTCTTTCCTCTTTCCTCTTTCCACTGTATTATATAATAAATGAGGCATTTGTATCTAAAACAGGACATTATAGATTCTACACAAGACTGCCTCGTGACAATGAGGAAATTAGAGTTAATAATTAATTTCATGATTCATGAGAGATGAATTCACAAAATTCAATGTTTTTCTTCTGCCTACAGAGATTTCTGCATCAGATTCTCTCAGCTGTAGCATATTGCCATGCTAATAAGATTCTCCACATAGATTTGAAACCACAGAATGTGCTTGTTGATGTATCCAACAGCAGAGTTAAGCTAGCTGACTTTGGTTTGGCTAGATCATTTGGAGAACCTGACACCATGTATACTGATCATGTATGTTGCAGTACCTTCTTGCTAGCTATCTTCCCTCATTTTATTACTCATTTGTTAGTCTAAGACATACTTTGGGGTTTCAGAATTTACTTATTCAAGCATAACCATGCAAAAGAGAAGTTGTTCGGATAGGCATTGTTTAAGCATCCTTTTCGTTGTGTATAAAGTGTTTATCTGAAATGTTACTGTCTTGTGGAAAATATGACCACTGGTTGCGGGTAACCCCTTTACTTAGCCATTGTTTGTTCTGTTCTTCTTTTGGTAAAGGTGTTACTGGAAATATTACTTGAATAATATACTTTGAATATACGTGTGTAGGAGAAAAAGGTTTTATTAATGGTGGACAATTGTGCATTCTTTTTAATACTACATCTGACAATCTAATTCATTTTTACTCTTTATAATGCTAGGTAGCAACTCTCTATTATAGGGCACCTGAAATATTGTTCACCAATGGTCAATAGTCAAGTCCAGCTGATGTGTGGTCTGTGGGTTGTATATTTGGCGAGATGGTAATCAGACATGGTGTATTCGAATCAACAAAGTGCCCTAGTGAGTTGCAGGCCATTTTCAGGTGAATTCTACTTCAGAAACATTAGCCGTTCTTTTGCCTGCTTGGTGCTTCACAATGCATTCGTACTAACAAGGATTTTCTAAACAAAGCGTGTTAGGTGCCCCAACTGAGGAAACGTGGCCTGGACGGACTGATTTATGTGTTTTGAATGTTAATGATTTCCCCCAGTGTGAACCAATGGTACTGAATTCTCAAACAACGGTTAATTTCAACAATTTCTTAGCGTAGAATCCTTGGAAGCTAAGATTTTATAATGCTTCCGCTATTTTGCAGGACCTGAGACAAATGTTCCCTGGTCTTGAACCAGTTGGTATTGATCTTCTTTCTGTAAGTTTCCTTTGGCCCTTCATATATTGTATAACAATTGCCATAATAGTCTATGCGACTGGGAAAACTTTTCCCTATTCCAATACCCTGCAAAGCAATCTGAGAGAAATACCTATAATTGTATATACTATATGATGATGGCCTTGTAGTGAGGAATCATCAATTGCTTATCCAGCCATAGTATGAGGTTGGGATGTCTATTTAACTGTGTCTGTCTCTGCCTTTCTCCTCCCCTGCCCCCTTTCTGCTTCGGAATTGGATTCATGTGAGCTTTGTGCATTTTTGGGTCAGCAATGCCTTAAAACTAGCTGTAAATTATCTAGCGATCCCCAACCCAAGCATTTGAAAGGTAGCTAATTGATTAAACAACTATAGATGATGTAAAGTTATAAATATCAGTTTAGTTAGAAAAAGGAAAAAAGCAAAGGAAGCCGTTATTGCTAGCAGATATTTTGTTCTTCTTTTATTTATCATAGTTTCACCGATGGCCAGTTTATTTTGAATGGCAGAAATGCTTTTCATGGACCCAACTAGAAGGATTTCAGCAGAACATGCTCTTGAGCATCCTTACTTCACAGATTTGAAATTGGTATATTCTTATTCTGCTGCCCGTTTTGTCTATATCTTTCTGTTTCCCCTCCCCATTTATGGTCCTGTCTACATGTTTAGACATATATCTAATGTTCTCATTCTCATCACTTTACTGTTCATTTATGGATCAGGAAGGATCATCTACCTCATAGTTGAGGCTATAGCTGTGGGACAAAGATGCAGTATGGCTGTGCATCAGGCTAAATACATAGTGGCATGCTGGCAACTTGAACAACGTGGGGAGCCACTTCGATCAATTGCACAATTCATTACTCTTCTTTTATCGCTTTAAACTTACTAATACTCTTCTTGCTACCTTCCCGTTTAATGTTTAAAGATTAGGACCGGTTTCACTTCTTATTTTACAGTTACTAATACTCTGCTTACTATAAGAGTGCGCTCGTAGCGGTGTTAGGGTTGATTTTTTCTTGTTTTATTTTAATATTTTTTAATATATATATATATATATATATATATACTCAACCAAGTTTCTTGACTTGGTAAAACGAAGTTAAAAGTTTTGTCTCCTCATAAAACTAGTCATACCGACATCTAAATAATAAGATATTTGTACGAGCAACTCTTCGCTTTAGTTAAATCTATTTTGTTTTCAAAATAAAATTTGTAACCCAACAAATTAAATTATTTATTATGAAATAATTAGCTGGCTCTTGCGAAAAGGTACACCCCTACAGATTGCCATAGACTAAGATTGGGAATCCAACTTTTTTAACAAGAGAAACAGATGGTTGGCAAGGCAAAGATGACAATATCTGCTGTAAAAGGTATGGTATTTGTTGTGCTTTTGGTGAGCCAGGTGCAAGCTAATGACTATCCTTCTCTCTGCGCACATCCTCCTCTGCATGTCTCCGTTTCCTACTCCAACTTTCTCCCTCTCTTCAGACGATATCAAGGTAACATTAGTTTTTGGGCAACACTCAGAATATCTGCAGCGTCCGTTGTATTAAATATAAGAATCATTATAATTTCTCAATTTATCATTCTCATATGAAAAGATGTATTAATGATTGTATTAGAAGGCACACCAATGCACTGAAGAGAGAAAACGGAGTCACTTTATCTGCATGCTTTCTTAGCTGAGAAAATTGTATTAGGGAATGGATGTAGTTTTGTGGTCTTGGTTCTGGATAGAGCTAGAAAATGATAAAACTAAAATATTTTTCGTTGTTTTTTCAATTTGTTTAATTGTTTGGGAGTTACTTTAGAGGAGAAAAGAAAAAAGAGGAGAGGAATAAAGTTCTCATATCTCTTGTTTAGAAGATTTATCTTAAAAAAAAAGAGGAGACCTATGAGAAAGATGCAACCCCCACACTCTTTTTTTAATCCATTTTAATTTTATGTTCTTCTAAATTTGGAAGTTTGGAGAGGAAATATGTTAAAATAACTATTATATTCTTTTATTTTTTTTTTAAATTCTTCACCCCTTTATTAAGAAATAATTGTAATATATATATTATTCAATTTTATATTAAATATTTTTATTTTAATAATAAAAGATGATTAGTAAATTTTTTTTTTTCTTCTCATTTTACTTATTTTAATCATTCAAACAAAATGGAGAAAACTTTCTCGCTTTCCTTTTCCTCTCTTTCATTTCTTTTCTTTTCTTTTTTTTTTTTATTTCAAACTCCCTAACAGACCCTTAAGAGTGTATGGTTTGGGTTTTGGAGAATTTTGAAATCAAACCAATCGAACTTGGTTGAATAAATTCGGTTCAGTTTTGAGAAATATTTTCACAAAAACCAAACGAAACAAAACCAATCACACTGAGTATGGTTTGATTGGTTTAATCGGTTTGGTCACTACATCTATATTTTCATTTTTTAGATTGAGAAAACCATCTCACTCATCTCTTTGATCCCACAGTCAGCCAAATTGCATAAGAAATGAAGCAAATTCGCCCACAAAAACAGAGCATGGAAAAGAATCAGTTAGCACACTGATTTATGGTGGATAGCTCATATGAAAATTGATTGCAACAAAATTGAAGCAAATTAAAACAAACTAAAGCAATTGAGCAATTAATGGTTTGGTTCGGTTTCATTTGACTGATTTCTTTGATTTGGTTCAGTTTTATTACACCCCTCTTGTCAGTGCTTAAAAATTACACGACTTCATGCTTATTATTTTCTTAGTTTTTTTTGCAAAAGTTACATAAATTGTTCAAGTAATATCATTATTTCAATTCACTTTAAGCTGTAGTCAAGTGGCGAAGGTACAATTCTTGCATCAAGTACTTAACTAATCTTGAATCACCCTTGTCATGTTAGTTTTATCAACTTTGGACTTGAATAGTCTCTCTTTCATATGTTCAAATAGTCTAAGCAAATCTTTGCAGTAACTCTTACAATAACGTTCAGCATTTTTCTTGGCTTTATCTGGTGGTGGGGGAGGTGGTGGTGGAGGGAAAACAGAAGTAGGAGGCGGTGGGGGCTAGTAAATGGAACTAAGAGGTGGTGGTGGGGGAGAGAAAACGGAAGTAGGAGGCGGTGGCGGCGAATAAATGGAAGTAGGAGGTGGCAGGGGAGAGTAAATGGAAATGGGAGGTGGTGGGGGAGAGTAAATGAAAATGGAAGGTGGGGAATGTGAGAGAGTGGGAGGAGAACTCTCACCAATTTGTGCTTCAACAAACGAAAAAAATGTTAAAATCACCATTGCTGTTACTGTAACTGTCATTGTGCCCTATCTATCACCGTTCTCCCCATCTTTCTATATATAAGCTAGTTTCATCGTCAGGGAACCGAATAGCAACTCTTCATTTAATTATAACATTGTAAAGGCAATGGTATTAACTAAAAAATTGTAAGACTACTAATTATGATCCTCAAAGACAAATTCTTTATACAAAAGAAATAAGTTTCTGCATAGCCAACCGTTGTTTTTTCTTAGGCAATATTATAATATAACTTTATAACAAGGGTTTTTTTGTTCTTATACTTTGGTGACTATTTTAAATTTAAATACAAAATTTACAAACTCTGAAGACGATTTCAGTACTACTTAGCTACAGGCCGTTTAGTACTTTATAACAAGGTTGAATAACTTTAATTAAACTATTAATGAAATTGGAGCATGACTTGTCTCTTCATAAGTTTGGTTGGAAAAAATTTGGGCCAAATTCCTATTCAGAAAATATATGGATTCTTGGGTTCTAAAACTCTTCAATTTCCTTCTTTAACGATATAATAATTTACATTTTTCCAGCAAAAAGAAAAGGATTTTTGATTTTTGTTAAGCAAGTGGACAAAGTTTGAGCATGAGAAAATTTTGTAAGAGTTTGTAGAAGTTTAAAGAGGTGGCAAACCCAAATAGTTGAAGATCAGTTGCAAAGAGAACAAGGAATAATAGCGAGAAAATGTAAAGCTGTTGGTTTGATAGGCCACAAACAATCATATTATATATACTACCACAAACCACATTAAATTTTAATTTCTACTCATTTTGTGTTGATTTTTCTAAAAAATTGTATTAGAACTTGAAGGTTTTTCCAAACAAAGGGATATAAGAGTTTGAGAATTTTCCTAGTAAATCTTCTAAAAAATATATGATATATTTATTATTGATTCATTCATATATCTTGATATGAGAATACCCTTGATCTAAAATTGTTTATACGATTAAATACCAAATAATGAAAAAAAAAATTCACCTTCAGATCACTTCAGAGGAAGTTAGAATATATTCTTAATTAACTAATATCATGCCTTTCAATCACTGAGTAGTGAAACCAACTATAGCTTCTCTCCCTTACTGGTTAAAAAATAATTCAAACTTTGAGTTGAAATGTCATTTGCTCATTCATTTTAGGTCATAATTGGACCCTGCCGTACTAAGTCACAATTTCTGCAATAAGATGACAACCTCCATTTATAAGCTAACCTCTCTTCGGAGCTTTTCACCAAACAGCGCTTCTAACTTGTGAGGTTATTAAGGATTAAATTTGAGCCAAAAATAATATCTTAGAGCAACAAAAGGGTTTTGCGTCTAATTTGCTACTCACATCCATTCCACCAATTAATTTTGTTAACAGAAGTAGATGGTAATCGAAAAGCTCATGTAATTAATTCCAAAAATGTGGTGATTCTCCGCACAAGATATAAACTGAAAGAGGTAATTTTCATTTTTGCTAAATAATAAACAAAAAATTACAATATTTCATAATTACTTGATTTCACAATATGTACGACATAACTTACATATACATCTTCATGTTCATGAATTGTACAAGATCCTATTCTATATTTCTTCAACTTAGAGTCACATAAATTATATAAAAAGTACTAAGTAGTCTCCTTAAAAAAAACAACATAGTGGAAATTAAAGATGGAAAGAATGATAGAGTTAGCATGGCCATCAAACTTTCTGAAACTGCTGCACAACAAGATGAAAGAATTAACAATCCTGTCCCAACGAAGATTTATAAATGATTCCAGAAGAAATGGATAATCACGTGGATGAAAAACTCAAAATACTTTAAGAAGCTTGGTGCAATAGTGCCAGCATTTTTCATCAATTACCTCTCCTGTTCTTGAAGCTGGATGAAGATAATTGTTAAAAAGCTGTGCTTCAATTAGCGTCAACATTGTTAAGGCAATAAATGTTAGAACAACTGTCATTTAACACATTCCTTTCATTCCTTTGCTCAAACTTTGTCCACTTGCTTAACAAAAAACAAAAATCCTTTTCTTTTTGCTGGAAAAATGTAAATTATTAATATCCTTAAAGACGGAAATTGAAGAGTTTTAGAACCCAAGAACCCATATATTTTCTGAATAGGAATTTGGCCCAAATTTTTCCCAACCAAACTTATGAAGAGACAAGTCATGCTCCAATTTCATTAATAGTTTAATTAAAGCTATTCAACCTTGTTATAAAGTACCAAACGGCCTGTAGCTGAGTAGTACTGAAATCGTCTTCAGAGCTTGTAAATTTTGTATTTGAATTTAAAATCGTCACCAAAGTATAAGAACAGAAAAAACCTTGTTATAAAGTTATATTATAATATTGCCTAAGAAAAAACAACAGTTCGCTATGCAGAAACTTATTTTTTTTTGTATAAAGAATTTGTCTTTGAGGATCATAATTAGTAGTCTTACAATTTTTTAGTTAATGCCATTGCCTTTACAATGTTATAATTAAATGAAGAGTTTCTATTCAGTTCCCTGACGATGAAACCAGCTTATATATAGAAAGATGGGGAGAACGGTGATAGATAGGGCCAATGACAGTTACAGTAACAGCAATGGTGATTTTAACATTTTTTTTCGTTTGTTGAAGCACAAATTGGTGAGAGTTCTCCTCCCACTCTCTCACATTCCCCACTTTCCATTTTCATTTACTCTCCCCCACCACCTCCCATTTCCATTTACTCTCCCCACCCACCTCCTACTTCCATTTATTCGCCGCCACCGCCTCCTACTTCCGTTTTCTCTCCCCCACCACCACCTCTTAGTTCCATTTACTCGCCCCCACCGCCTCCTACTTCTGTTTTCCCTCCACCACCACCTCCTTCCGTTTACTCGCCCCCACCACCAGATAAAGCCAAGAAAAATGCTGAACGTTATTGTAAGAGTTACTGCAAAGATTTGCTTAGACTATTTGAACATATGACAGCACACCCTTATGAAGCTCTTGTGGGTGCATGTATGGGACTTTGCAAAGAGAGGTACGTTAATTATTAGTATAAGAGTGTATTACATGATAACATTCTCTAGTGTCTGATTTTTGATACTAAATTAACCTTGAGCATCCGTGTTTGGTGTTAATTGCAACTTGACGACAAACACTTTCTCTAGAATTCACTAGCTTTCATGATAGAAATATAAGATCCTTTTAATTACGTCTTGTCAATGTTGATGGCTGAATTAAAAGCAAAAAATCAATCATTGTATGTCAAAATATGTGAAAATCTGGATAGCACCAAAAGCGTAGTAAGGACGCGTACCCGTTTCAGAGACATATCCGAAATACGAAACGCATACCAATAAAAGAAACACATATTTTTTTTTTTAAAAAAAAATGTTTCAAAATAGCTAATCCCAGTTTTCAAATAGGTAATGCACGGAGTGATGAATGCATCCATTCTTCAATTATTACAGGCTTCACTTTAATTTATACATTATAATTTTTACTAACCATTTAAAATGTATTTTTAATGATTCAATTTTTAATGCATTTAACAAATTTGAAAAATAACGAGAATTAGATTTTGGGTTTATCATTTTTTGTGACTTTTTATAATGCACTTGGTCTAATTAAAAAAAAAAATTATAATATACTGATGATACTTAATCAAATATGATAAATTCTATTACTTGAATTTTGATTGATGATTTATATTTTGAGTTAATACTTGTTAATTGTTACTTATTTGCTAAAGATTAATGGTTGATATTTTTAATACTTAGAGAATTTTAAATTTTTTTATTTTATATATATATATATATATGATATGATATGATATGATATGATATGACATACCCATATCCCTATTTTTTTAAAAATGTCGTATCGACATTTCGTACTCGTACCCGTGCTTCATAGGTGAAAATAGTATCAATCTTCTCAGGACTAGGGAAGTATCAACTAAAAACTATATCTTAAGTTGTCACATACAGAAAAAATTATGAAATTGTAATTTCTTCTTCCTTCTAGTTAACTGTTTCTTTTTGCATGATTTTTTTTTTTTTAATTTTCCTTTCTTTTTTTGTGCAGGGTGTTCAAGCACCCATCATTTCGCCCACGAGCAAAAATACATTTACATTTAGAATAGATGGTGTACGATGCCAAAAGATAAGAAAATTACCCAGGTCAAATTTTTTTTTTTTTTTTGTTTCCCTTGTATCTCAATGTTTGCAATCTTCATGTATTTCAGTTTTTTTTTTTTTTTTTTTTTTTTTTTTTTTTTTTTTTTTTTTTTTTTTNCATGATAAAATATTAATCTCAAAGAAGTTTAACGGTATTAATTATCCAGAAAATGATTATGTTACTCTAAATTAATTAATTCACAAGTAATATATATTGACAAATGAAAGTGCAAAACATAAAATTGGATCATATATATAGCCCTTCAATTTTTCTTCCAATAGAATTTTTTGAGTGTATTATGATATGAAATAACATAGGCAGATAGCCCACCTACATTCCCAGCAATCAATAAACCAAGAGATCTCTAGTTTTTCACTCATGATAATAAATATGAATTTTACTCTCTTTGTGAATAAAATGCTGAGCTTAGACCCTCATTTCCTAGTTATGTAAGTGCAAAGCTATTTTTGATGGACTTTTTTTTTACCCCCAAACCAAAAGTATTTTTATTTTATAGAACTGTTATTTTTAAGAGCAATAATAAGAAAAATAATTATAAGTACAACATATCAATTTCAGTGAAAAACAAAAGAACGAAAATAAAATAAAAAATCCCGAAAACATCACTCTGTTTCTACTCCAAAAGTCATTTAGTTAAAAAAGGGTATATTTGATCAGAGATCACTTCACTGAAAGCCAACTCTTTGCATAAACAAAGTTCTTTTTTAAATTAAGGATCTATTTATGTCAATCTAAATTGCCACACGTTATGAAGTAAATGGTATATAAATTGAGATTTAATAGGCGATTGTTTGAGTGAAGAAATTGATTTTAAATTAGGGTAATCCAAAGATTGGGTCAAGCCCTAGTACAAGAAAAGTAAGATAATTCATGAGTTTATTGAGAATTTTAGCACTGATGATGGTTGCAAATGCAATTGTGTGCAGGCATTTCCATGACATTTCTCCTCTCTCTTTTACGCCTTCTCCAGTCCCTCACATGATCGCTTCCTATTCAAATAAAGCTATGGCAGAAGAACATTGCTCAAAGTATTGCGGCAAACTTTGCATGGTGTTCTCACATCTTTCAAAGCATGATTATATGGCCATTTACAAATCATGCTTGGGACTTTGCAGAGAGAGAAATTCGCATTTGAATTAAGTTGTTCATTACTCCGTTTCTATTTTACAAGGCAAACATGGATGTCAAATTGTTCAATTAGAATTGTATATAGTTTGTAAAAATTATATATGTTTAGTGATACAAAAAAATAAATAAAAGAAGAAAGAGTAGATTTTCTTTTTGCCCTTTATGAGAATAAAAGATTAGAAGTTTTAGAAGGTCATATTATTATGCAGCCAAAAAATTAGAAACCAAAGTTTTATCTTCAGATGTAACTTTATTTTGTTTTACCACCAAAAAGGGGGGAAAAAAAAACAACTTAACAATGATGATTTTTTTTTTTGGTACATGAAGACTTGGAGGTTGGATTCCTAAACTCCAGCAAGCTATCCAAATTCATCATCATTAGACCACTCATAATAACTTACAATAATGATATATCATGCCACCAAAAGTTATAAAAATGTAAGGAAGGAAGAAATGACAAAAGGCGCATTTGAAATGAAGTGTACAAATTCATTACAGCATATCTTGTTTGCTAAACACGTAAGAATTAAACCATCAATAAGTAGGGAATTTTATTAAATAGCTTGTGACTAAGTGATATAGAGGTTATATTCGAAACTTACGAATTTTGTGTTTGAAGTTAGAGTTATAGTAAAAAATTATAAAACAAAAAAATAAGTAAGTGCCTGTGCTTAGCTAGGCGATGAAGTTGCCTATACAAAACTATAAAAGACGTTTCACCAAAAATAAATAAAATATATAGTTTATAACACCCTCCGAATTTCATACTTAAGCTATACTTCACAACTAAAAATATTAAGCCATTAAGTGATCTAATAATTAAAAGCTTGAATAACTTATAGAAAGTATTCATACAATCTCATGTAACCAAAAAAATGTTAAATTTTGAATGTGAGTTAGGATAAACTAAAAACTCTAGAGTTTTAGAGGCTTAACAGAGAAAATGATGGTATAAAAGGTAGATTAAGAATGGAATCAATGGAGACAGAAAGTGAAGGGAAAAATAATGGAATTTTGAGAGAGAAAATTGGGTGTAATAATCCCAATCAAATTGTTACTTCACACCCAAATATCGTGAGGAATATAAGACATGGATAGAGAAGGTATGATTTTGAAGCAAACTTCAGGGTTTACAATGATGGTATTGCTGATTGGGATGTTGTTCACAGCTAAAATACTGCTAGCAAATACTATTCATCATCGAATTTTGTCTCCCATCGCACGTCAAACTAAGCAAGATGAAATACATGAAAAATGCATGATCCGTTGTACCGAGTACACCCAAAGATATAAACATCTTCCTCAACCTCTTCGCCAACCCGTCCGCGCTGCCTGCATGACAATGTAAAATCAGAAGAAGTGGACGGCTTTTGCAGAAAAATTTGCATACAACATGTTAAAAATTTGGGCAGTAATAGTGAGGATTACAATGCATGTATGATTACATGCCATGAAGATATGCACTTTCATTAAGTGGCATCTTTATATGCTACCTGTGCAATTTCATGTTTGAGGATTGTCCTTAATGAAGCTATGATTTGAATGGAAGAAGAAGTTCTTTGTGAAGTGAAGTACCATTCTCTTGTCATAGAAGAGGGTGTGTATGTGTGTGTGTGTGTGTGTGTTGGATGTAATGTAGTAAAAGAGTTCTACTTATGTTGCCGTCTTGGCTGGTATTTTACTATAAAATATTACTTTTTTGGGTTAACAGAAGATGATTAATTGAAATTCAACGTGAAGAAAGGTATATTTATCCTTTCAAGACTTGACGGGGAAAACAAAAGAAAAAAAAAAATAAAAAATTGAAGGGAGTTCATTACACTAGAAAGACTGCCCATAGATTCAAGAAAGTTTACTCTATTAAAAAATAATCTTTTGAAATGGGTTCACGAAAACATTTAATTGTTAAATTAAATATAAATTAGAATTGTCATATATCACTAATGAAAAAAATCAATAGATTCAGGAATTTGGATCTTGTTGAAATATCAAGTATTTTCTTAAACTCATTTGAAATAATGATTTTTTTTTTCAGGAATCGATTAAAAAGATTAATCGAACATCCATAGATAATTAATTGAAAGGAGTTTATTATACTCGAGAGACTAGAGTGTGAGGCGGGTATATTTACCCTTCTCAAACTTTAACGAAAAATGAAAGGAAGAAATTAAAAGGAGTTCATTATACTAGAGAGAGTGCCAGTATAGACTGAAGCAATTTTAATTTAGACAGAAAAATCTTATCAATTGGGTTCGTAAAAGCTTTTAATTTCTCAATTAAAGATAAATTTAGACAGAATCGTCAAATTACCAATTATGAAAAAATTGTTTCCTATAACTTTATTGAAAAACTTTAGACAGAATTAGGCGATGCTCACATCTGGTTAACTTATTTATTAATTATTTATTTTTTAATTACTTTTTGACATGGTTAATTTATTTAAGAACCATAGTATAACATGTCAAAAAAGAACCATAAGTATTTTTGCTCAAAAAATTTAAGAAACCATAAGTATAGAAGTGCTGATTCCAGATACAGGAAAGAGAGAGAGATTTGAGAGCTAATTTAGAGTATAAGAAGGATGGTATATGGTGGATTTTTATGTGTGCTATTAAGAACCGTAGATTTATCACTTTTAGGATTGCATGACTCAAATTTATGGAACATCACAAGGTCATATTAGAGAGTAAAAATAGAAAATCCTGATCCAATTAAATATCACAAAAAAACACAAACTAATAGTTATTATATATTTAATTTCATCTTAAGGGTTAAATTAATCCATGTTACTTTAACAAACCTTCAAAAGATTAGAGGCAAATTTAAATTTTTTTTACAAACTGCAGATTAAAATTGAAGTATAGAAAATTGGCTACCAGAGGTGCACGCATCTATGACAGAGTCATCTCCCCAATGACTGGTTCTTTTCAGTTACTCGTAATTGAGATATGCATACCAAAATACTACCCTCAGCAAAAGTAATCTAAAAACCTAATGTATTGTCATCAAAACTAGAAGATTCTGCTTTTGAAGCTACTTGATGTAAACCAAAGATGCCAGCACCGATCACCATTTTAATGATAACCCCGGCAACATGCAGTAATGCACGTGGCCTTCTTTGGTGCTTGTAGGATGCTATTTGGGTTCACCTCCATCCCCGTTATAAAGACATAGAATAGAAGGCTATGCCCATATTTGCTATGGTTTCTTCTGTGAGAACACCATTTGCACATAAAATCATTTCAATTAAGTGTTTATTCCCCAATAAATCTCTCCTTAGTAGTTAGCATAAAACCAGGCTGCATATAAATTTAGACCACCCACAATTTAAAAAATTAGAATCCAAAGAAAGTCCAAATACTGAAAAATAAAGAAAATATTAGGTGATACATTAAAAAGTATTACTGAAACAAAATTGGAGATTTATATGTATATATGTACTTCCAAGAATCTCTGCAAAAAAAACAGGGCTGAACATAATGAAATAGGCGAGTGAGGAATAAGAAGGATAAGGTTCCAATGGATAAATGAACAACACATGGGAAGTCTATTAAACATGAAAAAATAGCTATTCACATCAGAACTTCATCTAAACTATATTTTCTCGCGTTTAATATTGTTTTGTTAATAAGCTTTCATAATTTTGTTGTCTAAGAAATTTCCATAGCAGATTAACAGAAACGAGGAGATTTAGGTAAATAGAACACTATGCCCAAATAGTTTTAAGTAGTAATGTTTAGTTTTCACCAACACAAATCAAAAGCATTTAGTTTTCTTTTATTTTTTTTGTTCTTGAAAGCATTTAGTTTTCACCAACACGTACAATGACTACCAATAGCATTTATGATTGCATTCTCTACGTAAGTTTTTCTTCACAAAATCGAATTCACTCTTCTTCTGCCAATGTGGGTCCTCCAACCTCACTCGTAGTTGTCACTGTTCATTTATTTATTTACGTACCAGTGCTTGAATCAAGATCTGCTGTCTCTTTCTTTTCTTTGTATCGATCTCTATGTCTTCTACCCTCTGCTTGCATTCAAATTCAACCCCGAATCGGAAGGAGGCCATTGAAAAGCAAATTAATAAAACAACATTGAACAATGAGCAGGTGACGTAAATGCTTTTGCAGCTGCATGCTTCTTGATGTTGTAAAGTGAATATATCTCATATTCTTATACCTGATTTTTTTTTTTCCACGTGTCTCACTCTCTTTTTCTTTGTGTTGGTAAAGCTCACTAATGATTCTAGTAAGCTCAGTAAATATCTCAGTATGACGTGCCTAGCATTGAATGGAATGCCAGTGGAGAGAAACCTGTTTCAGTTCTGTTTTTAAATGAATACTCATACCGACGACTTCTCCTTGTTAAAGCATAAAATAGGTAGTTTAAAATTAGTTAAATAATTAGTTTAAAGTTAATTCATAATCAGTACAGCTGCCATATAGATT
>QAOA01005556.1:0-33084 GCA_003255065.1 Cercis canadensis
AAAACTAAAATTTCAAAATAAATACTATCTTGGATGCGATCCTGATGAGAAACCCTAAAGATAAGAGTTTTGCTTTTTCACAATAGATTAGATTGGATTGTGATCCTCGTTTGGTTTTGGGCCTTGGGGAACGAGTGCTCCTGAGGTTTGTGATCTGCTGTTGGATCTCAAATACAACCAGCGTTTTGGTGGCCTGGGTATTAAAAATTGACAATTTTTATGTTCAAAACTAACATGGTATTGGTAAATTGCTGTCTGTATCACTATCTAGGGATCGAAGGGTCTCATAATTTTGAGGAGGCAAACTTGAAGCCCAAATCTTCTATATATGTAAGCTTGTCTTTTGAGAGGAAATGTTTTCCTTCGGATTACAAAATTTAGGTGCACTATTTCATGTTATTTTTATATTAAAAGCTAATGATAAATTAAGAGTCACGGGCCACAGGTTATTGGTATCACTGCACTGTATATATGAAAACAAAAAGTGATTGCATGTTTTGCCTCCTCTAGAGCAAATTGGCCAAGTGGCCATTCATGTTATTTTTATATTAAAAGCTAATGATAAATTAAGAGTCACAGGCCACAGGTTATTGGTATCACTGCACTGTATATATGAAAACAAAAAGTGATTGCATGTTTTGCCTCCTCCAGAGCAAACTGGCCAAGTGGCCTCTCATTTGGGATGGGCGGGGCAGACACTCTCCATCCCCATCTTCGAATGACATCTCCATGCGCTATTCTCAGACCTATACCTAGTTGGAGATTTTTCAACAGCCCACCAAAATGCACGCATGATATGCATGTAGAATACATTCCCGTGATGATAACATATATAATGGAAAATATTTCCTTTTGACATGAGTTTGAAAATGAGAGCTTCGTTAAAACATATATATCATGATTCTTACAAGTAAAATAATAAAAATTGCAAAAACTGATTAGTATGATACGTCTTTCAAAAGTTAAATTAAATTACTTGTTCACCATGGCTAGTGGCTCTTCAAAATTCAATATTGTATTTCTCCCCCAAAATTAATTTCCAAACTGCATAAAAACATATGGTAGCTAATTTAAGAGAAAAATATATAAAAATAAAATAAATTATTCTTACTGGTTATATTTATGTTATTGGCACAACTGTTTGAACCCACTCAATTAGATAATGACAATACAAAATTTTACTCCATCTTTAATTCCCATTATTCTTGAATCTGCACTTTTCTTGACCTAATATTTTGATCATGGACTTTCTTTTTCTCAAAAAAGATAAGGTAGATTACATTACAAGTTCATAAGAGAAACTCAATTATGGAAAACAACGGACATTAAACATATGACAAATCCTGTAGACATTAAGTTTCAAGCATGAGTTGTTAGAAACTTCGCAGGATGTAATTATTGCAACTACAAGCCAACTTGGGGCTTTCTCTCACGATTCAAATATGCCATTTAATAATGCCTTTTTGTTCCCCTTCAAATATATCATTTACCTTTAGGTTACATGACCATGATGGCCATATTTTATTTATGTGCCATTTAAAAGATTAAAAAGTCACCCAACCCTTAGGATAATTAAACACAAATATACCAAATAATTTATGGTTGAGTAACATTCAAGTGGTTTTCAACATTTGTAGGTTTTATGTTTAAACTCAAAATCGTAACGAAACACCAACAAATGTTGGCCTGAGTGAAAGGAGCTCTGGTTGCTTAAGTAAGTGGTCTCGAGTTCGAGCCTTTGTAGATGAGCAACAAACTTTGTTGGAAGAGGTCTCCGCTTTAATAGTGCCTGACCATACCTTAAAAGATTAGTCATAGATAGCCAAACTAAAAAAAAAATAAAATTAAGCACGAATATTTAATTAGTGACTTTTTGTATAAACACTGTATCATTTCTTGACTGTGCTTCATATACATTTGCCCTTTTTGCTAGATCTTTTTTTTTAACGTATATGAAAATACAGCTAGAATTCCTCGTAAACAAATGAAAACAGAGAGAACATTCGATTCATAGAGCTAGTTTCTTTTTCTTTTAAGTTTTGAAAAGGAAAAAATAATTTAAAGTTATCCCTTGTAAATTTTCCGAAAAAATTAAAGGACGATTTGTACTTCCCAAAATAACAAAAACCATACTTATCTGAGAGTGGCTAGTGGGAGTTATGGAAGGAAATTGCAGAAGAAGATTGGAGAGAGCGGCAATGGCAGTAATTGAGCTTGTTCTGGTGATGCTGGTGATGATGATGGTAGCAGTAGCAGACGAGCTTAATTCTCACACCACTCTCCAATCCTTCATAATTCCTCCGCAGGGCCGTCCCATCAGACCACTTTTTCAGTGCTTCGATGACACATTTGAGCATTGCCAAAATCAGGATTCCATGGTGATGACTATTGGAATTGTAATTAAGGGTTATAGAATATGTCTCGAAAAGCATTCAACTGAATTCAGTAAGGAGCCTCAACCCTCACACATTCTCTTCCTCTTTCTCTTTCCCTTTCTCTCGTGGGTGTGGATATTTTATTACATATTTATGCCCATAATTATCATGCATATTACTCATGACTTCTTAATTAGATATGTGGTTATCATGTGATATCTCTTAACCATTTCCATGTGCAATAATGTGGCAGACCCATAACCAGAGTGGAAGGTCGAGCACAATCCTCTGCAACGGCAAAACATTTTTATTCTTTTTTAACTTGTATTATGAATAAATCTGGTTTGCTTTCTGTTATATTTCCATGGCTATAGTTATTTATCAAACAAAGTACAATAAGCATGCAGAATACTACTTTCTTGTGATGACAATATTTTCGAAATGGAAACTTCTTTGATTATTTTTACATGAGTTTGAAAATGAACTTCAGTATAAACCTGTTATATGTCAGGGGGTTCAAGCAAAATGGGAAAATTGCAAAAATTAATGAGCAAGATAAATGTCCACGGAATATTAATGAAGTTACCTACTGCCCACGCGGCTAGTTGCTTTTAGAAACTAAACGTTGCATTTGCCCCAAATTAATGGCCATACTAAACAGAATCGTCATATGTTAATGGTAAAAAAGAAACATGAAAAAAGAAATTAAACTTTTACGCACTCAAATACTCACATCCTACTGGTCCAAAGATCTTCAAATGAGTCCTTATATCTATGTTATTGGTGGAATTGCTTGAATGCACCTAATAGTTGTTCGCTTAATTCTTCAACCATCTTTTCCTTATGCCATAAATCTTTGATGATGAAACCTTTCTGCTCCTTAATTTATGAAAACAAACACAATATTAAAAAATAAGCCCAACTTAAACACTATTAGTAGACACTAAGTTTTAACCATGAGTCCTTAGAAACTGTCCAACCTTTGGGGAAAGTGAACCTGGTTACAAATACAGCTCACAGATCTAGTAAATTCTGGATTATTTGAGCTGGATTTTTCAATGTCGAGTTCCATGACCAAAATGAAAGATTTGGATTGCGCTTTTCAAATAACCTTGGGCTTTTCCCTCACTCTTCAAATATGTAATTCAATAATATCATTTACCTTTTGGTTCGGTGGCCATGCCTATTAATCTGTGTGCTATTTTGAAGGCTAAAGCGCCACTTGATTCTTGGGGATAATCTCATATCAATATTATTCAAGTAGTGGCTTTTGTGTATGAACAGTAATTGTATCATTGCTTGAGTTTGCTTGGTCTATCATTGATTTCTTTATAATTTATTTACATCGGAAAGGTACATTCGGTTATATCAATCTTCGCCCATTTTGCTAAATTTGGCTGTTGGCGTACATGAAATGACCTTAATTTGGAACAACGCAAATACAGCTATAGAATTCACATTAAAAAAGAAAAAGAGAAAATAAACGAAACAAATAAAATTAAAATACACTGAATATTTCGTTCCTAGGTAGTTCCTTTCTCTTTTTAATTAATTTTAATAAGAATAAAAGAGAGACATAGCTATATTCACAGCTATTTGCTTGTAAGTTCTCCTGAACAAAAGGTTACTACTTATACAATATGTAGTTGTTCTACTTGCAAAGAACAAAATCGGTGCTTACCAGGCTGTCGCTGTAGTGGGTGCAAGTTATGGAAGGAAACTGTAGAAGAAGATTAGTTGTAGCGGCATTGATGGTAATGATCATTGAGCTTCTTCCGGTGGCCGTGGTGGCTGTAGCAGATGAGCTTAATGCCCACGCAACACTCCTATCTTTCACTGATCGGCAACACTGTCCCCTCTGACCTTTGTTTCAGTGCTTCTATGACACAATTGAACGCTGCCGAGAATCAGGCCTCGATGGTGATGAGTATTGGGATTGTATTATTAAGGGCTATAGAATATGTTTCAAAAAACATCCAATTTGACGTCAAATATATATATACCCTTCCTTGTGTGAACTCAAATTTTACTAAACCAGATTCATTCAAACCCCACTCTGTCTATAATGATTATGGGAAAAATACAAATTGACAAGATATATATTTGAACATAATGTATATCTCAATGCATGTAATAGCAAAAATAAAAGTAAAATCGTTAGGATTAATTCACATAATCATTTAAAGAATATTTGTGTATAATGTCCCAAAGCTGGCAATTAAAGTGTGACATAAGACATTATTATAAATTTAAAAGCATTAAGTCAAATTTAAAAAAATTTAAAAATTTATTATTTTTTAACTAAATAGTAATTCCAATGGTAATTCTAACGAAAAATTCCAACAATAATAAAATTTCGTTGGAATTTCCAAAAAATATATACCGTTGGAATAACGGTTAGAATTTTTTAAAAATTCCAACGGTATTTTTTTCTGTTGGAAAACAACATTTTTCTTGTAGTGTGTGGTACAAATTTTTTTTATTAGAGGTCTTTCTTTAAGTTTACTAGTATATCTAGAAAAACTAAAGTGACACTTCTTATATTCGGAATGTCAAAGAGTCACCATCATCACGGCTACCTTTGATTATTCCTCGTTGGTGCTTTTGACCCACAGTTTTAGACACATAAAATTATGATGTCATTCTTAGGGTTTAATTTTAGGAAAAATTATGCATAGAAAGATTTTTATCAAGGGTCGGCCTCAAGCTTCACCAGTACTTATGGCAAAATTAAATAGATCCCTTTACCTTTGGAATGTCAAAATGTTGCTATCATTATGACTAATTTTGATTATTCCCTCATCGGTAATCTTATTCTATCATAAATCAAAATGATGATAAAACATAATGAGATGAAATGCAGTGTAAAAAGCAAATAAATAAATTAATAACAAAGATACAGTAATTAAAGAAATAAAGTAATATTGAAAATTTCATTAACCATGCTAGTGCTTCTAGCATAATTAGAAAATTACCCCTCACATCAGGAAAATTAAAAAAAATTATCAACACAATTAATTCCTAACTTAATCCTTCATTGGCTTNATCCTTCGTCGGCTTTATTTTATTTACAAAAATGATTATGTATAATGTGAAATGCATAAAACATGTAAAATAAATAAACTAGGACCCTTAGAATAAAAGTGACAATAACCATAAGCAAAGAATAAACAAATAAATGTTATAAAATAAATAAATGAATTGGAATAGCAAAAAAAATAAAATAAACAAGGACCCTAACAATAAAATGGTCTAAGAAATAATAATAAAAATAAAATAAAATAAAAACAATGACCAAACACATCTAATATTATAACTCTTAAATAAAAGGTAAATCCAACAAAAAAATAANTAATTAAAAGAAACAAATGCCTAATTTTAACAAGCAAGAAAAGAAATTAAATACACAAATGGGCTGGCCCAATTCGGATCAGCCCAATCAATAAATGAAAAGGACCAATGAAAAGAAAAAGAAGGCCTAACAACCCAATTCGTGATTCTGCTCCAATTAATATAAGAAACCCACAAATGCCAAATAAACAAAGCCCAATACTAACTCCATAACTAAAATAAACAAACTCACTCTAACTAAACCAAATAAAACCCCACCAACAATGTTAGAAGCCCAAATGAATTTAATTCAAAACAAGAAAATGAATTAATAAAATGCACAAAAGGAATAAAGAAACCGGAACAAGAAAATAAATTAATATCCACATCGTACAGTTTTTGAAATATTGTGATACTGATTTTTCCTATACAAGTAATGCTATTTTGTCATAGAAAAATCTACTAGAATTTTATCAGAATTTAAGGTGGTTATTAGATGAAACAAACTGATATGGATGACATATTTATTCATTAGTTGTATTGCTGATTAGCAAAAGGAGGAGTGGGTATTTTATTATACATCATCCATAAGAAAACCAGATAGAACAAATTCTTTACGGTAACCATTAATTGGTTAGTCCTTGATTGCACACACCAAGAGCAAATTTGAAATTTTACAATCCAGTATTGTTGAAGATTTTGACTAATTATTAGGGGAAAAACTGGTTGTTGTGCTTTCTTGGGTTGTTAATGATAATATGCATTGTAAAAATAACATCTGTACATAAAATTTGCAAAATTCGAATTATCCCATAATCAATTGACCCTAGGTGCCTGGCAGATAGGTAATGGGCAGAAATGCCATCTTTTGATAATGCTCAGAATATGTAAGTTTCATCACACTTGGTAGCTGGATGACTTACATTATTATTTTTGGGGTTCACAGTAGAATGAATGTTATAATTTTAATTCTAATTAGTATTTGCATGGAAGAACTAATCTTTGATATATACTTCAAATATAATTTTACAAAAACTGATCATCACATAAAATTTGATCTAACTTTAAACTTATTTGTAACAAGACTACACAGTACTACATGACAAATCTTACTTTCAATCAGAAACAGTACCGCACTTTGTACCACACGTTATCAATCAATTGAAAGTAGGCATGCCTCCATGATCTGTATAAGAATAAAGGACCAACAAATCCCCAAAATCCCACAACAAATCCGAATGCCATGCTCACATAAAACCAATCTATTCCATGCCCATCACCTTCTTTGTACTTGTTGTCAACATCTGGAATTGCATCTTGTGTATGGCAGTGATTGAGAAGTGGAGGACCGCATAGATCATTTTCAATAAAGCTAGACTCTTCAAAGCTTTGCAACTGAGTTCCTGTTGGGATTTTCCCCTTCAAATTATTACAAGACAAGTTCAACTTGCTTAAAAAGGTCAAATTCGTTATGCTTGGAGGAATTTCTCCAAAAAGTTGATTCCTTGACAAATCAAGAGACTCTAATGTTCCCATATTGCCAATGCTTTTAGGAATTTGGCCAGTCAAAAGATTTTTGGACAAGTTCAATGATATCAATGCCGAAAAACTTGTAATTTCTCTTGGTATCTCTCCTGATAATCTATTATCTGAAAGGTCAATACTTGTCACAAGGCCGAGAATAGTACTGTATTCCATAATTGTTCCTTTCATCCATACATCTACACTGATTATAAAAGATGTGCCATTTTTATCTATGCCAAGGATGCTTGAGTCTGCACTGCTGTTCTTTATCGCCATGGCATTCAAATGATTGAAACATTTTGGTATGTGCCCAGAAAAGTTATTTTGTGCAAAGTCCAACACTCGAAGAAACTTTAGAGCACATATTTGAAGGGGAATCTGACCTGAAAATTTGTTTGATCGAAGACCAAATATCCTCAAATTAGTGAGCCTCTCCCAAACCCATGGTGGGATGATTCCTGAAAATTTATTCTCTCCAATGTCCAAGGCAATCAATTGACTAGTATTCTTCAAGAAGAGAGGAAACTTTCCTGAAAGTGTGTTGTTACGAAGTTGCAACGACCGGAGCCTAGATAAGGATCCCATGGATGTGGGAATGTTGCCANTGCCACATCATCCAACAATCAGGTATTTCACCTGATAAATTATTTGATTTGAGTATGAGAAATTCTAAGTTTGTGGGCTCGTCTTGTTTTTGACACAAGAAATGAGTTATGGATCCTGAAAAAAAATTGATTGAAAGATCTATGTAAACCATAGGAGGAGACAAATAGGGCAGCTGGCCGCTCAAGTGGTTTGAACTTAGATCGACAGTTGTGATGCTGATTGGATCCTCTGATGATATGGAAAGATCTCCATGGATTTGATTGTGAGAAAGATTAAAGTTAATAGCATTGGAAAATGAGGACCAAAACCAATTGGGGATAGAATCCAAAATCTTGGTGTTGGATATGTCCAATATTTCAAGATACTTTTGTGATTGAATCCATGAAGGAAAGTTGGGACCCAATTGCCATGATGACAAGAATAACGACAACAGCTGAAAAGAAGGACTCCACTTGGGATTCACTTTTAAAGTGAATTGGTTTCTTGACGCCTCTAAGGACCATAAACTTGTTAAATTTGAAAGGTGAGCCTCAGTAACAACTCCTTGGAATTGATTATAACTCATGGATAGAAAATACATTTCAGAAAGCTGCCCAATAATTTCCCAAGGATTTCCCCTGAATTGGTTGTTTTCAATATCAAGGTATTTCAAAGATGATAATTTTCCTAATGATCTAGGAAGCGCACCTTGAATAGAGTTGTTCCAAATATAAAGTACAACAAGATTTGTAAAGACCCCAATTTGATCAGTCAAATTACCTGATAGTTGAGAATCAACAACAGCCAGAGTCTCCAGTTGGGATGAAGTGCATCTCGAGAGAATTTCCAAGATTTCTGATACGTCTTGATTACATTTTTGAGATGACAAATAGATCTCCCTCAAGTTGCAGAGATATCCCAACGATGTTGGAATTTTTCCTTCAAGTTGATTATATGCCAAATCAAGACTAACAATAGAAGTCAAATTTCCTATGTCACCTGGAATTGTCCCACGCAAATTGTTGCTGCCAAGGGAAAGGGACTTCAAATGACTAAGATTAAATAACCAATTGGGGATGGAAGATATGAACAAATTAGTAGATAAGTCAAGATTTTCAAGCAGAGTGAGGTTTTGAATACCATCTGGAATTGGACCTTGGAAGTTATTGAGACGTAATTGAAGAGAAATCAATTCTCTGAGTCCAAATATCCACTTGGGGATAAAAGAAGCCTGGAAGTAATTAGTCTTGGAAAGATCAAGGATGACAAGAGATGAGAAGTTAATGTTGGATGGTTGATTGCGATAATGAACAGGACAACCATGTAAGTGTAATTCCTTCAAAGCTGGAAGTTTATGTGTAACCCAAAGCCAATCAGAGGCTTCAGATAGGTTTGTGTAACTCAAATCAAGATATTCAAGGGAGGAAAGACTGGACAGCCATTGAAGATTTTCTACAGAGAGTAATAATTCATCCCAATAATAAGGATGAATTCCAAGGTCAAGATAAAGCAAATTTGTGAGGTTCCCAATTTTATAAGGAATTTTGCCATTAAACTTTGGGGTGTTGTAAGTAGTTTTGAGGTCAAGATAGAGCAAATTGGAAAGGTTTCCAAGTTGATGAGGAATTTTCCCACTAAATCCTGCTACAGAAAGGTTGAGATATGTTAAGCTCCTCAATGATCCTATAAAACTGGGAATTGGCATACCTCCAAAATCATTGCCGCTCAAGTCCAGGTGGTTCAAGTGCTTCAAATCAAGCAAAGAAGGATTTATCTCTCCACCAAATCTTGATCTCTCGTAAGCTTCTTCTCGCACTAAGTAGTTAGACCCTTGAAAAGAAGGAGGAAAACTTCTAAGGTGGAGCTTAAGGACATGGCCGGTTACGTTGTTGCAGACAACACCTTGCCATGTACAGCAATCCCTATTGGTAGTCCAAGATTGGAGCCTATTCGAAGGATCCGTAAGATTTTGCTTGAACTCAAGAAGAGCTTCTTGCTCACTTGCTATGCATAGAAGCTCAGTGGATCCTTTGCAAATGCAAAAGTCAAAAGTAAGCAAGGTAAAACAGCAAAGCAAAACGAAGATAACAGTACTGGTGGAACCAGCCATGAAGACAGGAATCAAAAGCCTTAATTGTAGTTCTCGTGCACATACAACTCTTAGGACACTGGTATTTATAATGTCACTAGGGGATATAAGCAAGCAGTGGCTAATTAGGCTCCAATTTTCGTTTTTCTTAATTTCGTGTTATTCTTATCTTCCTATATTACTTACTATTACTATATTTATTATTGTTATTATTATATCATTGTAGTTTTATTGCCCTTCACTCAAATTGTGTCACAATATATATGAAGCGTACGTACTTCTTCTCACCCTTTCAATTTTAGATTTCACATATTAACAAGTAAAAAAATTGTTTAAGATCAATTAATTGTAGCACACATTCTATTAATGAATAATGTGTAAATAAAAAAAAAAAATGAATATAAGCTCTGATTAGTTAGTTAATTGGTTTAGTTATAATTAATTAGTTGTTAACGATAGTTAACTTTTCCTATTTAGTTAGTTAGTTAGCTTTCTGATTAGTTAGCTTTTTGATTATTCTATATAAAGCCGTAGACTCAGTTTCTACAGTAACTGATTCATTTTAATGAGAATTGATTTTCTCTCTCACTTGCTTCTCTGCTTTCTTGCTTTCCCTTCCGCTTTGCTCAATATCACCAAATATTAGTGTGTAAAGCACAAATGGTATCATTATGGTGACATGTTAATGGAACTTAAATGAGTTAAATTTCATATTGTCAACATTAAAAACCAAAAAAAAAAAATTAATTAAAATACATGAGTAATTTGCTAATAAATGCAAGAATAAATAAATATACCTTTTTATACACTATCCTACTTTCAAATTTTGTCTTTGTAGTTTCAATTGCTTTAATTAAAGCTTTAAAATTTAAATTTTTAATTGAGTTTCAAACGTTAAAAATGTAATGATGTGTCACAATATATATCAAGTGTACTTCTTCTCACCCTTTCAATTTTAGATTTCACATATTAACGAGTAAAACAATTGTTGTAACACATACTCTATTAATGAATGGTGTGTAAATAAAAAATGAATATAAGCTCAGTAGCTTACACTAATTGAGTGTGAATTATGAACCAACCATGTATACACTAAACTTCCTAAGAAGACTAGGAGATATCTTGATCCATCCAGTCTTCTAGAAAAGTTTCTCCTTCTACCACAACTACTACAATTTGTCACTCAAAACCAAAAGCTAGTTCTGGAGAAAAATCCAATATAGGACAATTATATATACAAATTTGTGAAATTGATTCATTTTGGGGAAAACCAACATTCAACTCTTCAATTAAAGATTCTTGGCTGCAGTGTATGCTTCGGGCTAACCAATAAGGACAATTGAAATTCAATTATAGGTCTCATTATATAATACAAAATAAATAGAAAGTATAATTTAACTTTGCACTCTTTATTTATGTTCACAATTCATGGCTTTGAACATAGTTTACCCAAAATTTTCCCTCCTGTTATTAATATTGGAGAAAAATAATTATATGCCGTACAATATAGAGTAAGATGATAGAAAATACAATCATTATTTCATAGATTTCGCTAATGTTATAAACTAATATTTTAATATAGATTAATATTTCAAGCACCGTAGTAATGTATTNAAAAGTTTCTCTTTCTATTTTTGTTTTACATAAACTTTATTGACTTGATATATAATTTATTCCCACAAAACAAGGCACACCATAATTAGTATACACCTACTAACCAACTCTTGTTGGCATGAAGTAATAGCGCATAGTATATCCATTTATCATAAAAGAAAAATATATCATACAACAACTAAAATTAAGTTCCTCTTTAGAACCTGTTAAACATACAAGTGAAGTGATGTGCATGATGCAGGATAGGCTGAGCTGGCATTGCTGAGTCAGCAGTCAAGTTCGTTATGCTGAGTCAGTAGTTCAGTTAGTTATATTTTAGTCAAAGTCAAGACAGTTAGATTAGTTAGTTGATTAGCTGTCAATTCAGTTATACAGAAACTTCTGGACAGGCTGAATCTAATGTATTACTTCAGTCCTATATATATACGTGTAATATATATATATATAATTGAAATTCAATCACACGTCTTACTCCATAATATAAAATAAATAAATAGAAATTGTATTTTAACTTTTTTCTTATCCTTTCCATTGTTTTTTTGAAACGAATAATGCGATCATGATCATTTTTTTTTTCNGAAAGAAGGGAAACAAAAAGACGGTGAATGCGGTGATCTTAATTTAAATATCGATTTTGTTTTAAAATAAATTCTATCATTAACTTAACTTAACAATACTGGCTCAACCATACCACTGTTACTTCAATTTAAGTTGCTTTAGTCTTGCATTCAATGTATTCAAAAGTTTTGCACTAATTCAACTTAATTGGGTATTTTACAGGGCATGTGGTATAAATAGCCAATATCATGAAAGGGTGGAAAGAAAGTGAAAGGTTATAGACTACATTTCCTTATCTTTAGACCGAAAATGAGTAGCCCCATATATATCTTTTGATTTTATATTTTTATTTTCATTCTTACTCGGTCATTTAAATATTTATGACTTTTCAATTCAATATCCTTTTCTCTCTTTTTCTCTTTTTGTTTTATTTGTATTCGGTCATTTAATATGTATGTCCTTTCAATTCAATCTTTTTTTTTTTTTTTTTTATTNGGAACCCACAATGATGGGAAAATACTTTTTTGGCTAACCCACTTCTCACCTACTACACAAAATTTCTAACCCATTCCACAAGCACCGTAATGTATTCAAAGTTTTTGCACTAATTCAACTTAATTGATCATTTTTCAAACCATTAATGTGACTTCCAAACTGATTAATTCAAGAAAGACGTAAAGCATCCTACGTCCATCCATTTCACACTGACTTACAAAATATGCTTTATGGCTTTGTCAAATTGCTTTTAACTATTTTTGGCCAAACTCATTATTATGACATTGTCCTCTGTTGTGGAAAATTCACACTGGCATGATCTTCGTGTGAGTCTGTGACCCATTTTAGTCAAACAAGCATTTATTCTTATCTTCCTATATTACTACTACTATTACTATAGTACTTACTATTACTATATTTATTATTGTTATTATTATATCATTATAGTTTTATTGCCCTTCACTCAAATTGTGTCACAATATATATCAAGCATACTTCTTCTCACCCTTTCAATTTTAGATTTAACATATTAACAAGTAAAAAAATTGTTTAAGATCAATTAATTGTAGCACACATTCTATTAATGAATGATGTGTAAATAAAAAATGAATATAAGCTATGTAGCTTAGACTAATTGAATGTGAATTACAAACCAGCCATGTGGACACTAAACTGCTAAGATATTTTTCGACAGCAAGACTCAACTAACACTATGGGAAGAGTTGTTACTTAAAAGCAAGACTTGACTAACGCTAATACGCTATTAGAAGACTTGTCACGATTTTTAAGTCTGGTGTTGAGTACCATGGTGGGCCGGTCATCAAAGATTCCTTGCATATTTCGAATGCGCCAATAATAAGGTCAAAAGCAAAGAAAATCAAGGAAGCAAATGTAACGGATTGTGCAATCTACTTAGGCCGAGTTTGCAAGTCCACCCAACAAGACACCAACATGTAATATGAGCTTGAAAGAGAAGGAACCAACCTTAGTTCATGTGATCCAAGCTAAGGAAGAGGCGGCCTAGTGTGCTAAGGGCTGGACATTAGTGGGCTATGCAGATTGGACTTCAAGCTAGTCTTNAGGATCAATCTTCTGTAAAGGGAACACAAGTTCCCTTTTTTTCTTCGTGCACGGTCTCCCTTAGAAAAGTAAATAATTATAATTTACTGATAAGAACACTTCAAATGAGAGCCTCAAGTACCTAAACATCTAGAAAACGGAAAAGCTAGAGCATGCTATTAGAGTTAACTGTATTATAGTTAGCTAGCTTGGCAACACGGCCCTGACATGGCAGTGTTCCTTTTCAGTAGCTGCCTGTGTTCTTCTTCAGTGACTGTGTTGCTCTTAGTCTGCATAACACGGTCATGCACATGCCATGACACGGGTGTGTCCATCCTCAACTGTGGTTAACTGGTTTAGTTATAATTAATTAGTTGTTAACTATAGTTAACTTTTCCTATTTACTTAGTTAGTTAGCTTTCTGATTATTCTATATAAAGTTGTAGACTCAACTTCTACAGTAACTGATTCATTTTAATGAGAATTGATTTTCTCTCTCACTTGCTTATCTGCTTTCCCTTCCGCTTTGTTCAATATGGTATCAGAGCTTCATCTTTGATTCTTTTTCCTTGTTTGATCTCTTCTTGATTCTCGATCAACTTCCTGATCCTGATCGATATTCGTTTGATCCTTCTTCGCCATGGTTGAAGCTGCTTTTCCATCCGTGAATGTCTCTAGTTCTCGGCCCTCAGCAAGTAGATCCACCATTGATGAACCTTCACATCCTTTCTTCTTGCATCATTCAGACAGTCCTGGCTTAGTTCTTGTTTCACAACAACTCACTGGAGAGAATTATGCCTCCTGGAGTAGAGCTATGCTGATAGCTCTCTTGGTCAAGAACAAGTTAGGTTTCATTGATGGTACGATCACTAAGCCAGAGGGTATAGATGTTGATCTGCTTAATTCCTGGTATAGAAACAACAATATTGTCATTTCTTGGATCCTTAATTCAGTTTCCAAAGACATTTCTGCCAGTGTGATTTTTTCTGAGACTGCATATGAGATTTAGATTGATCTCAAAGATAGGTTTCAACAACGCAATGGCCCTAGGATCTTCCAGTTGAGACGAGAATTGATGAATTTGAATCAAGAACAAAGTTCTGTTAGTGTCTACTTCACCAGATTGAAAACTATTTGGGAAGAATTGAGCAATTATAGGCCTCTTTGCAAGTGTGGAAAGTGTACCTGTGGAGGTGTTAAAGAACTTCATTACTACTACCATATGGAGTACATCATGTCCTTTCTCATGGGATTGCATGACTATTTATCCTAAATTCGAGGTCAATTGTTCTTGATGGACCCTATGCCTCCCATCAACAAAGTTTTTGCTCTGGTTTCTCAAGAAGAAAATCAAAGGAAAGTTGTATTCATTCATCCTTCAGTCTTGATTCCAGTAGCACTATGGCCTTTACTGCTAAGGTAGACAATTCCAAAGTTGGACATCAACCTCCTGCTTCAGTAGGAAATAGAGCTCCCAAGAAGGATCGTCCATACTACACTTATTGCAAGTTCCATGGCCACACTGTGGATAGATGCTACAAACTCCATGGCTATCCACCTGGCTATAAACATAAACAAAGTGCTGTTGTGAACCAACTTTCAGCTTCTACATCTAGTGAAGATCATAATGCTCCTGCTGTTGGCAATTTCCTTCACAACCTCAATTCCAGTTAGTATTAGCAACTCATGGCCATGTTATCTACTAATTTGTCTACATCTGTCAAGACTCCTACCAATGGAGATAATCCTTCTGCTTTCTATCCTATAGGTACTTGCTTGTCTGTTACTTTGAATCCTATCTACTCTTTAAGTAACTATTGGATAGTTGATTCTGGAGCTGCTAGACATATTTGTTCAGTTGCCATTGCTTTCACCTTTTTGCGAGTTGTCCACAATGCTACTATCACCTTACCTAACCACTGTCAGATACCTATACACCTTTGTGGTGATATGAAATTGAGCTCTATGCTTACTCTCAAGGATGTCCTCTTTGTTCCACAGTTCAAATTCAATCTCCTTTCCATTAGTGCTCTCGTTTTTGCCAGTGACCTTACAGTGAGTTTTTTTCCTGCTCACTTTGTTATTTAGGAAGCCAGCACTCAGAAGATGATTGGCAGGGATGACAAGCATGAGGGTCTCTATATTCTCAATACCAGTTGCATGAATCTTGTTTCTACTTCATTTGTTAATCATGTTTCCTTTCACACTTGGCACAATAGACTTGGCCATATTTCTTTTAAGCGATTAGATAGCTTAAAGAGACATTTACACTGTGATTTTTCTGGTTTGAATAAAACTCAACCATGCTATGTTTGTCCCCTTGCTAAGCAAAGACGTTTGTCCTTTGAATCTCATAATAACATGTCTCAGTTTCCCTATGACTTGATACATTGTGATATATGGGGTCCTTACAAGGAATTCTCTTATAATGGACATAAATTTTTCCTCACATGGGTGGATGATTGTACTCGTTTTACTTGGATTTTTTTGCTTAAACATAAGAGTGAAGTTGCCTCTATGATTCCAAAATTCTTCAAGATGGTTTCCACCTAGTTCAATGCCAAGATTAAATAGTTTCGGTCTGATAATGCCCCTGAATTGTTGTTTAAGGATTTTTTCAGTGAACATGGAGTATTACATCAATTTTCTTATGTTGAAAGACCTGAACAGAACTCTGTGGTAGAACGTAAACATCAACATCTCTTAAATGTGGCCAGGGCTCTCTTCTTCCAGTCAAGAGTTCCAGTAAAATTCTGGAGTGAGTGTGTTCTCACAACCACCTTCTTGATCAACAGAACCCCCACACCCTTACTTCAGCATTGCACTCCCTTTGAGGTGCTCTACAAGACTACTCCTAACTATTCCAGATTTAGGGTCTTTAGTTGTCTCGCTTTTGCTTCTACCTTGCTTGCTCATAGGTCAAAATTCTAGCCTCGAGCTCGCACTTGTGTTTTCCTTGGCTACCCTCCAGGCATGAAAGGATATAAACTATATGATGTTCTCACTAAGCAGGTTTTCATTTCTAGGGATGTGGTTTTTCATGAGGATATTTTTCCTTATCATAATGTCACTCCTTCAGCTAACCTCATTGATCCTTTTCTAGATTTGGTGTTGCCTTGTGTTACTTTTGACCTTTCCTCTCATAATTTTTTCTGATATTCCTGCTTTTGCTCCTCTCCCTCACATGCCTCTAGATGTTCCTCCACTTGAACCTCTGTCTGCAGAGTCTTCAATCTCCACTTCTATGCCTCCTATGGAGACTATTTCTGTTTCTCCTGCACTTCCTCTCTGAAAATCCACTTGCATCCACAAACCTCCTTCATATTTCCAACAATTTCATTGTAACCTTTTACAAGGTTCACCTTTCCCTCCATGTCCTACCCTTTATCCTATTGCCAAATATGTTTCATATGATGCCTTATCTCCTGCTCACAGGTTCTTTACTCTTCAAGTGTCTAGTAATCTTGAACCTCAGTTTTACCATGAAGCAGTTAAGAGCCCTCAATTGCGTGCAACTATGCTTGATGAGTTAAATGCCATGGAATCTAACCACACATGGTCTGTGGTCCCTTTGCCCTGTGGTAAACACAGCATTGGTTGTAAATGGGTTTACAAACTCAAGCACAAGGCAGATGGCACCGTTGATAGGCCTAAAGCTTGCTTGGTGGCCAAAGGCTATACAAAACAAGAAGGCTTGGACTATGTGGAGACCCTTTCTCCAGTGGCCAAACTAGTCACTGTCAAAGTTCTTCTTGCCTTTACTGCTTCTCAGAAATGGCATTTGACTTAACTTGATGTCAATAATGCCTTCCTCAATGGTGATCTTTTTGAAGAAGTATACATGGATCTGCCTCTTGGTTATCTCCCTAACTGGCCCTGTTCTATTCAGGGGGAGAAACTGGTATGCAAACTTCAGAAGTCCATCTATGGCCTTAAGCAAGCTTCTCGACAGTAGTACTCCAAGTTTTCTGTTGCCTTATTGAAATTTGGATTTACACGATCCAAATCTGATTACTCTTTATTTACTAGAGGTTCTGGATCTCAGTTTGTGGCCTTGCTAGTTTATGTCGATGATATTATCATTACTGGCCCGTGTCTACCTCCTATCAATGCCTTAAAAGCTTTCCTTCATACTCAGTTCAAGCTTACGGATCTTGGTTGTCTCAAATTTTTCCTTGGACTGGAAATCTCTCGGTCAACACAGGGCATTGTTCTTTCCCAAAGGCAATACACTTTGCATCTCCTTAAAGACACTGGCTACTTGGCTTGTAAACCTACTTCAGTACCCATGGATCCAAAACCTGAGCTTAGTGCTTCAGTTGGTGAGTTAATTCCTGATGCCACACAGTATAGAAGATTGGTTGGTTGTCTCTTATACCTTACCTTATCCAGACTTGACATCACCTTTGTTGTGCACAAGCTCACTCAATTTCTCTCTCAGCCTCGCTTTCCTCATCTCTAAGTAGCTCATCATCTGCTTCGATATCTCAAGGGTCTTGGCCAAGGTCTCTTGTTTTCCTCATCTTCCTCTCTTCAATTGAGAGCATATTCAAATGTTTTTGCCAAGGTTCAACTTAAAGCTTTCTTTGATGTAGATTAGGGTGCTTGTCCTGACACTAGGAGGTTTATCACTGGGTTTTGCATCTTCATTGGTGATTCCCTTGTCTCCTGGAAGGCCAAGAAACAAACCACAATTTCCAGATCTTCTACTGAGGCTGAGTATTGTGCCTTATGCTCCACTGCCAGTGAACTCACTTGGCTCCATCAACTTCTCAAGGACTTCCAAGTTGTTGTCACTACACCTGCACTTCACTTTTATGATAACTAGGCTGACATTCACATTGCTTCCAATCCCATTTTCCATGAGAGGACTAAACACATTGAGATCGATTGTCACTTTGTTAGGGACAAGGTCACTTCTAGTTTTATCAAGCTTATGCCTATTAGATCTCAATACCTACTTGCTGATATGTTCACCAAGCCCCTTCCTTCCACCTTGCTATTTCCTTTATTATCCAAGATGGCTGTCAAAGATCTTTTCCTGCCACCTTAAGGGGGAACATTAGAGTTAACTGTATTATAGTTAGCTAGCTTGACAACACGACCCTGACATGGCCATCTTCCTCTTCAGTAGCTGCCCGTGTTCTTCTTCAGTGACTGTGTTGCTCTCGGTCTGCATAACACGGTCATGCACATGCCATGACACGGGCGTGTCCATCATCAGCTGTGGTTAACTGGTTTAGTTATAATTAATTAGTTGTTAACTATAGTTAACTTTTCCTATTTAGTTAGTTAGTTAGCTTTCTGATTATTCTATATAAAGTTGTAGACTCAGTTTCTACAGTAACTGATTCATTTTAATGAGAATTGATTTTCTCTCTCACTTGCTTCTCTGCTTTCTTGCTTTCCCTTTCGCTTTGCTCAATATCACCAAATATTAGTGTGTAAAGCACAAATGGTATCATTATGGTGACATGTTAATGGAACTTAAATGAGTTAAATTTCATATTGTGAACGTTAAAAAACAAAAAAAAAATAAAAAAATACATGAGTAATTTGCTAATAAATGCAAGAATAAATAAATATACCTTTTTATACACTATCCTACTTTCAATTTTTGTCTTTGTAGTTTCAATTGCTTTAATTAAAGCTTTAAAATTTTTAATTGAGTTTCAAACGTTAAAAATGTAATGATGTGTCACAATATATCAAGCGTACTTCTTCTCACCCTTTCAATTTTAGATTTCACATATTAACAAGTAAAACAATTGTTTAAGATCGATTAATTGTAACACATACTCTATTAATGAATGATGTGTAAATCAAAAATGAATATAAGCTCAGTAGCTTACACTAATTGAGTGTGAAATATGAACCAACCATGTATACTCTAAACTTCCTAAGAAGACTAGGAGATATCTTCATCCATCCAGTCTTCTAGAAAAGTTTCTCCTTCTACCACAACTACTACAATTTGTCACTCAAAACCAAATGCTAGTTCTGGAGAAAAATCCAATATAGGACAATTATATATACAAGTTTGTGAAATTGATTCATTTTGGGGCAAACCAACATTCAACTCTTCAATTAAAGATTCTTGGCTGCAGTGTATGCTTCGGGCTAACCAATAAGGACAATTGAAATTCAATTATAGGTCTCATTATATAATACAAAATAAATAGAAAGTATAATTTAACTTTGCACTCTTTATTTATGTTCAAAATTCATGGCTTTGAACATAGTTTACCCAGAAATTTCCCTCCTGTAATGTATTCAATTTTTTTTCTTGTGCATTTGTTCAACTTAATTATAAAAAGTTGCATGGAAAGAAAGTGGAAGGCTGCCGAGTAGGCAAGTACTTCTGGTTGTGTGGAGAATAACAATTTCCAAAATTATCTTTAGACAAAAAAATGCCTAGCCTCATATCTTTTTGATTCTATACATGTACACATGTTTTCGTCTTTTACTTATTTCCTTTGAATCCCTTTCGATTTTTTTTATTTTTTTTTACATAAACTTTGTTGACTTCACTAACCTATTCCACATGATATGCTGAGAGATTGGTTTATAGTGAGAAACTAAAAGGAGCGAATATTGATCACTGGATCATCTATAAATGAGAAAGTTACATGACAATCATAAAACTACTTAAGAAAATTACGTGATTGAACTTTTTTTTTATCTTAGTTATCTATGGAAGATCTAATCGTTAAAATTCACTTTTCTCACTCTCAAATGGCAAGGTCTAATAGTTATCTATGGAAGATCTAATAGTTAAACAAAAAGACGGTGAATCGGTGATCTTAATTTGAATATTGGTTATGTTTTAAACTATATTCTATCATTAACTCAACATAACAATACTGGATCCACCATACCACTGTTACTTCAATCTAAGTTGCTTTAGTTTTGCATTTCAATGTGATTACTTCAAAGCATGAAGCACCATAGTAATAATGTATTCAAATTTTTTCACACTAATTCAACTTTATTTAGCATTTTACCGGGCATGGCCGCATGTGATATAAATAGCCAACATCATGCAGTGGTAGAAAGAAAGGTAAATGGCTACAGAGTACATTTCCTTTCAGAAAAATCATTTTCAAAATTATCTTCAAGCCAAAAATGAATAGCCTCATATATTTTTTGATTATATATTTGGTAGTGCGCGAGACGGCAAAGATATTTCCTAGTGTCTACAGCTAAAGTTTTGCATTTCAATGTGATTACTTCAAAGCATGAAGCACCATAGAAATAATGTATTCAAATTTTTTCACACTAATTCAACTTAATTTAGCATTTTACCGGGCATGGCCGCATGTGATATAAATAGCCAACATCATGCAGTGGTAGAAAGAAAAGTGAAAGGCTACATAGTACATTTCCTTTCGTGGAGAAAAATCATTTTCAAAATTATCTTCAAGCCAAAAATGAATAGCCTCATATATTTTTTTGATTATATATATGGTAGTGCGCGAGACGGCAAAGATATTTCCTAGTGTCTACAGCTACCCAGACTTGAAAATTATTGCAGGAAGACTTTTTGTGTCCAACTTGTGTAACTTGGCAACATAATGACTTATTAACAAGGATTCCAGCTAAGGTGATAAGGGAATTGAATTAACAAGAATTGCAGTTACTAATTTAAGTAATTTAATTCGATGGCCTGAAATTAACTTTGGGGAATTGAAAACCTGTCTTAAGTTAGATATATTTTGTGACAGAATAATAAGCCTATTATAAGTGGAAATTATGTCCCAATTTAGGAACTATATAATTTAAATTTAATTGCATTTCATAATACAAATGGTATAACTCCACGATCAACTTGGATATGCTATTTTCAATAAGGGTCACGTTGGAGTTGGATCAGTCATGAAAATTAAAGAGCAGAGAAAAACTGCCAACGGGGAACCCACAATGATGGGAAAATACTTTTTTGGCTAACCCACTTCTCACCTACTACACAAAATTTCTAACCCATTCCACAATGGTGGGCCGGTCATCAAAGATTCCTTGCATATTTCGAATGCGCCAATAATAAGGTCAAAAGCAAAGAAAATCAAGGAAGCAAATGTAACGGATTGTGCAATCTACTTAGGCCGAGTTTGCAAGTCCACCCAACAAGACACCAACATGTAATATGAGCTTGAAAGAGAAGGAACCAACCTTAGTTCATGTGATCCAAGCTAAGTAAGAGGCGGCCTAGTGTGCTAAGGGCTGGACATTGGTGGGCTATGCAGATTGGACTTCAAGCTAGTCTTTATGTTTTTATTTTTATTTTTTTATTTTGGGCTGAACTTTATGTTTTATAAGATCCAAGCATGTAGGCTTTCAATAGATTGGGTTTGATTTTATTTTATTTCCTTATTTTCTTTATTCCTTTAACCTAGTTGAATTAGGAAGAGATAGTCAGCCTATATAAAGGTCTTTAAACGCATCATTGAGGCAGCTTTTGATGAATGAAATTTCAGATTCGATAATTTCAATTTTCTCTTCTTGTTCTTTGACTAAACTTTGAACTTATCAAAGGGATAATTCTTTGTGGCATTCTTACTTGCAATCTGGGTTCTTGAAACAAGTTTTCATAATGAAACTGATAATCTGTGGCATTCTTAATTAAAATTCTTATTTAGTGATCTTAGCCTTCATCTACCACAGTTTTACTCATCTAACAAATTGCTTACAGCCACCCATCCCCAAGCCTTTAGTGGTACCAATTCACTACCTACCTTGGAATCAAGCGAGGGACATATATATATGTAATGTGCTAATAAACGCAAGATAAATAAAAATAAAAAATAAAAAAACCTTCTTCGTCGTCGGAAAACATGGAAGAAGCTACTGGCTTTGGAGGCAAACACGTTTTTCTTTGATTCATCTTCGTTAATTGCAGACCCAACACCTTTGGGCTTTGATTTTCTCTCTAAATCCGAAAAATAAAAATAATTTTTTTTTTTTCCTTAATACCTTCCACATAATCCTTTGGTCACAAGTCAACCCAACACTTGTGGAATAGTGTTTGTTGTGTGTGCTGTGGTGAAAAGAGGAACAAGAGAAACTGGGAGAAGAAGAGGGCAATATTTGGTCAAGAGTGAGAGAGAGAGAGATGGCGGAGGGAGAGAGAGAGAGATGAGAGAGAAATTTTTTTTAAAGTGCAATTTAGCCTTAAAATGTAAACAAAAACACAGGGAACAAAACCAAGGGAAAAAGAATATTCAGTTCAAGATATTGGAAGTATTTCTAGCCAGGTTCATCTTGAACTATCAATTTGAAGTGTACATGAGTGATTCAACAAAAGTCCTTTGCTCTCACTATCAATTTTCTGTAAGAATGGTTGACTGAAATGCATTTGGGCATGTTAGAGGTAATATTGTGCTTTATATGAACAATTTTAAGAGGGATTGATATGCCAGATATTGAAGCTAAATCAATTGGCTAACTTCTGCAAGATTACAAGTTTAATCCGCTAGCTATCTTTTTTAATTTTACTGGCTATCTAATTATACAAAAACTGATCATCACATAAAACTATTGGTAACAGAACCAACAGTACTACATGAAGAATCTTACTTTCGATCACCAACAGTACCTCACTTTGTACCACATGTTATCAATCCACTGAAAGTAGGCATGCCTCCATAATCTATATAAGAATAAAGGACCTACAAATCCCCAAAATCCCACAACAAATCCAAAAGCTATGCTCACATGATAAAACCAATCTACTCTATGACCATCGCCTTCTTTGTGAATTTTATCGACTTCAGGAATTACACCATGTGTATAGCAGTTGTTGAGAAGTGGAGGACCCCACAGATCATTGCCAATAAAGCTAGACGGTTCAAGACTTTGCAACTGAGTGCTTGTCGGGATTTTCCCCTTCAACTTATTATATGACAACTCCAACTTGCTTAATTACAAAGCTCAAATTTGCTATGCTTGGAGGGATTTCTCCAACAAGTTGATTCCTTGAGAAATCGATGGACTCTAATATTCTCATATTTGCTTGCAGCCCGCTATTAGTGTATTTTCCCATCATTTCTGCAAAACAATTGCAATTTAAATCGCAGTCTTAAACCATGCAGAACGTTTGGATGTATGAACATTGAAGTTTTCTTTGTTTAGATTGTTGATTCGTTTTCTTTCTTGTTTGATGCGCGTGCTTGATGACAAACGTGTTTGGATGTATGAACATTGAAGTTTTCAACAGAGGCTGAGAAGTCAATTCCCAATTTGATTTGTTTATTTGTCTATTCCATTCATATTTGCTCAAAAATTGTCCATTTTCTAGTCTCGCCAGCTTCTTTATTCCCAAAAGGCTTCTACGAAAGGGATGAAAATTCTATGATTTTTAGTGGGTCAAGGTGTGCCTGCTAAGTGTTTCAGCCTGTCACTTATCAAGAAAGCTTTAGGCTGAAATGGATTTTATATGGAAATATAAAACCAATAAGAAGGATTTTATCCCAAAATAAATAAATAACTTATTTTTTTTTGTTATATAGAAGCGTAACGTGTTGTGAAACTTTTAATATCTAGTAGATAAGTACTTTAATTTTTATGATTAGAGAATATATCATTAGATCTACAAATTATTAACAAAAAATAATTAATTAATTAAAATAATCAAGAAGATATTTTGTATTTACATCAATATGACATGTCTCACACTTCATGAATGTTTAAAATATGACATGTCTCACACTTCATGAATGTTTAAAATATGACATGTCTCACACTTCATGAATTCATTTTCAGAATCCAAACTTAAGAGCGAAGAACACTTAAGGAGTGGGGTTGAAGCAATTATAAAGGTAACCGACATATCCTATGTATCCTATGAGTTCCTCCGATTCCTGTAAGTTCCTCTTTAGAACCTGTTAAACATACAAGTGATGTGCATGATGCAGGATAGGCTGAGCTGGCATTGCTGAGTCAGCAGTCAAGTTGGTTATGCTGAGTCAGTAGTTCAGTTAGTTATATTTTAGTTAAAGTCAAGACAGTTAGATTAGTTAGTTGATTAGCTGTCAATTCAGTTATACAGAAAGTTCTGGATAGGCTGAATCTAATGTATTACTTCAGTCCTATATATATACGTGTAATGTATTGATTCTTATTCATTGAATACAATTTCAGTTTTCTGATCTCAGTTGAGAATTCAGATTCAAAGGCCTCAGAGCTTCTTTCTCTCTTGCTTCTCTTTGTTCATTGAATACATATTATATATATATAACTGCAGTAACCATATCACGTGCAGAAAAGGGAGTTTCATGGTAATGAGGTACATAGGTAAGACTTCCAATTCATTAGTAATCTCTTCTTTAATGAATTTAATTTATCTATCTATCTGTCTATTTTTTGCGGAAATATAAAATAAAATTGGACTGTAAGTAATTGTATGTAAAATTCTCAACTGTATTAACCTAACTCTCTTCTTTTTTGTCTCATTTAATCACAACTTCCACCACATTATCTTTATTTTGACTTTTGAGAACACTAAAATATTATTAAGTTCGAATATCTAATTAGGTTTTCAATAAATTAAATCTTTATTAATATTCCATGCTGCTTTTAAAAATAATAACAAAAGATTGATCTCCATGCAATAATGAAAAACAAGAAGACACAATTAGTTCTCATAAGGCTTTATATGAACAGATGTGTGAAAAGAATATCTGAGATATAGAAAAGCAGTGAAGGTGGGCAAATGGTACCTTGGAATCAAGCGAGGGACATAAATACAAGATCAAAGTAAAATGTCATATCTAATAGTTAAATACTGTCTGTCAACACCAGATTAATAGTGCAATATTAACATCTCCTAGTGTATATGGTTAATCTTTTAAAATATACTTAAGTTATTCAACAAAACCCCTTTAGCCTCATAAGTTGAGGGTCGGCTTTCCATATGAATGCTTTTAATGCATTTTTGCTTCCACAAATATCTTTCTTGTTGAGCATGATGCCAATGATATTGAAAGCTGGTGATTTATATCTCATTCTATTACTATGGTTAATTACTTTGTGGATTAAAATTAACTGGTAATCATCTTATTTATATCTATTATGAATTTGTGTGCTGCAGATGTTATGTGATTCGAAGCTATTCAAACTCTCTTTTATGGCAAAGGTAGGCTTTTCTGTTATGTTATAACTTCTCAATTACATAATGAGCTAGTATAGGGTTATAGGCTTTTTTAAAAAAAAAACAAAAAAGTGGTTTTCGTAATAGGGGAGTGCCTGTTTATTTTTAATTGCATGCAGTCAGGGAAAAATTGTCATTTATGTCATATTAAACTCTTGTTCATCCTTTTTCTTGATCATTCGGTTCTACTCTTCCCTACTGTAATTTTGATTCATGACACAGCTTACAATTAACTGCATGCATAGTTAATAAAATTGTCATTTATGTTATATTAAACTCTTGTTCATTCCTTTTCTTGATCATTCGGTTCTACTCTTTTGTATTGTAAGTGTTATTATTTGCTTATATTGAGTGTGTATACCTGAGGACGAAGTTCCCTCTGGTTGTGCACCTCTGAGCTTTGAAACGATCCTGATTATTTCTTCTCAAATATATTGGTGTTTTTTTTTTTTTTTTTTTTTATTTTTCTCAAGAATTTTTCTCTGTTTTTCAAGAATCTTTTTTGAACAATTTTCTGTGTAGGGGCCATTTATAGGCAGAGCCAAAGATAAATTGGTATAGCTGATAGGTTATTCTTCTCCCATTTGCAGGCTGTATGTAGCCAATTTTGGCAATGGTATGGGTCAGCAGGGCTGTGGTGTGGTGCAGGGTAGTGGAGCTGTGCGCAAGAAGCAGGGATCCTGCTCATTGTGACATTAGTTGTAAATGATTAAAGGCTGGTCGTTGCTGATTACCAGAAGGAGTGGGTGGTGGCAATCCTATAGAAGGAATAGTTGGTGGGCGTCTCTCCAATGGTGGTATTTTCTTATACATCATCCATAAGAAAACCAGATAGAACAAATTCTTTAGAGTAACCATTGGTTAGTCCTTGATTGCACACACCAAAGAACAAGATTTGAAGTTTTATAATCGAGTTTTGTTGAAGATTTTGACTAATTATTAGGAAAAAAGTTGGTTGTTGTGCTTTCTTAGGTTGTTAATGATAATATGCATTATAAAAATAACATTTTTACATACAATTTGCAAAATTTAATTTATCCCATAATCAATTGACCCTAGGTGCCTGCCAGATAGGTAATGGGCAAAAATCCCATCTTTTGATAATGCTCAGAATATGTAAGTTTCATCACACTTGGTAGCTGGATGACTTACATTATTATTTTTGGGGTTCACATTAGAATGAATGTTATAATTTTAATTCTAATTAGTATTCGCATGGAAAAACTAATCTTACACATATACTTCAAATATAATTTTCCAAAAACTGATCATCACATAAAATTGGGTCTAACTTTAAACTTACTGGTAACAAGGCCACACAGTAGTACATGACAAATCTTACTTTCAATCAGAAACAGTACCGCACTTTGTACCACAAGTTATCAATCAATTGAAAGTAGGCATGCCTCCATGATCTGTATAAGAATAAAGGACCAACAAATCCCCAAAATCCCACAACAAATCCGAATGCCATGCTCACATAAAACCAATCTATTCCATGCCCATCACCTTCTTTGTACTCGTTATCAACATCTGGAATTGCATCTTGTGTATGGCAGTTATTGAGAAGTGGAGGACCGCACAGATCATTGCCAATAAAGCTAGACTCTTCGAAGCTTTGCAACTGAGTTCCTGTTGGGATTTTCCTCTTCAAATTATTACAAGACAAGTTCAACTTTCTTAAAAAGGTCAAATTCGCTAAGCTTGGAGGAATTTCACCAAAAAGTTGATTTCTTGACAAATCAAGAGACTCTAATGTTCCCATATTGCTAATGCTTTCAGGAATATTGCCGGTTAAAAGATTTTTAGACAAGTTCAATGATAGCAATGCTAACAAACTTATAATTTCTCTAGGTATCTCCCCTGATAATTTGTTATTTGAAAGGTCGATACTTGTCACAAGGCCAAGAGTAGTACTGTATTCCATATAAATTCCTTTCATACATAGGATTGTAGTAACTGGAGGATCTTGTGCCATTTTTATCTTTACAAAGGATGCTTGAATCTGAACTCCTGTTCTTTATCGTCAAGGCATTCAAATGATAGAATCATTTTGGTATATGTCTAGCCAAGTTGTTTTGTGCAAGGTCCAAGACTCGAAGAAACTTCAGTGCGCAGATTTCTGGGGGAATCTGACCAGAAAATTTGTTTGATCCAAGTCGAAGTATCTTCAAATTCATGATCCTCCCTCCAATCCATGATGGAATGGTTCCTGAAATTTTATTCTCTCCAAGGTCCAATAACATCAATTGACTAGAATTCTTCAAGAGGGGGAATTTTCCTGAAAGTTTGTTGTTGCCAAGTTGCAATGACTTGAGCCCAGCTAAGGATCCCATGGATGTGGGAATGTTGCCAGTAAAAAAGTTGATTTCCAAACTTACTGTCACCAAATTTTGCCACATCATTCAACAATCAGGTATTTCACTTGATAAATTATTTGATTTGAGTATGAGAAATTTTAAGTTTGTGGGCTCGTCTTGTTTTTGACACAAGAAATGAGTTATGGATCCTGAAAAAAAATTAATTGAAAGATCTATGTAAACCACATGAGGAGACAAATAGGGTAGCTGGCCGCTCAAGTGGTTTGAACTTAAATCGACAGTTCTGATGCTGATTGGATTCTCTGATGATATGGAAAGATCTCCATGGATTTGATTGTGAGAAAGATTAACATCAACAGCATTGGGATATGAGGACCAAAACCAATTGGGGATAGAATCCGAAATCTTGGTGTTGGATATGTCCAATATTTGAAGATACTTTTGTGATTGAATCCATGAAGGCAAGTTGGGATCCAATTGCCATGATGACAACTCTAACCACCGCAGCTGAAAAGGAGGACTCCACTTGGGATTCACTTTTAAAGTGAATTGGTTTTTTGACGCCTCCAAGATCCTTAAACTTGTCAAATTTGAAAGGTGAGCCTCAGTAACAACTCCTTGGAATTGATTATAACTCATGAAAAGAAGTTGCATTTCAGAAAGCTACCCAATAATTTCAGAAGGATTCCCCCTGAATTGGTTGTTTTCAATATCAAGGTATTTCAAAGATGATAATTTTCCTAATGATCTAGGAAGTGCACCTTGAATAGAGTTGTTCCAAAAAGCAAGTTTAACAAGATTTGTAAAGACTCCAATTTGATCAGTCAAATCACCTGATAGTTGAGAATGAACAACAACCAGAGTCTCCAGTTGGAATGAAATGCACCCCGAGAGAATTTTCAAGATTTCTGATACGTCTTGATTACATTTTTATTGAATCCATGAAGGAAAGTTGGGACCCAATTGCCATGATGACAAGTGTAACGACCCCAGCTGAAAAGGAGGACTCCACTTGGGATTCACTTTTAAAGTGAATTGGTTTTCTGACGCTGCCAACATCTCTAAACTTGTTAAATTTGAAAGGTGAGCCTCAGTAACAACTCCTTGGAATTGATTTTCATTGATGAAAAGAGCTTGCATTTCAGAAAGCTGTCCAATAATTTCAAAAGGATTCCCCCTGAATTGGTTTTCGGCAATATCAAGGTCTTTCAAAGATGATAATTTTCCTAATGATCTAGGAAGCACACCTTGAATAGAGTTGTTCCAAAAAGAAAGGTCAACAAGATTTGTAAAGACTCCAATTTGATCAGTCAAATTACCTGATAGTTGAGAATGAACAACAGCCAGAGTCTCCAGTTGGGATGAAATGCATCTCGAGAGAATTTCCAAGATTTCTGATACGTCTTGATTACATTTTTGAGATGACAAATAGATCTCCCTCAAGTTGCAGAGATATCCCAACGATGTTGGAATTTTTCCTTCAAGTTGATTATATAGCAAACCAAGACTAACAATAGAAGTCAAATTTCCTATGTCACCTGGAATTGTCCCACGCAAATTGTTGCTGGCAAGGTTAAGAGACTTGAGATGACTAAGACTGTATAACCAATTGGGGATTGAAGATATGAACGAATTACGAGATAAGTCAAGATTTTCAAGCAGAGTGAGGTTTTGAATACCATCTGGAATTGGACCTTGGAAGTGATTGCCATATAATTGAAGAGAAATCAATTCTCTGAGTCCAAATATCCACTTGGGGATAAAAGAAGCTTGTAAGTAATTAGTCTCGGAAAGATCAAGGATGACAAGAGATGAGAAGTTAATGCTGGATGGTTGATTGCGATAATGAACAGGACAACCATGTAAGTGTAATTCCTTCAAAGCTGGAAGTTTGTGTGTAACCCAAAGCCAATCAAAGGCTTCAGATAGGTTTGTGTAACTCAAATCAAGATATTTCAGGGAGGAGAGACTCGACAGCCATTGAAGATTTTCTACAGAGAGTAATAATTCATCCCTGTAATAAGAAAGAATTCCAAGGTCAAGATAGAGCAAATTTGTGAGGTTCCCAATTTCATAAGGAATTTTGCCACTGAACTTTGGTGTGTCGTAAGTAGTTTTGAGGTCAAGATAGAGCAAATTGGAAAGGTTTCCAAGTTGATGAGGAATTTCCCCACTAAATCTTGCTACAGAAAGGTTAAGATATGTTAAGCTCCTCAATGATCCTATAAAACTGGGAATTGGCATACCTCCAAAATCATTGCCGCTCAAGTCCAGGTGGTTCAAGTGCTTCAAATCAAGCAAAGAAGGATTTATCTCGCCACCAAATAGAGATCTCTCGTAAGCTTCTTCTTGTTCAAAGTAGTTAGACCCTTGAAAAGAAGGAGGAGAACTTCTAAGGTGGAGCTCAAGGACATGGCCGGTTACGTTGTTGCAGACAACACCTTCCCATGTACAGCAATCCCTATTGCCAGTCCAAGATTGGAGCCTATTCGAAGGATCCGTAAGATTTTGCTTGAACTCAAGAAGAGCTTCTTGCTCACTTGCTATGCATAGAAGCTCAGTGGATCCTTTGCAAATGCAAAAGTCAAAAGTAAGCAAGGTAAAACAGCAAAGCAAAACGAAGATAACAGTACTGGTGGAACCAGCCATGAAGACAGGAATCAAAAGCTTTAATTGTAGTTCTCGTGCACATACAACTCTTAGGACACTGGTATTTATAATGTCACTAGGGGATATAAGCAAGCAGTGGCTAATTAGGCTCCAATTTTCGTTTTTCTTAATTTCGTGTTATTCTTATCTTCCTATATTACTTACTATTACTATATTTATTATTGTTATTATTATATCATTGTAGTTTTATTGCCCTTCACTCAAATTGTGTCACAATATATATGAAGCGTACGTACTTCTTCTCACCCTTTCAATTTTAGATTTCACATATTAACAAGTAAAAAAATTGTTTAAGATCAATTAATTGTAGCACACATTCTATTAATGAATGATGTGTAAATAAATAAATAAAAATGAATATAAGCTCTGTAGGTTTCTGTGAATTACGAACCAACCATGTGGACACTAAACTTCTTTAAGGAGAGTAGGAGATATCTTGATCCATTCAGTCTTGTAGAAAATTTTCTCCTTCTACCACAACTCATACTGAATAAGTCTATGAAGTGATAGTCTTTTGGGACATGGAGCCTTTGACTAGTTCGTGGGCCGAGATCCAATTATTAACTCAGATTTCTGGTATCTATTACCACTTGCTTCACATGGACCCTTTTTAAATGCTTTTTTAATTAATGGAACCTTTTTGCAACCCCTTCTGTTATTCAAAGTTTTTGACTTTTCTTCTATTGTTTATCATTATCAAATCAAAAAGAGTTATGCTAAATGTTGTTTTTTATATCGTCTAATTTATGTATTTTAGAAAAAATTAATTATTTAATTTTCTATGAGCTTTAACCTAAAACTATAAATATAAATTAATACAGTCTAAATTGAGACTTTTGTGTAAAAGAACACATTGCTACCGCACTGTTCGGGGGATGTGGGGACATCTGTCTTCTCTTCAAAGGATAAAACTAATCTGTAAATTTAATATGAGTGTGAAATAGTAATAAATTCAAGTACTTTTTTTTTAATTAAAAGTTTAGAGTGAGAGAATATTATTTTATTTTAAGATCAATACATGTTACAAATTTTAGCGAGAATTTATAGTAGTATTTATAATTTGTCACTCAATACCAAAAGTTAGTTCTGGAGAAAAATCCAATATAGGACAATTAAATATAGTAGTATTAAAGAGTGATGTGTAAATAAAAAATGAATATGAGCTCTGTAGCTTACACTAATTGAGTGTGAATTACGAACCAACCATGTGGACACTAAACTTTCTAGAGAGAGTAGGAGATATCTTCATCCATCCAGTCTTGTAGAAAAGTTTCTCTTTCTACCAAAACTACTACAATTTGTCACTCAATACCAAAAGCTAAATGTCTCAAGAAAAATCCAATATAGGACAATTATATATAGAAAGTATAATTTAACTTTGCACTCTTTATTTATGTTCACAATTCATGGCTTTGAACATAGTTCACCCAAAAATTTCCCTCCTGTTATTAATAATGGAGAAAAATAATTATACCGTACAATATAGAGTAAGATGATAGAAAATACAATCATTATTTCATAGATTTCGCTAATGTTATAAACTAATATTTTAATATAGATTAATATTTCAAGCACCTTAGTAATGTATTCAATTTTTTTTTTTTTTTTTTTTTTTTTTTTTTTTTTTTTTNAAAAGTTGCATGAAAAGAAAGTGGAAGATTGCCAAGTAGACGAGTACTTCTGGTTTTGTGGAGAATAACAATTTCCAAAATTATCTTTAGACACAAAAATGCATAGCCTCATATTTTAATATAGATTAATATGTATGTCCTTTCAATTCAATCTCTTTATTTTTGTTTTATTTGTACTCGGTCATTTAATATGTATGTCCTTTCAATTCAATCTCTTTCTTTTCTTTTCTTTTTCTATTTTTGTTTTATTCGTACGGTCATTGAATATGTATGTCCTTTCAATTCAATCCCTTTCTTTTCTTTTTCTATTTTTGTTTTATTCGTACTCGGTCATTGAATATATATGTCCTTTCAATTCAATCCCTTTATTTTTGTTTTATTTGTACTCAGTCATTTAATATGTATGTCGTTTCAATTCAATTCAATCCCTTTCTTTTCTTTTTCTATTTTTGTTTTATTCGTACTCGATCATTTAATATTTATGTCCTTTCAATTCAATCCCTTTCTTTTCTTTTTCTATTTTTGTTTTATTTGTACTCGGTCATTTAATATGTATGTCGTTTCAATTCAATTCAATTCAATCCCTTTCTTTTCTTTTTCTATTTTTGTTTTATTCGTACTCGATCATTTAATATGTATGTCCTTTCAATTCAATCCCTTTCTTTTCTTTTTCTATTTTTGTTTTATT
>QAOA01005556.1:33114-47367 GCA_003255065.1 Cercis canadensis
TTTTTTTTTTTTTTTTGTGGGGCAAATGATTAAAACTTTATTTATGACTATACCGTAGTTTTTCTCCCTTCGAATTCTTTAGTTTGCTATACAACCTAGTAATTTCAAATAAAATTTACAGCTCTTCATTTTCCATAGGGAAATGATAGACTTAAACATTTTGTTGATCAGTATCATTTGAAAAAAAAAATTAAGGTTAGTTGAATTCATATCCACATAGTGCAGAAGAAGAGCTTCATCTTAGTGGAGAATGTTCCTAGTTATAGTGCTAGTATCTTCATCTTCTTTTTCAGTGCGAATCTAAGTTATTAAATATGGTTTAGTAGTGCAGGGTTTAGATAGTTTGTAGGAGATTAGAGGTTCGAGCCTTTGTGTTATTATGTAATAAAAAAAAAAAAAATCCACATCGTACAGTTTTTGAAATATTGTGTTACAAATTTTTCCTATACAAGTAATGCTATTTTGTCATAGAAAAATCTATTAGAATTTTTCAGGTGGTTATTAGATGAAACAAATTGATAAGGATGACATATTTATTCATTAGCTGTATTGCTGATTAGCAGAAGGAGGAGTGAGTATTTTCTTATACATCATCCATAAGAAAACCAAATAGAACAAATTCTTTACAGTAACCATTGGTTAGTCCTAGATTGAACACACCAAAGGGCAAATTTGAAGTTTTACAATCGAGTATTGTTGAAGATTTTGACTAATTATTAGGGGAAAAACTGGTTGCTGTGCTTTCTTAGGTTGTTAATGATAATACGCATTGTAAAAATAACATTTGTACATAAAATTTTCAAAATTCAAATTATCCCATAATCAATTGACCCTAGGTGCCTGGCAGATAGGTAATGGGCAGAAATGCCATCTTTTGATAATGCTCAGAATATGTAAGTTTCATCACACTTGGTAGCTGGATGACTTACATTATTATTTTTGGGGTTCACAGTAGAATGAATGTTATAATTTTAATTCTAATTAGCATTTGCATGGAAAAACTAATCTTAGAAATATACTTCAAATATAATTTTACAAAAACTGATCATCACATAAAATTTGATCTAACTTTAAACTTATTGCTAACAAGACCACACAGTACTACATGACAAATCTTACTTTCAATCAGAAACAGTACCGCACTTTGTACCACACGTTATCAATCAATTGAAAGTAGGCATGCCTCCATGATCTGTATAAGAATAAAGGACCAACAAATCCCCAAAATCCCACAACAAATCCGAATGCCATGCTCAGATAAAACCAATCTCTTCCATGCCCATCACCTTCTTTGTACTTGTTATCAACATCTGGAATTGCATCTTGTGTATGGCAGTTATTGAGAAGTGGAGGACCGCACAGATATTATCAATAAAGCTGGACTCTTCAAAGCTTTGCAACTGCGTTCCTGTTGGAATTTTCCCCTTCAAATTGTTACCAGACAAGTTCAACTTGCTTAAAAAGCTCAAATTCGCTATGCTTGGAGAAATTTCACCAAAAAGTTGATTCCTTGACAAATCAAGAGACTCTAATGTTTCCATATTGTCAATGCCTTCAGGAATTTGGTTAGTCAAAATATTTTTGGACAAGTTCAATGATATCAATGCCGACAAACTTGTAATTTCTCTAGGTATCTCCCCTGATAATCTGTTATTTGAAAGGTCAATACTTGTCACGAGACCGAGAATAGTACTATATTCCATATTTGTTCCTTTCATCCATATGTCTGCACTGATTATAAAGGATGAGCCACTTTTATCTTCACAAAGGATGCTTGAATCTGAACTACTGTTCTTTATCGCCATGGCATTCAAATGATAGAAACATTTTGGTATATGTCCAGCCAAGTTGTTTTTTGCAAGGTCCAAGACTTGAAGAAATTTCAGTGCACAGATTTCTGGGAATCTGACCAAAAAAATTGTTTGATCCAAGTCGAAGTATCTTCAAATTGATGATCCTCCCTCCAATCCATGATGGAATGGTCCCTGAAATTTTATTATCTCCAAGGTCCAATGACATCAATTGATTAGAATTCTTCAAGAAGAGGGGGGATTTTCCTGAGTTTGTTGTTGCCAAGTTGCAATGACTTGAGCCCAGCTAAGGATCCCATGGATGTGGGAATGTTGCTAGTAAAAAAGTTGTTTTCCAACGTTACTGTCACCAAATTTTGCCACATCATCCAACAATCAGGTATTTCACCTGATAAATTATTTGATTTGAGTATGAGAAATTCTAAGTTTGTGGGCTCGTCTTGTTTTTGACACAAGAAATGAGTTATTGATCCTGAAAAAAAAATTGATTGAAAGATCTATGTAAACCACAAGAGGAGACAAATAGGGCAGCTGGGCTCAAGTGGTTTGAACTTAGATCGACAGTTGTGATGCTGATTAGATTCTCCTATGATATGGAAAGATCTCCATGCATTTGATTGTGAGAAAGATTAACATCAAAAACATTGGAAAATGAGGACCAAAACCAATTGGGGATAGAATCCGAAATCTTGGTGTTGGATATGTCCAAATATTTAAGATTCTTTTGTGATTGAATCCAAGAAGGAAAGTTGGGACCCAATTGCCATGATGACAACTCTAACAACCACAGCTGAAAAGGAGGACTCCACTTGGAATTCACTTTAAAAGTGAGTTGGTTTTCTGATGCTTCCAGGAACTGTAAACTTGTTAAATTTGCGAGGTGAGCCTCAGTAACAACTCCTTGGAACTGATTATAACTCATGAAAAGAAATTGCATTTCAGAAAGCTGCCCAATAATTTCAAAAGGATTCCCCCTGAATTGGTTGTTGGCAATATGAAGGTATTCCAAAGATGATAATTTTCCTAATGATCTAGGAAGCTCACCTTGAATAGAGTTGTTGGAAATATAAAGTTTAACAAGATTTGTAAAGATCCCAATTTGATCAGTCAAATTACTTGATAGTTGAGAATCAGTAACATACAGAGTATCCAGTTGGGATGAAACACATCCCGAGAGAATTTTCAAGATTTCAGATACGTCTTGATTGCAATTTTGAAATGACAAATAGACTTCCTCAAGTTGCAGAGAAATCCCAATGATGTTGGAATTTTTCCTTCAAGTTGATTTTCTCTCAAATCAAGGTTAACAATAGAAGTCAATTTTGCTATGTCACCTGGAATTGTCCCACACAAATTGTTTTTTGCGAAGGTTAAGAGACGTGAGATGACTAAGACTGTATAACCAATTGGGGATGGAAGATATGAACAAATTTTGAGATAAGTCAAGATTTTCAAGTAGAATGAGGTTTTGAATACCATCTGGAATTGGACCTTGGAAGTAATTGAGACGTAAATGAAGAGAAATCAATTTTGAGTCCAAATATCCACTTGGGGATAAAAGAAGCCTGGAAGTAATTAGTTTTGGAAAGATTAAGGATGACAAGAGATGAGAAGTTAATGTTCCACTTGTGATAATGAACAAGACAAGCATACAAGTGTAATTCCTTCAAAGCTGGAAGTTTGTGTGTAACCCAAAGTCAATCCGAGGCTTCGGATAGGTTTGTGCAACTCAAATCATGATATTCTAGGGATGTGAGACTTGACAGCCATTCAAGATTTTCTACAGTGAGTGATAATTCATCCCAGTAATAAGAATGAATTCCAAGGTCAAGAGAGAGCATATTTGTGAGGTTCCCAAATTCACAAGGAATATTTGGCCACTGAACTTTGGTGTGTCGTCAGTAGTTTTGAGGTCAAGATAGAGCAAATTGGAAAGGTTTCCAAGTTGATGAGGAATTTTAAGGTTAAGATATGTTAAGCTCCTCAATGATCCTATAAAACTGGGAATTGGCATACCTCCAAAATCATTGCCGCTCAAGTCCAGGTGGTTCAACTGCTTCAAATCAAGCAAAGAAGGATTTATCTCTCCACCAAATCTTGATCTCTTGTAAGCTTCTTTCTGCTCAAAGTAGTTAGGCTCTTGATAAGAAGGAGGAAAACTTCTAAGGTGGAGCTCAAGGACATGGCCGGTTACGTTGTTGCAGACAACACCTTCCCATGTACAGCAATCCCTATTGCCAGTCCAAGATTGGAGCTTATTCGAAGGATCCGTTAGATTTTGCTTGAACTCAAGAAGAGCTTCTTGCTCACTTGCTATGCATAGAAGCTCAGTGGATCCTTTGCAAATGCAAAAGTCAAAAGTAAGCAAGGTAAAACAGCAAAGCAAAACGAAGATAACAGTACTGGTGGAACCGGCCATGAAGACAGGAATCAAAAGCTTTAATTGTAGTTCTCGTGCACATACAACTCTTGGTACACTGGTATTTATAATGTCACTAGGGGATATAAGCAGTGGCTAATTAGGCTCCAATTTTCATTTTCTTAATTTCGTGTTATTCTTATCTTCCTATATTACTACTATTACTATATTTATTCATGTTATTATTATATCATTGTAGTTATATTGCCCTCCACTCAAATTGTGTCACAATATATATCAAGCGTACTTCTTCTCACCTTTTGAATATAATGAAAGCTTTTAGATTTCACATATTAATGAGTGAAAAATTTGTTTAAGATTAATTGTGGCACATACTTTATTAAAGAGTGGTGTGTAAATAAAAAATGAATATGAGCTCTGTACATGTTTGATACCTATCCATCTCTTAAGTGACAGATACAAATATTAAAACAATTTTTTATACCTTGGATTGGAGCGAGAAGTAATATAAGAAATGACACATAATATGCTAATGATCTGTGAGTCTAGTGGCACCTCCTCTAGTCATAAGAATTAGAAGGTTTAATGTTATAGATTCTATTCTCGCAATATACTTCTCTCTCATTTTTTTAATGCATTGCACTCCTATGTAAGAAAAAAAAAATGACACCTAATATTAATTGTTGAATGACTCACTATTTAATTGGGCATTTTGGATTAAATAGTGAGGTGGGTTGCACCAAAAATAACATGCATACTAAAATCTCTGTGAATTTCAATTATATATATTATATCAAATAGATTTGGAGTAACTTTTCCGTAATATGCTAAAAAAATTCATTCTGTGGATATTCTGCTTTTTTATTTTTCTTTTCTAATTTTGATATAGTTTAACTAAATCCAGTTAATTACAAGATTCTATTTCTACTCAACCTCTTTACGTTGCTAATTCTAGTTAACCACAAAATTGTACTGAAACTTATTAATGCAGTGTGATTCTTAGAAACCTATCCTGAATTTTCATCTCAGCTAGTCTGATATTGAGCATCAATGTCCATTTTTTAAATGTTAATTAGGAGGTATTGATGCTTGAAATTCTATTAAATTTTATAGAACTTGATTACAAAAGATTTTAGTATGAGATGTTTAAAATATAGCCTGTTTGATTTTTTTTTTTTATTAAGAGTTATTCAAGATTTTTTAGGATACGTTATAATATATCTCCATTTTGTCAAAAATAATTAAGCGTGAAGACTTTCTTTACTTAACAATTTATTTCTATTATAATCGGAATTAAATACTCAAAGATTTTTAGCTATCTTGTGTTTTAATTTGTATTTTTTGAAAAATGCAAGATGTCATTAGATAAGGAGATTTAATAGCTGAGATTTTACATGATCAGATGATAATTTGAACATTGCTTCAGTTCGTTTGTTTAATTGAGAGAAAATATTTACACTACATGTATATTTACCTATATTTTTAAGAAACTCGTATGTGAGAATAACAATCACTAATAATATCATAACCACAAATTAAGAGCAGGCACACCAAAATTTGATCTTAGTTCTTAATCTTAAAGATTGGGTATATGATCACTTAAGCTATTGTTCATGGGACATTTATAAGAATTCAGTAATGAAAATCTTACATGCAAATTGATACTTCAACAATTTTATCCGATTATATATGAGTAATAACAGCTCCACTAATTGCATATTACATATTGGCCAGTAAAGTTGGTACTTTAATTTTCATGATTCGAGTCGTAACTGAATTGTTGTTTCCATAGCAGCTTGTAAAATAAACAATTTGTAATGTAAAATACCTTATTTGTTAAAAGGAAAAAATATGGCTAATTGACATGTCTAAATATAGATTTTTTTTTTCCCCATATATATTAATATGTAGCTGCTATCTATTATCAATAAACCAAATCAAAGATTTTTCCTTTTAGTTATAGTAAATGCAGTTATGTTTAGGGTTAAATGGATGCGATCTTAATTATAATCATAAGAAGAATAATGCTAAAGATTTTTTTTTTTTGGTAACATAAAGTAAGAAACAGAAAAACTAAAGTCTAAGAAAATTTACAGCCATCTTATATTTGCCAACATGGTCACATAAAGATTCTTAGAGAGTTATTCATGAACTGACCAACCTTTTTGATCTTTTAGTTCAAGGGGGTTTTATCTTACCTCACCTATATAGGTGGATTAAAAACGAAGAAAATCTTTTATTAGGAATTTGGGATAGAATAAATTTTTAATTTTGATATCATAGTGAAGATATTGAAAATTTGAGTTTTTAGTATGAGTCACATTCCTAAATTGTTAATTGAATTTAACATGGTAAAAAAAATTATTTCATGGCACATTTTATGTTATGGTACATATTGAATAACTTAATTTTTTAAGATCGTTATGATAATACAAAAATGAAAAATTTATTCTGTCCTAAATTCTTAATAATTTTTTATTTTTATTTTTACTCTATTCATATAGATAAAGTAGGACAACGAACTCATATCAATGCTAAAGATAACTAATTTTCTAAACGAATCTGCATTTCCAGGGGCAAAGTAGATATGTCTCGTGCAGTTATTGTCCCCATAATTGGGTTTATCAGTGTACGACACACAAATTCATAAATGTATTCGTGCAATTATGGTGAAATACCCAATGAATTCAATCCAATACCTTATATTTAACCCCATCTCACTTCTCCAAAAGGCATCTTATATTTAAAGAATAGAATGTAACTGGTAACTATCAGAAAAAAAAAAAAACCAAACATTTTAACTTTATAGAATTCAAGCTATTACATAATGATTCATAAATTAAAAAAATCAAAACTCAAATTTTCTTATAAACAATTATTTACATGCGCCTTAATCTTCTGCATATGAACTTGAGTGAAGACCAAATTACAAAATGATTGACTTTCAATGAATTTAAATTCAATTTCTTATTCCTATTCCCATACGTTGCATAGGAGCTCTTTTTTCGCCACCAAAGGCGCACAAAGGACATAACCTAATTGATTAAATAAAGTTAACCTCGTAAACAAACTAGACTCAAGTCTCATAAGTTGTAGTTTCTTCCTGTGTAGCACTTTTTATTTGTTTCATTATTTTAAAAGTGTGTTGTTGACTTGTATTCTGATTTGTAGAATTATATTTACAGTTTATAATTTAATCTTCAACTAATTGTAAACTCGTACAAAATACAAAAAGGTAACGCATAATGGAGAGAAAATTCATGAAGAGATAGAAGAGAAACGTAAGAGCATGTAAAGCAAAAGGGAAAGAAGAACCACGAATAAATATAAGAGAAATAAAAAATATAAGAAAGGACAAAAAGCAAGTACACTAACTTTAGATAATCATATATATATAAAAAATAACTCTCTATTAATTTAGTATAAAGATGATAACTATCTATCCACCAAAAAAAACCATAGTCTCTAGTTGATGTTGGTAGTTGCATGCCCAAAAAACAAACGTCTATACTTTTGTTTAATTTTTCTTTTTAGAAAGTTAATATTAAATCCAATCTAAAGGCTCTTAGAGAGACTTTAATGCTATACTTTATCTCTTATTGCAAGTGCTATGTCATCTGAGTAACGAGACTTTTGTGTTGAAGACTTTTCTATTTTGAGTCGTTGGGCGCAGTGTACTACTCTTTCACACATTAAAGTCTCACCCACCCATTGAACTCCTCTTCGTATCACAACGACTTTCATAGTATATTCCCACAAAGATTTTGAAATTGAATTTCTTCAAAAAGTGATGGGTTCACAAAGAAGTAGCCTAGAAATGTCCAAGAAAAAAAGAGTAAATAAATCCTAAAGATACCTCATTGCACACCTTCTTGTTCTTCTATACTTAATAGCATTCAACTATAGTTGCAGCCTAGAGGAAAATAAAACACAAGGTCCTTAATAACAACAAAACACTTAAGTACACAACTAAAAAAACTAAATAAATTAGGATAATAACCGCCTTCTCTCTTAAAACTCACATGCTTCTATAATTTTTTTTTTNCACATGCTTCTACAATTCTTTTTTAGTGAGATCCGGCTTTCATATCACCTTCAACTTCAAGTGCAGTTTTTTTGTATAAAAAATTTATTTAATATTAATTGTGGCTCTTATTATATTGATGAATGACGTGTAAATCAATAATGAATATCGACTCTGTAGGTCACACTAATTGTGTGTGAATTACGAATCAACCATTCGATTTTCCAAAATCTTTTTCTTCAGACGCTCCTTCTATCCTAACTGCTACAAGTTGTTTGTCAATCCAATAGAAACATGCACTATGCCTCAAGGAAAATCCAAGAAATATAGGACAAGTGTATATTGAAGCTGGTGAAAGAGATTCATTCAACTGTTCAAGTACAGATTCTTTGCTGCTGTATGTGCATCCACTTAACAAATAGGAATAATTGAAATTCAATCACACGTCTTACTACATAATACAAAATAAATAGAAATTGTATTTTAACTTTTTTCTTATCCTTTCCATTGTTTTTTTGAAACGAATAATGCGATCATGATCATTTTTTTTTTCCTTAGAAAAAAGAGAAACAAAAAGACGGTGAATGCGGNGCGGTGATCTTAATTTAAATATCGATTTTGTTTTAAAATAAATTCTATCATTAACTTATATAACATAACAATACTGGATCAATCATACCACTGTTACTTCAATTTAAGTTGCTTTAGTCTTGCATTCAATGTATTCACAATTTTTGCACTAATTCAACTTAATTTTGCATTTCACAGGGCATGTGGTATAAATAGCGAACATCATGAAAGGGTGAAAAGAAAGTGAAAGGTTATAGACTAAATTTCCGTATCTTTAGACCCAAAGTGAGTAGTTCCTTATATATCTTTTGACTCTAGATTTTTATTTTCATTCTTATTTGGTCATTTAATATGTATGTCCTTTCAATTCAATCACTTTCTTTTCTTTTTCTATTTTTGTTTTATTCCTACTCGGTCATTGAATATGTATGTCCTTTCAATTCAATCTCTTTATTTTTGTTTTATTTGTACTCGGTCATTTAATATGTATGTTCTTTCAATTCAATCCCTTTCTTTTCTTTTTCTATTTTTGTTTTATTCGTACTCGGTCATTTAATATGCACGTCCTTTCAATTCAATCCCTTTATTTTTGTTTTATTTGTACTCGGTCATTTAATATGTATGTCGTTTCAATTCAATCCATTTCTTTTCTTTTTCTATTTTTGTTTTATTCGTACTCGGTCATTGAATATATATGTTGTTTCAATTCAATCCCTTTATTTTTGTTTTATTTGTACTCAGTCATTTAATATGTATGTCGTTTCAATTCAATCCCTTTCTTTTCTTTTTCTATTTTTGTTTTATTCGTACTCGGTCATTGAATATGTATGTCCTTTCAATTCAATCCCTTTATTTTTGTTTTATTTGTACTCGGTCATTTAATATGTATGTCCTTTCAATTCAATCCCTTTCTTTTCTTTTTCTATTTTTGTTTTATTCGTACTCGGTCATTGAATATGTATGTCCTTTCAATTCAATCCCTTTATTTTTGTTTTATTTGTACTCGGTCATTTAATATGTATGTCCTTTCAATTCAATCCCTTTCTTTTCTTTTTCTATTTTTGTTTTATTCGTACTCGGTCATTGAATATGTATGTCCTTTCAATTCAATCCCTTTATTTTTGTTTTATTTGTACTCGGTCATTTAATATGTATGTCCTTTCAATTCAATCCCTTTCTTTTCTTTTTCTATTTTTGTTTTATTCGTACTCGGTCATTGAATATGTATGTCCTTTCAATTCAATCCCTTTATTTTTGTTTTATTTGTACTCGGTCATTTAATATGTATGTCCTTTCAATTCAATCCCTTTCTTTTCTTTTTCTATTTTTGTTTTATTCATACTCGGTCATTGAATATGTATGTCCTTTCAATTCAATCCTTTCTTTTTCTTTTTCTATTTTTGTCTTATTCCTACTCGGTCATCTAATATGTATGTCGTTTCAATTCAATCCCTTTCTTTTCTTTTTCTATATTTGTTTTATGTAAACTTTATTGACTTTCTGGCTAACCCACTCTGCTAGTCCATAGGCTATGCGAAATTTCTAACCCATTACACAAGCATGCACTAATTCAACTTAATTGAGCATTTTACAAGGCATGTGATAGAAATAGCCAACATCATGAGAGGATGGAAAGAAAGTTCCTTTGGTGGAGAAAAATCATTTCCAAAATTATCTTCACAGCAAAAAATGAGTAGATCCATATATATATATATATATCTTTTGACTCTATATATTTTCATGCATACTCGGTCATTTAGTACAAATGGCTTTTCAATTCAATCCCTTTCTTTTCTTTTTTTATTTTTTGTTTTACATAAACTTTATTGGCTTTAATTTCTAGCTAACCCATTTCACATGCTATGTGAAATTTCTAAATTTTGACTACCAACTGTTTGATGAAGTTGGCTTACATGGTATTCTAAACTTAATTGTGCATTGCAGAACATGTGGTATAAATAGCTGACATCATGAGAAGGTGAAGAGAAAGTGAAAGGTTTCATGGTAAGTTTGGTTTCGTGCAGAAAAGCCATTTCCAAAATTATCTTCAGACCAAAACAGCGGAGCTTCATTATCTTTTAGACTCTATACATATGCATTTTGCTTCTTGAGTATCATGTGTGGAGCATCCAGAACTTGGATGACAAGCATAGAAAAGTAAACATTCACAGGAAAAAGATAATTCCTAACTGTATGAAATTTTTACTTGGAATTGGGGGCTTCAATTTTTGGGTGATATTCTATCCAAACTTATCAGATAATCCCTATGCCGATATCCCTATTCGACACCCTGACACTTGTTATTAATGTTTCCAAAGAATAATTTTGTGGCCGAAAGAAAAAAAAAAATCGGTAGCAAGACTCTAAAAGCTAAACATCCTTTGCGGATTGCACGAGCTATACTCGATGCATAACATAGTGAGTTGATGATACAAAATCACTTTTCTAAAATTAAAAACCACAGAGCTTGGAAATTGAGCAAGCCATTTGTGATCAGCTTTCTATAACTGACCCTGTCATATTTCTTTGTTTCGTCTTCCGCAACAACATCATGAGTACATAGAGAAATTTTTTTACCAGATTAATAAGAAAGTTGTTAATTACGTGAGCCTCAAAACAAGCATCCAGGGAAAAGAGGTAACACAAAGAAATACAAAAGCAATTTGAAACTGTTCAATGTTGAAAAGGAGACAAGGGCCATGGCATGTCCTCTCCTTCCAAAAAGTATTTTTGTATGAACTCAAATGGTCACAATTAAAATTTGTTTAAGATTAATTGTGGCACATACTCTATTAATAAATTATGTGTAAATAAAAAATGAATATGGCTTTTGTGGCTCATACTAATTGGGTCTGAATTATGAACCAACCATATGGACACAAAAACTTCTTAAGGTCTGTAGTTCGCACTGATTGGGTGTGAACTACGAACCAACCATGTGGACACTATAAGAATCCTTAGAAAGGACGATCAAGCCAACATCATCCTTAATTGAGCATTTTACTGGGCATGTGATATAAATAGCCAACATCATCAAATGGTGGAAAGAAAGTGAAAGGCTACAGAGTACATTTCCTTTCGTGGAGAAAAACCATTTTCAAAGTATCTTGAGGCCAAAAATGAATAGCCTCATATATATTCTTAGATTAAGTATTTGGTAGTGCGCAAGACAGCAAAGATATTTCCTAGTGTCTACAATCACCCAGACTTGAAAATTATTGCAGGAAGACTTTTTGTGTGCTACTTGTGTAACTTGAAAATGATTTCACTCATTGCAACTTCTTAATTTATTCAGATGGTTTGAAAGTTTTTTGAATGATATTGCTTGTTATTTTTTGGTGTTTTAAAATGAAATGAAATTTATTCATGATTTACTAACTTGTGTAATCAAGCATGTTGTGTATAGGAACTAACAATGCAAAGGATCTATCTTCTGTAAAGGGAACACAAATTCCCTCTTTTTTCTTCGTGGTCTCCCTTAAGAAAGTAAATAATTATAATTTAACGAAGGGATAACAAAAAATCAAATTAAACTACTATTCTAGAGCTTTCTGGTTTAGTACCTAACTGTTTTTTCTTTCTTTTATTAAAATTACATAAAAACGGGTAGCATATATTGGAATATTGAACATGGGCCCCCGCAGAGTAGATCTGGAAGAATATTGGAATAACCAATTGCTGGCCCTGCAATAACCACATCATGGATACCAGAGTTAATTGTTGATTTTATCAATAATTACTATCTAAATCTTAACTTCGAAAAGTACAAAAAGCAAATAAGTGCCTGTTTGGCAAAGTTCTTACACACGTTAAAAATGTTTTCTTACACGCAAAAAGCACTTTTGTGTAATATTTTTGGTGTTTGGTCAATGTATAAAATTGTTTTTGATAAAATTATTGTCTTTTTTTTTTTTGGTGTATTAGAAGCTTTTGCGTTCGATAAGTAGATATTAGAAGCGTTTTATATTAAATATTTTTAGTAAAAATACTCTCAAATCAAAATGGAAAGCGCTTATCATATTATTTGCCCAAATGAAAACGAATTCTTCATGAAAGTACTTATGAAAGAGTAATTTTCATGAAAATGGTTCTTATGACAGTCGAAATTCCATAGCTCAGGCACAAGCTGTAAATCTGTGGAAGAGCAGCTACCACGCTAAACTTCATATTTTGATCTTCAAATCGGGATAAAATTTTATAACCTAAGAGCAGAGGTTATCTCTGTGAAAATAACTAAGTGATTTTAAAAAACTAGAAAACATGTGAGAACATACAAGTAAACAAACAGGAGGGGGTGTTTAGGTGTGCTTATAAAAACATTTTGGGAACCTTTTTCGGACAGAACAACAAAACCAGTTAATTGAAAAGTTTACAGGAATGGAACAAATTAAGCAACACAGCAGAAACCAAGCAACTCGAAGATTGCGTACACAGTAGAAAATCAGTGAAGTGAAACATACTTAAAGCAGATAGTAAGTTAAGGCAAACAAAAAAGAAATTGAGCATCCTCTAAAAAATTTCCTAAGAGGAGAAATAAGGGTTAAATTTATTTTGTCAAAAAAAATTTAAAAAAAATTGTCAACACAATTAATTTCTAACTTAGTCCATCGTCGAGCTTGATTTTATTTACAAAAATAATTATAGGTATAATATAAAATGCATAAAGCATGTAAAATAAATAAATTAAGACCCTTAGAATAAAAGTGATAATAACTATAAGCAAAGAATAAACAAATAAATGTTATAAAATAAATAAATGAATTGGAATAGCCAAAAAACAAACAAACAAACAAACAAGGGCTCTAACAATAAAAAGGTCTAAAAAAAATAAAATAAAAAAATAACCAAACACATCAAATATCATAACTCTTAAATAAAAGGTAAACCCAACCAAAAAAAAAAACTTAGCTTAATTAAAAGAAACAAATGCTTAATTCTAATAACCAAGAAAAGAAATCAAATACAAGAATGAGCTGGCCAATTCGGATCAGCCTAATCCATAAATAAAAAGGACTAATAAAGTAAGTTAAGGAAAAAAATAACAACAAACTGGGCCTAATAGCCCAATTCGTGGGTCTGATCCCATTAATAATAGAAACCCACAAATGCCAGATAAGCAAAGCCCAATACTAACTCTATAACTAAAATAAACAAGCAAGAATTGAGCTTCATTCTCTTATTGATGTTAAACTCTCCTTCTCCCCTTTGCTGGCTATGCCGCCAAGGAGGCAATGAATCTCGANGACAGGATCTCTTGTTTTGAAAAATGAAAGATATTCTTTATCACCTATTTCATTTTATTTGTTGTTTCTATTTTTATTTTGTAGTACTTGAGATATTTAAATGGCACACTTGGAATTATTTTTCATCAACTCAAATTCTGTAAGCTGATATATTTCTGTGGAAGTTGTTAATGAAATAAGTATATTATGATTGCTCCTTTTAAATTAAGTCCCCAAAGCCAATAT
>QAOA01005557.1:0-18690 GCA_003255065.1 Cercis canadensis
CAGACACCTACGCAACCTCATCGAAGACCTTTTGAGAAGAGGGTACTTACAAAGGTTCAGGGCGGACCTTCCTCTCCCGAGTTCCCGGCCATTAAGCAAAGCGACCAAGACTAGGCCAACATCTCCAAGAAACCCCGACCTCAGCTCAAAGAGGCGCCGAAGCCGGTCTCCCACGCGAAGCCCGCTTTCCACCAGAGCTGATCCGCGGCGAACCGCCGCGGGAACCATCCATACCATCGCGGGTGGATTCGCCGGCGGAGGCGTGTCCCGATCTTCACGAAAACGGCATAAAAGGGCCGCCGAAAAGCGCGCGAAAGAAGTTTTTCATACCAACATAGCCTCAAAAGGTCGTCACACCGCGACCATCTCATTCTCCGACATGGATTACGGCACAATTGACCAAGAACATGACGATCCAGTGGTAATCTCCTGCTTCATGGCAAATTATGAAGTCCGGAAGGTTCTCATCGACCAAGGCAGTTCCGCCGACGTCCTTTTTAACCACGCTTTCGAGCAACTAGGCATCCCTCTTTCTGACCTTGACCACTATCCCGGAACCTTGGTTGGTTTCTCCGGAATCCACGTCAAGGTGCGAGGAACCATTACTCTCCTGGCAACCATAGGGGAATACCCCGACCTCACCAGTGCAAAGGTCAGGTTCTTGATCATCGATTGCCCCTCTGCATATAATGCTATTCTAGGGCGACCTTTCGTTAACAAAATCGATGCTATTGTCTCAACGAAGCACCTTCTCCTAAAGTTTCCAACTATATCTGGAAGGGTCGGGCAAGCCCGAGGAGATCAGTTACTCGGCAGAACATGCTATAACACTAGTTTGGCCATCGATTATTCAAAATCGTCAAAATGTCATTACCCGGAAAGACCAAAGCCGGATAACAATTGTCTCAACGAAGCACCTTCTCCTAAAGTTTCCAACTATATCCGGAAGGGTCGGGCAAGCCCGGGGAGATCAATTACTCGGCAGAACATGCTATAACACTAGTTTGGCCATCGATTGCTCAAAATCATCAAAATGTCATTACCCGGAAAGACCAAAGCCGGATAGTCAAATTCCTTTGAAGGAACTCGACAATAGGGAATCGAAGATCGGCCTCAGACCAGCGCCCGAAGGTGATCTTTCTACTTTCCAAATTGGCAATACGAGCGAGCAGACCGTCCAAATTGGATTGGGTATGTCACCGGACAACCTCGAAAAAATGAGGGAGCTTCTGATGGCCAATACCGACCTATTCGCCTGGACCCCAGCCGATATGCCAGGTATTGACCCTAACTTCATTACACATAAACTCGCCATAAATATAGGCGCTAAACCAGTGTCTCAGAAGAAAAGGATGGTCGGTCCCGAAAAGCAAAAGGCCATTGATGAAGAGGTCCAGAAGTTGCTCAACGCTGACTTCATCAGAGAAATACCCTATGCGACCTGGTTATCCAACGTAGTCATGGTTAAAAAACCTAATGGGAAATGGCGTATGTGCGTGGACTACTCCGACCTCAATAAAGTTTGCCCCAAAGATCCCTATCCCTTGCCAAGCATCGACAAGTTAGTTGATGGTGCCTCCGGGTACAAACTCCTGAGCTTCATGGATGCTTACTCCGGATATAATCAAATAAGGATGCACCCAGACGACGAGGAAAAAACAGCCTTCATCACCGAGCACGCCATTTACTGTTATAAGGTCATGCCTTTTGGGCTAAAAAACGCCGGGGCTACTTACCAAAGGCTAGTTGACAAAATACTTAAAAGGCAGATAGGGAGAAACGTCGAGATTTATGTGGACGATATGCTAGTCAAATCCAACTCCGATATCGGGCACCTGGCTGACTTGGCGGAAACTTTCGCCGAACTCCGAAGGCACCATCTGAAGTTGAATCCCTCCAAATGTGCCTTCGGGGTCGGAGCCGGGAAATTTTTGGGCTTCATGTTAACCCATCGTGGCATAGAGGCAAATCCCGACAAGTGCCAAGCCATCATAAAGATGGAACCACCCAAAACTGTGAGGAAGGTGCAAAGGCTGGCCGGGAGAATTGCAGCCTTATCCCGATTCATGTCGAAATCTGCCGACAAGGCGCTCCCCTTCTTTAAGGTTCTCAAGCAGCTGAAACATTTCCAATGGACAGACGAGTGCCAGCACGCATTCGATCATTTAAAAACATACCTGGCCTCGCCGCCTATCCTTTCTCAACCCCGCCAGGGTGAAACCCTTTTTCTATACCTGGCCAGCAGCGAGCACGCGGTAAGCTCGGCCCTGGTCCGAGAACAAGACAAATTACAATACCCAGTGTACTACACTAGCCACGCCCTTCAGGCATCAGAACTTAAATACCGTAAAATTGAAAAAATCGCTTACGCCCTACTTCTTTCAGCCAGGCGACTGCGCCCGTACTTTCAAAATCACTTAATAACTGTTCGCACCGACCAGCCAATTCGGCAGATTCTTCAAAAACCCGACCTTGCCGGGCGCATGTTGGGTTGGTCGGTCGAACTTTCAGAGCATTCATTGAGCTACGAGCCAAGAGGGGCAATCAAGGCCCAGGCCCTTGCCGACTTTATAGTCGAAATGACCCGCTCTGATGACCTCGAAGGGGCAGTGACCCCTCTGTGGACACTTTCCGTGGACGGGTCCTCCAACTTAAAAGGAGGAGGTGCTGGCATATTCATCGAAGGGCCAGGGGAAGTACTTTTTGAACAATCCTTACGTTTTGATTTCCCAGTATCCAATAACCAAGCGGAATATGAGGCATTAATCGCTGGTTTGCGTTTAGCTCTCGAGCTGGGCGCCGAGACACTTCAAGTCCAAACAGATTCACAGCTGGTCACAAGTCAGATCAAGGGCGATTTCGAAGCAAAAGATCCCTTAATGTCGAAATACCTGGCCACCGCCCATGTGTATATCTCTCGTTTCCAGGAATTTGTAATACACCATGTCCCAAGGACAGAAAACACCCGGGCCGACATCCTTTCTAAGTTAGCCAGCAGTAAAAGACCTGGCCACAACCAAACGGTCATTCAAGAGACCATCTTGCATCCGAGCATTTATCCTGAAGAAGTAGCCAACATCAATCAAGAAGCATCGTCATGGATGACTCCGATTATCCGCTACCTACAAACCCGGGAGCTTCCGCCCGACAAGGTCCAAGCAAGGAAGTTGCACAGAACAGCCTGCAATTATTGCCTTGAAGGAGGAACTCTGTATAAACGTGGATACAGCACTCCTCTCCTCAAGTGCCTGACTCCCGAGCAAGCACTTTACGTCCTGCATGAGATTCACTTGGGCATATGTGGACATCACATTGGTGCCCGTTCTCTGGCATCCAAAGCTCTACGATCCGGATATTACTGGCCGACCTTGAAAGCGGACGCCACCGATCTATTGAAAAAATGCGATAAGTGTCAAAAATTTGCTCACCTTCACGTAGCACCGTCTTCCGACCTTTTTACAACGGTTGAGCCCTGGCCCTTCAGCCGATGGGGTTTGGACTTACTTGGCCCTTTCCCTCGGGCCCCCGGGCAGAAACGATTCCTTATCGTTGCTATAGACTATTTTTCAAAATGGATTGAGGCCGAACCTTTAGCCGCCATAACTGCCAAAAAAGCTAAAAAGTTCCTCCAATCTTTCATTATTTGCAGGTTCGGCATCCCCCATACCATAACCACTGATAACGGGACCCAGTTCATTGACGCCGGGTTCTGAGCATTTTGTGCGGAACTATGCATCCGGTTAAACTACACATCGGTCGAGCATCCGCAAGCAAACGGGCAAGTCGAAGCCGCAAATCGGATTATTCTGGATGGATTGAAGAAACGCCTAGATCACACGAAGGGTCGTTGGATAGAGGAACTGCCCTGGGTCTTGTGGTCTTACCGAACGACCCCACAAACTTCTACCCGGGAAACTCCCTACAGACTCACATACGGAGCAGAGGCTATGATCCCTGTCGAAATCGGCGAACCAAGCTGGAGAAGCGCGCACTTCGACGCCAACCGTAACCACGAAGCCATGAATACCAACCTTGAACTACTTGATGAGGACAGGGAAAAAGCAAGGTTGATCATGATAGCCTACAAGCAGAGGCTCTCCCGGTATTACAATGTCAAAGTCCGACCAAGGCTTTTCCAGAACGGCGACCTAGTTCTTCGCCGAGCTGATATCACCAGAAAGCATCTCACTGAGGGCAAGCTTGCCCCGAATTGGGAGGGACCATATGTAATTCGGGAAGTCCTAGGGAAGGGCGCCTATAAAATCGCAACTAAACACGGTTCGCCCATCCCTAGAACTTGGAATGTAATGAACCTCAAACTTTATCAACAGTGAAATCTTTTTCAATCTGTGTACTAATTTTACTCCATCGCGAGTGCACACCTCTACCGGTTACATCAACCGAGCTTATTAGTTTTGTTTGCAACCTCCATCGCGAGTGCACACCTCTCCCGGTTATATAAACCGAGCTTACTAGTTTGGTTTGCAACCTCCATCGCGAGTGCACACCTCTGCCGGTTACATAAACCGAGGTTATTAGGTTTGTATGCAACCCCCATCGCGAGTGCACACCTCTGTCGGTTACGTATACCGAGCTTATTGGTTTAGTTTGCAACCTCCATCGCGAGTGCAAACGAACGAACAACGTAGTTTTATTTTTCGTTATTATAAGCAAGTCTTAACAACCGTTCTTAAGTACTCAAACGTTGTCACGTCAACACACAGCGTCACAAAATATTGGCGCACTTTTCATTTCTCTTATACATCAATCTTACAGGTACATCTCTATTATGTCAAGATATTACAAAAGTTCCTATTCTACAGGGGGACTCCCCACAGTCGGGGGACCGTACATTTCTTCCTCGGTGGCCGAGTCGTAGTCCCCCCCGGAGTCCGATACTCGGACCTCCGCGTCCTCATTTCCACCCTCCGGCGCCTCGCCCTCCTCATCGTCATGTACCAGTCGCCCCTCCCGGACCACTTGAAAGCAGTCCATCTCCTCCGCGCAGAGGTCGGGGAATTGCAGCCGCGCTTGGTCTATGGCATTCTTAAAACCTTGCTCGAGGGCCTGAGCAAAGTTCCTCTCCAATTTTTCCTCGGCCCTTTTTCTCATCCTGGCCTTCGACTGACGGGCCCTTTCCACTCGTCGGCGCATTTGCGATCGCACTTCTCGCAAAGTGTCTCGCACCTCGCATGCTCGGGCGTGGGCCTCCTCCAGCACCTTGGTCCCCACTTCGTGGCGAACTTCAAGCTCCTGCACATCGTTGCGCAGCTTATCCACCTCAGCCTCGGCCTCAACCTTGGCGGCTAAGATCAGCTCTCGTTCGTCCCGGAGTTGTTTTGCCTCGGCCCGGGCATCCTCCAGAGCTTTAACCGCCTCCTGCGCTTGCATACGGGCCTCCGCCTCTGCCTCTTGAGCTTTCTTCGCCAAGTCCGGGCCCCCCATTCTTTTCTGTAAACTGCGGATAATGGCCAGCTCTCTGGTCGCAGTCGACAGCATATATGATAGGAGCATATCAGCTGGCGCCTTCGCGAGCCGGTCTGTGTCCACCCTGGTCAAAATGGAATCCACCCTTTCCTGGAGAGGAAACCGGGTGTTCCAATATGAGCAACTTGCATGATTGGGCTCTTCAGCCGCCACATCCGCAGAAAAGAGTTCAAGGCTCCTGACCTCAGCGGTGACCCCTCGGGATGATCGATGAGACGACCCCTCAGGCCTGCTATGCTCTCGATGCGCTTTGTGCTTCTTTTTCCCCTTTTCCTGGAGGTCGGCAGCGATGGGGCGTTTTTCCCTGTTCCCCTCCGGCACGCTCTCCTGCCCGCCTCCAGCATCGTCTTCTCGGGCGGGCTCCGCTAGCACTACCGTTACCGGTTCGGCAGCCGTGACCGCAGGTGTGACGTTCGTTTGACCGTTCTCCCTTTCGGGGGCCGCCACAGATGGACCTGGTTGCTCCCGGCTCCGGTATTTGGCTAGCTTTGAGATTCGAACCATCTCTGCTTTGCTGACTGTTTCTTCTGCAAAACAAATCACAAAAGACAATTCTTGTCAACCCTTTTTTAAACAACAGAAATACAACAGCAAGACTATTTTTTACCGACCAATCAAATCTCTCGCCCTCAGCTGAACGAGGTTTGACTTTTCGCACGTAAACTCGGATATGATCTCAATTATCCGACGCGCCTCCCGGTCATACTCGCCCATGGCCCGGGCCGGTTGCTTGTTAAGGTACTGATTCCACCGCAAAGGGAATCGGGGAGTTCCGTCCTCGTGGAGGAAAAATGCCTTGTCCGGCCTGGGGATCCCATCCCAGGTCGGTACAGTTACCCGGAAAAACTGGTCTTTCCACCCCTTTGCCGAGTCCTCGACTGGCTTCATCAGCGACAATCGAGGCCGGCTCGCCATGTACACATACTCCTGGTCGGACTCCCTAATGTGTTTTAAGGTGAAAAAATGAAAAAATACATCTACCCGGGCGCTTACGAACAAAACATTGCACATGGCCTGAAAGGCCCTGAGGAAACCCCACCCGTTTGTGTGAATCTGAGTAGGGGCCGCGTTCACAACTCGTAGGAACTCCATTTCGAAGTCCGTGAGTGGAAGTTCGGCCCCAGCTCGGTCCAAGAAAGCAGCGTTAAAGGTAAAAAAATTATCTCTAGGACAACTCTCACAAACAGGGGCACTCCTCGGGCAGGGTTCTAGATCAAAGTCGTGGTAGTCAGTGTTCACATTAACATGACTATCCCACAAGGCTCGGATGTGTCTCGCCCTAATCGCTGGCTTAACCTCCCTAACCCGTTGGTGAACAAACCCAGGCACAGACACCCTCACGGGAGACCCTCCGCTCAGAGAACCCGAAGAAGAAACAGAAACCTCACCAGAAGAAGACATCTCGAGTAGAAGAAGGAAAAAACTACCTGGGAATCGCAAGCGCGAGAGAACACAAGACTCCTCGACAGGATGAAGGCGAAAGAGGAGGCGAAAAATTCAGTTTATCTCAGTACAGCTTCTGGAAGTCCTTTGTAAAAAGTGCAACGAAGTGTAAGCCTCCCCTATTTATACCGTTCCACTCCCCCATCTAACGGGCCAGATGGCTCTCATCCAACGGTCAGGATTAGCGCCGCTTCGTAGCCCGCGAAGCGACAACGCCGCCTCCTGTACCGTCATTATTCATCTCGAGACCCAAACCCGGCAGCCTCAGCAGTAATTACCTGCCGTCCCATCTCCACCCTGCCACGTGGCACCAAGATAGCCGTTTTACGTAAACAAAATATTGTGATTTGGCGCCATTTCTTTTTCAAATCCGAGGACTTAAGAAGGCGAAAAATTCAGTTTATCTCAGTACAGCTTCTGGAAGTCCTTTGTAAAAAGTGCAACGAAGTATAAGTAACCCCTATTTATACCGTTCCACTCCCCCATCTAACGGGCCAGATGGCTCTCATCCAACGGTCAGGATTAGCGCCGCTTCGTAGCCCGCGAAGCGACAACGCCGCCTCCTGTACCGTCATTATTCATCTCGAGACCCAAACCCGGCAGCCTCAGCAGTAATTACCTGCCGTCCCATCTCCACCCTGCCAGGTGGCACCAAGATAGCCGTTTTACGTAAACGAAATATTGTGATTTGGCGCCATTTTCTTTTTCAAATCCGAGGACTTAAAGTCTCGGACTTTCTTTTTGGGGCAAGTGTGGTGACCCAGAAGCGTGGGCCCATACACGCGGAAGCCCAAGCGCAGTTATGACCCGAAAGGCCCATTCAACGAAACGGGTTACTTATTTGACCCGACCCGCCAGCTCATGCTCTCCGTCCACTATAAATAGTCCTGGACCCAGCACAAAACGGGACACAAAAAAAACTCTCACTTACTCACTTACGGACAACCATAATCCTGCTTCTCAAATTAATCCTATTTGACTTAAGCTTCGGAGCCCGGTAAATTTTACCCGGCCCGGTATCCTTTGCTTTTGCAGGTGACTCGGCCAAGCGTCAGGCAGAAGTAATAACCACCCCGGCAACCCGACCTCAGAGGTCGTGACCGACCTCGAGCTCAGGCATCGTCATTTGGCGCCGTCTGTGGGAACCAAACTTTTTCCCCAAAAACACCTACAAATCTCTTTGGCTGATCCTGAGTTTAGCACGATGGGTACGGATGATGCACCTGTCCCCTCAATCATGCCCTCCGTCAAAGAGGGCGTATTTACGCCGGTTAGAGACCCATCTCTTCCACCTCCGAACACAAGGACATCGCCCCGTAGAATCCACGCAGAGGCCGACTTAGGATGTATCCCGGAAGCTATCCTCAGGGACGCTCCTTCCGGGCCCTTCGGCGACCCTGTGCAGGTTGGGAACACTCTCCGCCTCCTCATGCAAGAAATACAAGACCTTAAAGCAGAGCGTCTTGCTGACAGAGCCGAGCTGGCGGAATTTAAGAAGACCGCCAATAATCATCAAGTTGAATCTTCAGGGCGCTCACTTCACCAACCTTCTCCTGAAGCCGCGATCAGCGGGACCAGATTCATGGCGGATACCCCGCATGGCCATTTGGGTAGTCCGGCTGTCTCCTCGCACCTACCTACTCACAGTAGTGGCTCCTTTCAGACCCTTTTGCTTGTACCGGAAGTGCCGGAGAAAGTCAAAAGAATGGGCCGCAATCCTTTCTCTCAAAATATCGCTGAGTACCGAATACCGACCACGTATAGGCAACCACAGCTTGAACCATTCGACGGCCTAACAGACCCCAGGGAGCACCTGGAGAACTACAATTCCATCATGTTACTGGCGGGCAGTTGCGACGAAATCATGTGTCGAGCCTTCCCAACTACGTTGCGTCGAGCGGCTCTCCAGTGGTTCTCTAACCTTCCACCGAATAGCATATCGAACTTCGATCACCTGTCCGACCTTCTTCTAGCTCGTTTTTCCACGAGCATAACCCATCAGCGGTCCTCGGCCATTTTGGCCACTTTAAAGCAGGAAGAAACCGAGTCGTTAAAAGACTACATGAACCGCTACACAAAGCTTTCTTTGCAAGTCCGGAATCTGACAGATTCTGTGGCCATGCATGCCATACAGGCAGGTCTCCGACCAGGTCGATTACACGAGAACCTAACGCTCTATCCCCCCAACAATCTCCCTGAGCTGCTCACTTTGACAGCTAAGCACATAAATTTGGAGGAGGTATTAGGCCAGGCTGAGAAAAGCAGAGCCAAAGAGAAAAAGCCACAAGATGATCGCAAATTAGCTCGCCAAGACAAATCTCCCCTCCGACCACGTTTTGAGGCCTTTACCCCCTTAAATCAATCGAGAGCTCGAGTTTTGGAAGACATATGCCAAACCAAACTCGCGAGTCTCCCTCAGCCCAAAGGAGATGTCGGCTCTGACAAAGAAAAATATTGCGCTTTCCACCAAGGCAGGGGACACGACACCGACGACTGCAGACACCTACGCAACCTCATTGAAGACCTTCTGAGACGAGGGTACCTACAAAGGTTCCGGGCGGACCATCCTCTCCCGAGTTCCCGGCCATCAAGCAAAGCGACCCAGGCTCGGCGATCTCCTCCGAGAGATCCCGCCCTCAGCTCAAAGAGGCGCCGGAGCCGGTCTCCCACGCAAAGCCCGCTTTCCACCAGAGCTGATCCACGGCGAACCGCCGCGGGAACCATCCATACCATCGCCGGTGGATTCGCCGGCGGCGGCGTGTCCCGATCTTCACGAAAGCGGCATAAAAGGGCCGCCGAAAAGCGCACGAAAGAAGTTTTCCATACCAACATAGCTTCAAAAGGTCGAACCGCCGCGATCATCTCATTCTCCGACATGGATTATGGCACAATTGACCAAGAACATGATGATCCAGTGGTAATCTCCTGCTTCATGGCAAATTATGAAGTCCGGAAGGTTCTCATCGACCAAGGAAGTTCAGCCGATGTCCTCTTTAACCACGCTTTCGAGCAATTGGGCATCCCCCTCTCTGACCTTGACCACTATCCCGGAACTTTGGTTGGTTTCTCCGGGATCCACGTCCAGGTGAGAGGAACCATTACTCTCCTTGCAACCATAGGGGAATACCCCGACCTCACCAGTGCAAAGGTCAGGTTCTTGATCATCGATTGCCCCTCCGCATACAATGCCATTCTGGGGCGACCTTTTCTCAACAAAATCGATGCTATTGTCTCAACGAAGCACCTTCTCCTAAAGTTTCCAACTATATCTGGAAGGGTCGGGCAAGCCCGAGGGGATCAGTTACTCGGCAGAGCGTGCTATAACACTAGTTTGGCCGTCGATTACTCAAAATCGTCAAAATATCATGACCCGGAAAGACCAAAGCCGGATAGTCAAATTCCTTTGAAGGAACTCGACCATAGGGAATCAAAGCTCGGCCTCAGACCAGCGCCAGATGGTGATCTTTCGACTTTCCAAATTGGCAATACGAGCGAGCAGACCGTCCAAATTGGATTGAGCATGCCTCCGGAGAACCTCGCAAAAATGCGGGAGCTTCTGACGGCCAATACCGACCTATTCGCCTGGACTCCAGCCGATATGCCAGGTATTGACCCTAACTTCATTACGCATAAACTCGCCATAAATGTAGGCGCTAAGCCCGTGTCGCAGAAGAAAAGGATGGTCGGTCCCGAAAAGCAAAAGGCCATTGATGAAGAGGTCCAGAAGTTGCTCAACGCTGACTTCATAAGAGAAATACCCTATGCGACCTGGTTATCCAACGTAGTCATGGTTAAAAAACCTAATGGGAAATGGCGTATGTGCGTGGACTACTCTGACCTCAATAAAGTTTGCCCCAAAGATCCCTATCCTTTGCCAAGCATCGACAAGCTAGTTGATGGTGCCTCCGGGTATAAACTCCTGAGCTTCATGGATGCTTACTCCGGATATAATCAAATAAGGATGCACCCGGACGACGAGGAAAAGACAGCCTTCATCACTGAGCACGCTATTTACTGTTATAAGGTCATGCCTTTTGGGCTAAAAAACGCTGGGGCCACTTACCAAAGGCTGGTCGACAAAATACTTAAAAACCAGATAGGGAGAAACGTCGAGATTTATGTGGATGATATGCTCGTTAAATCCAACTCCGACATTGGGCACCTGGCTGACTTGGCGGAGACATTCGCCGAGCTCCGAAGGCACCGTCTAAAGTTGAATCCCTCCAAATGTGCCTTCGGGGTCGAAGCCGGGAAATTTTTGGGCTTCATGTTAACCCATCGTGGCATAGAGGCAAATCCCGACAAGTGCCAAGCCATCATAAAGATGGAACCACCCAAAACTGTGAGGGAGGTGCAAAGGCTGGCCGGGAGAATTGCAGCCTTATCCCGATTCATGTCGAAATCTGCCGACAAGGCGCTCCCCTTCTTTAAGGTTCTCAAGCAGCTGAAACATTTCCAATGGACAGACGAGTGTCAGCACGCATTCGACCATTTAAAAACATACCTGGCCTCGCCGCCTATCCTCTCTCAACCCCGCCAGGGTGAAACCCTTTTTCTATACCTAGCCAGCAGCGAGCACGCGGTAAGCTCGGCCCTGGTCCGAGAGCAAGACAAAATACAATACCCAGTGTACTACACTAGCCACGCCCTTCAGGCATCGGAACTTAAATACCGCAAAATTGAAAAAATCGCTTACGCCCTACTTCTTTCAGCCAGGCGCCTGCGCCCGTACTTTCAAAATCACTTAATAACTGTTCGCACCGACCAGCCAATTCGGCAGATTCTTCAAAAACCCGATCTGGCCGGGCGCATGTTGGGTTGGTCGGTCGAACTTTCAGAGCATTCATTGAGCTACGAGCCAAGAGGGGCAATCAAGGCCCAAGCCCTTGCCGACTTCATAGTCGAAATGACCCGCTCTGATGACCTCGAAGGGACCGTGACCCCTCTGTGGACGCTTTCCGTAGACGGGTCCTCCAACTTAAAAGGAGGAGGTGCTGGCATAGTCATCGAAGGGCCGGGGGAAGTACTTTTTGAACAATCCTTACGTTTTGATTTCCCAGTATCCAATAACCAAGCGGAATATGAGGCATTAATCGCTGGTTTGCGTTTAGCTCTCGAGCTGGGCGCCGAGACACTTCAAGTCCAAACAGATTCACAGCTGGTCACAAGTCAGATCAAGGGCGATTTCCAAGCAAAAGATCCCCTAATGGCGAAATATCTGGCCACCGCCCATGTGTATATCTCTCGTTTTCAGGAATTTGTAATACACCACGTCCCAAGGACGGAAAACACCCGGGCCGACATCCTTTCTAAGTTAGCCAGCAGTAAAAGACCTGGCCACAACCAAACGGTCATTCAAGAGACCATCTTGCATCCGAGCATTTATCCTGAAGAAGTAGCCAACATCAATCAAGCAGCATCGTCATGGATGACTCCGATTATTCGCTACCTAGAAACCCGGGAGCTTCCGCCCGACAAGGTCCAAGCGAGGAAGTTGCACAGAACAGCCTGCAATTATTGCCTTGACGGAGGAACTCTGTATAAACGTGGATACAGCACTCCTCTCCTCAAGTGCCTGACTCCCGAGCAAGCACTTTACGTCCTGCATGAGATCCACTTGGGCATATGTGGACATCACATTGGTGCCCGTTCTCTGGCATCCAAAGCTCTACGATCCGGATATTACTGGCCGACCTTGAAAGCGGACGCCACCGATCTATTGAAAAAATGCGATAAGTGTCAAAAATTTGCTCACCTTCACGTAGCACCGTCTTCCGACCTTTTTACAACGGTTGAGCCCTGGCCCTTCAGCCGATGGGGTTTGGACTTACTTGGCCCTTTCCCTCGGGCCCCCGGGCAGAAACGGTTCCTTATCGTTGCTATAGACTATTTTTCAAAATGGATTGAAACCGAACCTCTAGCCACCATAACTGCCAAAAAAGCTAAAAAGTTCCTCCAATCTTTCATTATTTGCAGGTTCGGCATCCCCCATACTATCACCACTGACAACGGGACCCAGTTCACTGACGCCGGGTTCCGAGCATTTTGTGCGGAACTATGCATCCGGTTAAACTACACATCGGTCGAGCATCCGCAAGCAAACGGGCAAGTCGAAGCCGCAAATCGGATTATTCTGGATGGATTGAAGAAACGCCTAGATCACACGAAGGGTCGTTGGATAGAGGAACTGCCCTGGGTCTTGTGGTCTTACCGAACGACCCCACAAACTTCTACCCGGGAAACTCCTTACAGACTCACATACGGAGCCGAGGCTATGATCCCTGTCGAAATCGGCGAACCAAGCTGGAGAAGCGCGCACTTCGACGCCAATCGTAACCACGAAGCCATGAATACCAACCTTGAACTACTAGATGAGGACAGGGAAAAAGCAAGGTTGATCATGATAGCCTACAAGCAGAGGCTCTCCCGGTATTACAATGCCAAAGTCCGACCAAGGCTTTTCCAGAACGGCGACCTAGTTCTTCGCCGAGCTGATATCACCAGAAAGCATGTCACTGAGGGCAAGCTTGCCCCGAATTGGGAGGAACCATATGTAATTCGGGAAGTCCTAGGGAAGGGCGCCTATAAAATTGCAACTAAACACGGGTCGCCCATCCCTAGAACTTGGAATGTAATGAACCTCAGACTTTATCAACAGTAAAATCTTTTTCAATCTGTATACTATTTTTACTCCATCGCGAGTGCACACCTCTCCCGGTTATATAAACCGAGCTTACTAGTTTTGTTTGCAACCTCCATCGCGAGTGCACACCTCTGCCGGTTACATAAACCGAGGTTATTAGTTTTGTATGCAACCTCCATCGCGAGTGCACACCTCTGTCGGTTACATATACCGAGCTTATTGGTTTAGTTTGCAACCTCCATCGCGAGTGCAAACGAACAACGTAGTTTTATTTGTCGTTATTATAAGCAAGTCTGGGTTTAGTTTGCAACCTCCATCGCGAGTGCAAACGAACAACGTAGTTTTATTTTTCGTTATTATAAGCAAGTCCTAACAACCGTTCTTAAGTACTCAAACGTTGTCACGTCAACACACAGCGTCACAAAATATTTTTCATTTCTCTTATACATCAATCTTACAGGCACATCCCTATTATGTCAAAATATTACAAAAGTTCCTATTCTACAGGGGGACTCCCCACAGTCGGGGGACCGTACATTTCCTCCTCGGTGGCCGAGTCGTAGTCCCCCCCGGAGTCCGATACTCGGACCTCCGCGTCCTCATTTCCACCCTCCGGCGCCTCGCCCTCCTCATCGTCAGGTACCAGTCGCCCCTCCCGGACCACTTGAAAGCAGTCCATCTCCTCCTCGCGGAGGTCGGGGAATTGCAGCCGCGCTTGGTCTATTGCATTTTTAAAACCTTGCTCGAGGGCCTGAGCAAAGTTCCTCTCCAATTTTTCCTCGGCCCTTTTTCTCATCCTGGCCTTCGACTGGCGGGCCCTTTCCACTCGTCGGCGCATTTGCGATCGCACTTCTCGCAAAGTGTCTCGCACCTCGCATGCTCGGGCGTGGGCCTCCTCCAGCACCTTGGTCCCCACTTCGTGGCGAACCTCAAGCTCCTGCACATCGTTGCGCAGCTTATCAACCTCAGCCTCGGCCTCAACCTTAGCGGCTAAGATCAGCTCTCGTTCGTCCCGGAGTTGTTTTGCCTCGGCCCGGGCATCCTCCAGAGCTTTAACCGCCTCCTTCGCTTGCATACGGGCCTCCGCCTCTGCCTCTTGAGCTTTCTTCGCCAAGTCCGGGCCCCCCATTCTTTTCTGCAAACTGCGGATGATGGCCAGCTCTCTGGTCGCAGTCGACAGCATATATGACAGGAGCATATCAGCTGGCGCCTTCGCGAGCCGGTCTGTGTCCACCCTGGTCAAAATGGAATCCACCCTTTCCTGGAGAGGAAATCGGGTGTTCCAATATGAGCAACTTGCATGATTGGGCTCTTCAGCCGCCACATCTGCAGAAAAGAGTTCAAGGCTCCTGACCTCAGCGGTGACCCCTCGGGATGATCGGTGAGACGACCCCTCAGGCCTGCTATGCTCTCGATGCGCTTTGTGCTTCTTTTTCCCCTTTTCCTGGAGGTCGGCAGCAATGGGGCGCTTTTCCCTGTTCCCCCCCGGCACGCTCTCCTGCCCGCCTCCAGCATCGTCTTCTCGGGCGGGCTCCGCTAACACTACCGTTACCGGTTCGGCAGCCGTGACCGCAGGTGTGGCGTCCGTTTGACCGTTCTCCCTTTCGGGGGCCGCCACAGATGGACCTGGCTGCTCCCGGCTCCGGTATTTGGCTAGCTTTGAGATTCGAACCATCTCGGCTTTGCTGACTGTTTCTTCTGCAAAACAAATCACAAAAGACAACTCTTGTCAACCCTTTTTTAAACAACAGAAATACAACAGCAAGACTATTTTTTACCGACCAATCAAATCTCTCGCCCTTAGCTGAACGAGGTTTGACTTTTCGCACGTAAACTCGGATATGATCTCAATTATCCGACGCGCCTCCCGGTCATACTCGCCCATGGCCCGGGCCGGTTGCTTGTTAAGGTACTGATTCCACCGCAAAGGGAATCGGGGAGTTCCGTCCTCGTGGAGGAAAAATGCCTTGTCCGGCCTGGGGATCCCATCCCAGGTCGGCACAGTTACCCGGAAAAACTGGTCTTTCCACCCCTTTGCCGAGTCCTCGACTGGCTTCATCAGCGACAATCGAGGCCGGCTCGCCATGTACACATACTCCTGGTCGGACTCCCTAATGTGTTTTAAGGTGAAAAAATGAAAAAATACATCTACCCGGGCGCTTACGAACAAAACATTGCACATGGCCTGAAAGGCCCTGAGGAAACCCCACCCGTTTGTGTGAATCTGAGTAGGGGCCGCGTTCACAACTCGTAGGAACTCCATTTCGAAGTCCGTGAGTGGAAGTTCGGCCCCAGCTCGGTCCAAGAAAGCAGCGTTAAAGGTAAAAAAATTATCCCTAGGACAACTCTCACAAACAGGGGCACTCCTCGGGCAGGGTTCTAGATCAAAGTCGTGGTAGTCAGTGTTCACATTAACATGACTATCCCACAAGGCTCGGATGTGTCTCGCCCTAATCGCTGGCTTAACCTCCCTAACCCGTTGGTGAACAAACCCAGGCACAGACACCCTCACGGGAGACCCTCCGCTCAGAGAACCCGAAGAAGAAACAGAAACCTCACCAGAAGAAGACATCTCGAGTAGAAGAAGGAAAAAACTACCTGGGTATCGCAAGCGCGAGAGAACACAAGACTCCTCGACAGGATGAAGGCAAAAGAGAAGGCGAAAAATTCAGTTTATCTCAGTACAGCTTCTGGAAGTCCGTTGTAAAAAGTGCAACGAAGTGTAAGTAACCCCTATTTATACCGTTCCACTCCCCCATCTAACGGGCCAGATGGCTCTCATCCAACGGTCAGGATTAGCGCCGCTTCGTAGTCCGCGAAGCGACAACGCCGCCTCCTGTACCGTCATTATTCATCTCGAGACCCAAACCCGGCAGCCTCAGCAGTAATTACCTGCCGTCCCATCTCCACCCTGCCACGTGGCACCAAGATAGCCGTTTCACGTAAACGAAATGTTGTGATTTGGCGCCATTTCTTTTTCAAATCCGAGGACTTAAAGTCTCGGACTTTCTTTTTTGGGGCAAGTGTGGTGACCCAGAACCAGAAGTGTGGGCCCATACATACGGAAGCCCAAACGAAGTTGTGACCCGAAAGGCCCATTCAACGAAACGGGTTACTTATTTGACCCGATCCGCCAGCTCATGATCTCCGTCTACTATAAATAGTCCTGGACCCAGCACAAAACAAGGGGGAAGAAAAAAAACTCTCACTTACTCACTTACGGACAACCATAATCCTGCTTCTCAAATNATTTGGAATGGAAAAGGGAAGTGGTCGTGGGTTTGATCTTGTGAAATGGGAGACTGTGACTCTCCCTAAGCGGCTTGGAGGTTTAGGAGTTAAATCTTCGAGGCTTATGAATGTCGCTCTTTTGGGAAAGTTGTCTTGGAATATTATTACTAAGGAGAAAAAGCTTTGGGTGGATATTTTTGCTCACAAGTATCTCAAAAATGATAATATTCTGGACCATAAAATTCCACAAGGGGCTTCGTATGTTTGGCAATCTATTCTTAAGGCCATTCATTGGCTACAAGAAGGGTTTCAATTTACAATTGACAATGGAGAAAATGTGGCCCTATGGACTGAAAATGTGGCCCAGGTTAATTGTATTGAGGAAGAAGATACCAACAAACGTGTGAGTGATATTATTATCAACCATTATTGGAATTTAAGCCAACTTCACATAGTGTTCCCTAACCATATAGTTGATGCGATTATGGTCATGCTTTTATCGACATTTCATACAGCCACTGATGTCCTTGTGTGGGGTGGTAAAGCAGATGGTGTTTATGCTGCTAATTCAGGCTATGAGTTGCTGCGCTCTAGGGAGAGTAACCATGATAATGCTTGGGCAGCAACGTGGATATGGAAGTGTAAAGCTCCAGAGAAGGTGAAATTGCATCTTTGGCTCATATCTCAAAATGCCCGTACTACTAGTGAATTTCGGTTTAGGAGAGGCTTGGGAGTGCAGTGGCTGTATGAGTATTGTGAGCGAGAGGAGGAAACTATACTTCATGTGTTACGTGACTGTACATATGCTAAAGAAGTCTGGATGTGTTTGGGTTTGGGATTAGAGGCTTATTTCTATACTTTGGATCTGCATGCTTGGTTGAAGAGGTATGGATGCAGTCCTCACTTGGCCAATATTTTTTTTAGTGCTGTATGGTGGCTATGGAGAGCTTGGTGTGAAGTGGTGCAAGGCGATAATTTCATTACTCTTCAGAACTTGCTATTTCAAATTTACAGCGGCGCAAAGGCCTGGGCAAGAGTTTTTGATATGGTTGATTTGCCGACTACTACTCAATCACTCTTGGTCTCTTGGACCAAGCCTCAGCAAGGAGTAATAGCCCTAAATGTGGGTGGCAGCTCCTTGGGCAACCCAGGTGCTGCAGGTGCGGGAGGGTGTCTCAAAGATGAGGATGGACACTGGCTTTTGGGTTTCTCTCTTCATCTTGGAAAGGCCACCAATTTTCAAGCAGAGCTTCAAGCTATGGTGCAAGGCTTGAGTATTGCATGGAATAAGGGTTTCAAGAGAGTTAGACTTTAAAGCAACTCGTTAGATTGTGTTTGGTTGATTAAAAAAGCCAAGGGAAATTTCATCAATATGCAGCTTTAATTTGTGATATGCAATACCTTTTTCATAGAGATTGGCATGTGGAGGTCCAATATGTTTACTGGGAGGCTAATCAATGTACTGACTTCTTGGCAAAATGGGGAACTAAGCATGAGGTTGGGTTAGATATGTGGTCGTCACCTCTTGATGAGTTAGGCCATTTGAGTATTGCTAATGGCTAATGCCATGGGAATAGTGTTCTGTAGAGCTCAATTTTGTTTTATTTTCTCCTTTGTACCAAAAGAAAAAAAAAATGTAATAAAAATAGTATAAGAGTATCATTTTACTTTTTCAGATCATAACGTAATTATTTTTTCTTTTAGCCTTGGATCATAACATAACGAGTAGTGGTAGTCTCACAACTAATACTTTCACCTCCCTTTAAAATCTAAGTTTTGGTTAATTGACCAAAAAGAATGTTGTTTTATAAACTATTTAAGCAAATGTGCTATTTTTAAACTAATTATATAATAGAACTGTTTTGATCAAAATATAATATAATAAA
>QAOA01005561.1:0-12270 GCA_003255065.1 Cercis canadensis
ACTAAGTATAAGAGAAACAAATAGTATAAAATAATGTGTTATCAGAAGTTGCAATGCATGAGGAGATGAACATGATTGAAAAAAATAGAACATGGACACTTGTTGACAAACCTCAAAATCACAAAGTTCTTGGTGTTAAGTGGATTTATAGAATCAAACTTAATCCAGATGATTTTGTGAACAAACTTAAAGCAAGACTTGTTGTGAAAGGCTACTTTCAGCAGCATGGAGTTGATTTCTCAAAAACATTTGCTCCAGTAGCAAGACATGACACTATCAGACTCCTAGTGGCTTTAGCAGCAAAATTAGGTTGGAAAATCTATCATCTTGATGTGAAATCTGAATTTTTAAATGGGTTGCTGGAAGAAGATATTTTTGTTGAACAACCAGAAGGTTTTCTGGTTCTAAGAAGTGAAGACAAAGTGTACAAGTTTCACAAAGCTCTTTATGGCTTGAAACAAGCTCAAAGAGCTTGGTATAAAAGAATTGATTCCTACTTGTTGCAATAAGGATTCAAAAAAAGTGAGAGTGAAGCAACTTTGTATGTGAAGAAAGCTGGAATTGAAGTTAATCTAATTGTGTCTCTTTATGTTGATGATTTGTTAATCACATGTGTCAACAGAAATTAGCATTTTACTAGTCATTTAAAACCAGCAAAATCATAGCTGGACATTTAAAAGCCATCATTAATTGTACAGCTGTAGTTTTGTAACTGTAGATTTGTAAATCCTTCCTTAATTAGGATAGTCCAGCTGTAGGTTACACATATGATAGTTTAGCTAATTTACAGGGCTGAAATTCGGCTTGTATTAAACACTATTTATATGAGAATTCTCTAGGAATATAGCACAGTTTTCTGGCCTACACTTTTCTGAGTTTAACATGGTATCAGAGCAGGTTTGATCCTAGCCTAGCCTAGACATTCCACGTCCCTTTTCATTTGTCCTAGTCCAGACCAAGTTCTTCTTGGTTATTTTCGGTTCACTCCTAGTCCAGAATTGGTTCTTTGTGACCAATTTTTTTCTTAGCCTCACGTCTTCCAAAAAGTATGATGTCTTGCTGATTCACCTTAATGGCAAGAACTACTCAGCCTGGGCATTCCATTTCCAGATCTTTGTCAAATGGAAGGACCTGTGGGGTCATGTTGATGGCAGCAAACCTGCTCTTGACAAAAACACACACAAGGACGAGCATGCCAAGTGGGAAGTAAAGGATGCTCAAGTTATGGCATGGATTATAGGCTCTGTTGATTCGAACATCGTCCTCAATCTTCGACCCTTCAAGACTGCAGCAGATATGTGGGCCTATCTGAAGAAGATCTACAGTTAGAATAACACTGCTCGCAGATTCCAGCTTGAACATGAAATTGCCATTTTTCAACAGGACAGTCTCTCTATTTCTGAATTTTACTCTCATTTCATGAATCTTTGGGCTGAATACACTGTCATAGTCTATGAAAACATAACTCCTGAAGGTCTTTATTCAGTCCAATCAGTTCATGAAACTACTAAACATGATCAATTTCTTATGAAATTGAGATATGAATTCGAAGGTGTCAGGTCCAATCTCATGAACCGAGATCCTGTCCCTTCATTGGATGCATGCCTCAATGATTTGTTTCATGAGAAACAACGTCTTCTCACTCAAACCACCATGGAACAACAAAAATCCACCTCTGTTCCAGTGGTGTATGCAGCACAAGGCAGGCCAAGAGGACGGGACATGAGCGCGGTTCAATGTTTCTACTGCAAAGGATTTGGCCATTTTGCTTCCAACTGTCCAAAAAAATTCTGCAGTTACTGTAAAAAGGATGGACATATTATCAAAGAATGTCCAACAAGACCACCCAAGAGATATGCAACAGCCTTTACTGCATCAGTTGGTTCTTCTGCTCCTAGTAGTTCTGCGAATATAGCATCTGTGCAACAAAATACTTATGCCTCTGTTCAAACTTTGACTCCCGAAATGGTTCAACAAATGATCATTTCAGCATTCTCTGCTGTAGGACTCTCAGGTAAACCTTTTTCTACCTCTTCTCCTTGGTACTTTGACTATGGGGCTTCCAACCATATGACAAACAATACTCATTTCCTTACTAATGTTACCAAATATTTTGGAAATCTCAAGATTCATACTGCTGATGGCAACCCTTTACCTAGGGGTGTTCATGGGGCGGGTCAACCCGCATAAACCGCCCGACCCGAACCAACCCGCAGCCCACAGTTCACTAATCCGCAATTCAATGGTTCGGTTCGGTTTCGAAACAGTAAACCTGCACATATGCGGTTCGGTCCACGGGTTCTTATATTCAACCCGCATCACAAACTGAACCGACCTGCAATATAAGGAACGACGTCATTTTATATATATGGTGGCTTGATTAAATGAGTTTTTCAATAGGTGGTCTTCATTTCTTCCCCATTCAGAAATTTCGATACCAAGGGGCAAGGACCGAAAACCTAACCTCCGTTTCTCTACTCTCTACTCTCACTCACCTCACCTCTCTTGTCTTCTCTCTCAGTGCTCCTTAATTTCTGGTCTTTTCTCCATCGCATAAAGCTCTCTGAGTTGGTATCTTCTCTCTCGGTGTGGGATGTGTTGTTGGTGGATGTTCATAGCTTCCTCTCTCGGTGTGTGTAAGGTAAGGAGTTTAATAGTTTGTCATCTTTTTAATTCTAAAATTTCCTTGGTCAGTTGAATTTGAATGTATGTTAATTTCATTTTCTGGTTCATTCCATTGGGTTTTTTTTATTAGGGTTTCGATTAGGTTTTTTTTTTATTGGGGTTTCGATTAGGGTTTTAATTCTGAAATTTCCTTCGTCAGTTGAATTGGAATGTATGTTAATTTCATTTTCTGGTTCATTCCATTGGGTTTTTTTTATTAGGGTTTCGATTAGGGTTTTATTGATTAGGGTTTTTTTATTAGGGTTTTAATTCTGAAATTTCCTTGGTCAGTTGAATTGGAATGTATGTTAATTTTATTTTCTGGTTCATTCCATTGGGTTTTTTTATTAGGGTTTCGATTAGGGTTCCTGGGAGTTTAATAGTTTGTCATCTTTTTAATTATGAAATTTAACTTTGTATTTGAATGTATGTTAATTTCATTTTCTGGTTCATTCTAGTTTCACATTTCGCTTTATCTTTGGTTTGCTTGGATTATAATTATAAGTGATGCTTTCTGAGTTTGCTTTTCTTATGGATTTGTGTTTGTGATTATAAATGTTGGGCTAATGGATATGTGCTCACTTTCCCAATAAATTTTGAATTCTATTTGCCTTTTCTGATTAGAGTGACATAGACGCAAATGGGTTTCTGATTTGTTGATCATTTGAATTAGTACATTCCTTTTTGTTTTGGAACAACTGGATTCCTGCAGTCTGGTTCATTCCATTAGGTTTTTTTTATTAGGGTTTCAATTAGGGTTCCTTCTGTAAATAAATTTAGGGCTTCAGTGTGGGACATGCTGACTGATGTTGTTTGTCTTATGAATTTACAGTGGGATTGGGGAACTCTTTTGAGGGATTGGGGAACTATCAAGTATCAACAATGTCTAGTTCGTTCCATGCTAGCTCTCTGTTTTAGTCCCTTAGCGGAACTCAGGGATAATAAACTTCAGATTGCAAAAGGAAACTCGATTGAAGGAAACAGCCTTGTGGAAGATATGGTATGTGCTATTGTCTTTGTGCTTATGTGGTTTAAATGCTTGCAGACTTTGTACTATTCCTTTTTCTAAGTCATATTCTTTGGATGCAGTCAACAGAGTTGCAAATTTATACTGACTTCCTGAGGCTTGTACTTGAAATTTTAAATGCAATCTTGACTTACGCCCTGCCTCGAAATCCTGAGGTACAATTTGATTTTATTCATTAGAGATGTTATCCATCGATTTTTATTTGGTTCACCGTGGTCACAAAATAATACATGTTCTGACCTTTTAAATCTAACTGTGTTTGCTGTCAAATGTGACTGGGGCAGGTTGTATATGCAATAATGCACAGGCAGGAAGTCTTTCAGCCATTCAGGAATCATCCACGCTTCAATGAGCTGCTTGAAAACATTTATACTGTATGTTTGGTATTTGATATCTTAGTTATATATTTACCATATATGCTTCCCCCAGAAAATTTTGCTACTTTTGAAATAGCAACTAGTAAGTTGCGTGTCTCTCGTTACGAACCTTTGTGAAACCTTGTCTTTGAATCATACATCATGTTTCTAGAGTGTTTGAATGGGGTGATTTATTTGTTATTTGCAGGTGTTAGATTTTTTTAATAGTCGTATGGATGCTCAAAGAGCGGATGGTGACTGGTCAGTGGATGAAGTGCTCCAAGTGATAATTGTTAATTGTCGATCATGGCGGGGGGAAGGGATGAAGGTAAAATGAAAAAGAAATTTGTATAATTATATTTTACTTGCAATTGGGAATGCAATTGACAATAGCCTTGTTTCTATGAGAACTTGCCTTGCTTTTCTGGCAGATGTTTACTCAACTGCGCTTTACATATGAACAAGAGAGTCATCCGGAGGAATTTTTCATCCCATATATCTGGCAGCTAGTTCTATCCCGTTGGTATGGTTCTTGCACCTTCCCATCCATATGGTCTCAAGAGTATTGTAATTAATTTTATTCTTTTTGAAATTTCTTGTTTATATTGCATTTCCCTCTATTTGTTCAGGATAAACCTGTTCTATTGTTATCCTGTTTCTAGATTGAATGTGTTTGCTGTTATATTACCAGCCTTTGCTAATAATTGATTTGTTTATACTCTCAAAGGATTTTATTTTAGTTATTTATTTTTTGCTGGTAACTATCGAAGGAATAAATTCTATTGTTTAATCATTTTGTTGTGTTCTCTTCAGTGGATTCACATTCAATCCTGGAGCCATAAACTTGTTTCCAGTTGATCTACCTACAGAAGTATGTATCTGAATCTCTTCTATATTTTAGATATATAACTTCTAATCAGATATTGTGACTGAGTTTCTTTTTATATTTTATTCTTGTTTATATTATTGATTCCATTGCCAGCTAGATGTTAATTTAACATCGTTGTTCTTGTGATTCATTATTATCTCTTCAAAAGTCACAACCTTTATGGAAGTCTTTCTTTTTGGCATTATCCTTTGGTAGTCTAATGAAGGAACTGAATGCTAGTTGTTTCACATGATCTATTTCCTCTCTCTCTCTCTGAATTTTACTTTATTTTCATAGACAGGGAATGTCTGCTCTAGTTATTACAATTGATATCAGAGATTCAAATCTCATTTTAATAATGCATATTAATTAGAAATGGGAGGCTTGACAATTTTGAGAAAATTGCATCACCTCATTATAATCTGACGTATAAACAACCGAACAATGAAAGGAAGCATTGATTTCCACCTTGCAACTTGTAGCTTTACCTGGTGACTGGTGCGATGTTAAAGAGACAAAGATGAAATAGTGCATAGTGTAATTAGCTTTTAGTTTCCTTTTTGTTGGATGTGACGTACTGATATTCTTCCCATGTTTTGGTCTTTAATTTCTAATGACAATTATCTCTTTTGCAGAAACCGGAGAATGGAGTGGTGGGGGGTACACTTCAAAATAGTGATTTTGAGAAGCCTGAGTATCAACTAGATCCATAACTATGGGTTATACAAAACGGGTGGATGCGAATGAAATTAGTTTTTGTTGGTGAATATTTGTACATATGAAATAGTTGCCAAGATGTATTGTTTTCATTCTTTTCTGTTTATAAATTCGTGAGCCTAGAGCTTCATGCCTATAAATGGAAATCAGATATCCATGTAACGAATAAATGATGATGCTAATCTCCATGTTATATCATAATTTTGCCAGATCTCCCGTCCTTTGTGCCTCCCAAGTTCATTCAACTCTATTGTTTTTTGGGTCAACACAATGGTACACTATAATCAATTCTCACTTTGGTAGTGCTATGATCAACACAAACCTTTGTGATTATGATTATGGTATTTTTTTTTTAATTATCAATAAAGAATATGAGGAGACATGAATAATGTAACTGTTTTTCTTTGACCACAAAATTAATAGGATGATTAATTAATGTTGGCTTTTGTTCAATTTACATGCATGTTTGCAACCATCCAGTTGTTTAAATTGGACAGATCTTTTTAATTCAGGTCATAAAAACCATGAATAATATAATTTGTATCAATGAGCGGTCAATGCAAAGTAAGCACTTGATCATAATAAAGTCTAAAAAGTTTTTTACTTGAACACCTCACAATTTGTTGAGAAATATTTATAGAAATGAAAATGTCTTTGTAATCAGATTTCAGGACATAAGCCATCATGAGAAGATGAAGAAATTTGCTTCCATTCATATATCTTATTGAAAATTACATTCCTAAATATATAGAATACAGAGAATACACTGGTTTTGATCCATTAATTGGCTACAAGCCACATTCCTTCAAAGACTTTTTTCCTTTCCTTTTTGTATACTCTATCCCTTTTTTTTGAGTCATTTAATTTGGGTGCAGTGGAAGCCCCCATGAACAAGTTGTAACCAAGTTACACAAGGGTACCTCCCTTCACATACTCTGTAAAAGCCAAAGCAACCAAACCCAACATGGCAAATCTTCCATTCCACAACTCTGCATCTGAAGTCATAAACCCTTCAGATTTAGACTCCACACTAACCCCTTTGAACAGCGGAATGAGTGAAGCAAGTGACAACAGCGCACTAGTCCCCAAAAACCATGTGAAGCCACCGTCGGATATCTGAGCAAACACATCCTGACCCTTGGCTAGCTCCACTGCTATTGCAGCCACAAACCCAATCATGGCTAATCTGCCGTTGATTCTCTCCGGCGCTGGCCCACTGAAAGCCAACACATCAGAGAACTTTGTACTCACCTGTCAATTTCAATAGAGCATCACAATGTCATCACTTTGTTTATCGTCAAAATTAAAACTTTATGAAAAACTAGAATTACTTCAGAGACTTAAAAGTGTTAATCAACTTACTTCAGGTTCCACAACAACTATAAGTCCATAATATTTAGGAAATCTTTCGAAAAAAAAAATGGTCTTTTTCTTTGAATATTGGTGTTGGAGGACCACTGGACCAAGGGCTTATCTGTATTTAATTATTTATTCATATCCAACAAAAGATCTTGTTTGTATTAGTAACTCAGCTTCGTTGGTGTAACAAATTTAGCATCTCGAGAGAGAAACTACTCTCAACTTCACTCTTGAACACTGAGGAAGTTGACCCTTAAATGCAAAGAAACACTAACTTCAAAGAGCAAAGAGGAAGATGAAATGCAAAGTTTACTTTGGGGTTAAATTTAGTCACCTTTGGTGAAGGAGTAGATGTTCGCTGCGGTTGTGGAGCTGCTGCTGGTGGTGGTGTAACTGGCCCTGTTGACTGCTCTTTCTGCTCTTCCTGCAATCAAAAACCATATAATTGTCCTCATAACTAGATATAAGAAATTAAAAAATAAAAAATAAAAACCGAAATGAGATCTGAAAATTTGTGAATCATTACCTCAGCCATGGACCTCACTCTCAGGCTAGCATTCCTTCTGAGGCTTGGCATGTATGAAGCTGGAATTGCAAATTGGTTCACCCTGCTCCTGCTGTTAACGCGAGCCACAGGGCTAAACAAGATAGATTGCATGGCAAATGAAGCAGCCATTGGAAAATTTGTGTTTAAATCTAACTCAGTTCCTAGATAAAATGATAGAATATTGCTGTCACAAGGCTTGTTATAAGCACCGTTGCTTCAATGGCACTTAGCAACTGAATTGTAGGTCAAGCATTAAAGAGGGTTTGTTTATATAGAATTGAAGGGGAAGCATTGTGGTGGATATTTTGGTTCCACGTAATGCATATAAAGATCGTAAAGGTAATGGGTTCACGTGGGTTCCCTTGTCCACACATAGTAAAAAGTTGAAGACGTGGATCTCTTATGAACCAGAAGGTAGTGCAAGTGGAAATCAGAGGTTAGAATGGTTGGACAGTTGGAGCTTGCTGGACCTCAATTATTTTTCACTTCGGTAATTGACTAGAACCTTCTAGAGCTTCAATACAAAACGGTGGCATTATTGTTGATTAATCGTCAAATTAAGATTTATCCTTGGCCATTGGACTTTGACTTAAAACTGTAAGGATTATATTAATGTGGTGAATGTTTGGACAGAAATTGCCTGGCGTTCCATGGTACAAAGAACGTCTCCTTCATCACGCTTCTCTTGGTTCCCTCATGGTCATAATTCTTATAAGGACTGTACAGTATAATCTCTCTAAACTACGGGTATGAAATTTAAGCCTGTTGAATTAATAATTTAATTATTTCCACGTATTCAAAATGACATTTACTGCTGACTAATTATTAAATTTGCAAGTTATCTATTGTGTAAAAGACCTAGCACAGTGGCTGATTAGGATGGCTATTACTAGGGGTGTAATTAGTTCGATTCGATTCAGTTTTTATCCCAAACTAAAATAGGACCAAACAGAGAATTTTGGTTTGATTCGGTCCAATTTTTTAAAATTTTAAGAGTAAAACCAAAACTGAACCAAACCAAATTGGTTCGATCGATTTAATCGGTTTTTAAAGGTACCAAACACAGCAACAAAAAGCAGACAAAGAAGCAAGCAAAAGCACCATCAAACAGAGAAGTAGGAGAGAGTGGGGACTCTAGAAAAGCAATAATAGACTTGTTGAGAATTATTTATAGAAATGAAAATGTCTTTGTAATCAGATTTCAGGACATAAGCCATCATGAGAAGATGAAGAAATTTGCTTCCATTCATATATCTTATTGAAAATTACATTCCTAAATATATAGAATACAGAGAAGACACTAATTTTGATCCATTAATTGGCTACAAGCTACATTTCTTCAAAGACTTTTTTCCTTTCCTTTTTGTATACTCTATACCTTTTTTTTGAGTCATTTAATTTGGGTGCAGTGGAAGCACCATGAACAAGTTGTAACCAAGTTACACAAGGGTGCTTCCCTTCACATACTCTGTAAAAGCCAAAGCAATCAAACCCAACATGGCAAATCTTCCATTCCACATCTCTGCATCTGAAGTCATAAACCCTTCAGATTTAGACTCCACACTAACCCCTTTGAACAGTGGAATGAGTGAAGCAAGTGACAACAGCGCACTAGTCCCCAAGAACCATGTGAAGCCACCGTCGGATATCTGAGCAAACACATCCTGACCCTTGGCTAGCTCCACTCCTATTGCAGCCACAAACCCAATCATGGCCAATCTGCCGTTGATTCTCTCCGGTGCAGGCCCACTGAAAGCGAACACATCAGAGAACTTTGTACTCACCTGTCAAGTTCAAATAGAGCGTCACAATGTCATCACCTTGTTTATCATCAAAATTAAAACTCCATGAAAAACTAGAATTACGTCAGAGACTTAAAAGTGTTAATCAACTTACTTCAGGTTCCACCACAACTAAAGTCCATAATATTTAGGAAATCTTTCGGAAAAAAAAAATCGTTTTTTTCTATGAATATTGGTGTTGGAGGAGCAAGGAGTTATTTGTATTTAATTATTTATTCATATCAAACAAAATGATCTTGTTTGTATTAGTAACTCAGCTTCGTTGGTGTAACAAATTTAGCATCTCGAGAGAGAAACTACTCTCAACTGCACTCTTGAACACTGAGGAAGTTGACCCTTAAATGCAAAGAAACACTAGCTTCAAAGAGTAAAGAGGGAGATGAAATGCAAAGTTTACTTTGGGGTTAAATTTAGTCACCTTTGGTGAAGGAATAAATGGGCTTGTTGACTTCTTTTTCTGCTCTTCCTGCAATCAAAAACCATATAATTGTCCTCAAAACTAGATAAGAAATTAAAAAAAAAAAACCAAATGAGATCTGAAATTTTTTTTGTGAATCGTTACCTCAGCCATGGACCTCACTCTCAGGCTAGCATTCCTTCTGAGGCTTGGCATGTATGAAGCTGGAATTACAAATCGGTTCACCCTGCTCCCGCTGTTAACGCGAGCCATAGGGCTAAACAAGATAGATTGCATGGCACATGAGGCAGCCATTGGAAATTTTTGGTGTTTAACTCTAACTCAGTTCCTAGATAAAATGATAGAATATTGCTGTCACAAGGGGCTTATAATATGCACTTTTGCTTCAATGGCACTTAGCAACTGAATTGTAGGTAAAAGCATTAAAGAGGGTTTGTTTATATAGAATTGAAGGGGAAGCACTGTGGTAGATATTTTGGTTCCACGTAATGTATATAAAGATCGTACGTAAAGGTAATGGGTTTACGTGGGTTCCCTAGTTCACACATAGTAAAACGTTGAAGACGTGGATCTCTTATGAACCAGAAGGTGGTGCCAGTGGAAATCAGAGGTTAGAATGGTTAGAGTCGGAGCTTGCTGGACCTCAATTACTTTTTCACTTTGGTAATTGACTAGAAGACTAGAAACCTTCTATAGCTTCAATACAAAATGGTGCATTATTCTTGATTAATCGTCAAATTAAGATTTCTAAGCTCCACGTACAACTTAAAACGTTCTATAGACTTCTAGATAAATTGGTAGGAAATATCTGTCAAAATCAGAGAACTTAAGCTGCTGTCTCAATAGGTGACGCAGCATATTGGACTGTCTGAAAGAAAGAAGCAAGAAAGTAAGTCGGCAACTAAAGGAAAGGGCATTCACCCGATCTATGACAACAAGGGATTGGACTGCTTAGTATCCTTTGCAGGAGTCAAATTAATTATTTAAAGATATTTTTGACATAAGTCAAAAGGAAGGAAGATGAAGATTCAGTTTTCCAAGGAAATGGCCCCTCCCAATAGGATCGCTCCAACCAGGATACTGAAAGCATCTGGGCCTAAGAAAGACAATGTTTCATCTAAGAATGGAGTAAGCCCATCTAACCCAAAGAAAAGTTGCCCCTCCACTCAATCCAACCAACTTAGTCAAATTTACGTTTTACTCTTAATGTGTATCTAAAGTGAATATACTTTAAATCTTAAAGCATTTTTACTTTTATGTTTTTTAAGTTTTTTTTTTAATAAATAATAAACACGTGATTGGTTCAAATATTTTATAACATATTCAATTTATACACATTTTATTTGTGTATAATATGTTTCATTTTTGTTTAAAAAATAATAAAATATTCAAAATTATATCTTCTAGGTAAATAATTTAGAAATTGTCTCTTTTATATAAATAGTTTGTAAAAAAATATTATTGAAATCAATTTGCCCAAATTTTCATTTCCATCTTTCCTTTGAAATATACATAATTCATTCATTAATCTTGTCAGTTATGGCATTTGAGCCACTTGTAGCATGGAAGTCGTATCTTAAGGAAAAAATTGATTCTCTGTGACATAATTTCCTTACAAAGTAAAGACGTACATGATACATCACTAGGATCATTTGATACCTCATTCTCATCTGGTAAATAGTAATTGCAATTTACTTTATCTTAATAACCTCAAAAGGAATTCAAATTTTATTTGCCTCTAAATCATCGTTTCTTCTAATTTTATATTAGGCCCTGTTTTAATTGAAACGACAGGTTTCTAAGGTACTTGATCATACTCGAAATTGATTTTGCCTAAGTTTCTTGGCAAAAACTTCTTTAACGCTGATGCATATTTACAAAGTCGACAACAAAAGGGGAACTTTTCCATATGGTTACAAACAACTTTCCATGTTTCCTTAATTTACAAACACAAACCACTGAACCATGCATATGTCTCTGAGGTTGTTCTAAGGCTTATGAAGTAGAAAACAAAAAAACAGGAATTATTTTGTCAGTAGTTTAATTACTTTGTTGGGGTATCAGCAATCTTCCAGTCATACTTAGATATAATGCTGACCTCTCTTTCCCCAACCACTTGATCAATAGGGACAACATCACAAATTTCTGTCAAATCCTCTTCCTTAAGCTTCACTTCCAAGGATCTGATGTTTGTTTCTAGGTTCTTAAGTTTAGTTGTTCCTGTAATCAGAACAAGAAATTAGTAACCATCACACTCAATCAAAAACAACCCATTATCATTCTCATTGACGATACATTAAATGTAGGGAATCAAAGTGTTTGCTTTAAAGTTTGCAGAGCAGTGATGATCAGAAATGGTTTTTTTCAAAACAAATAAACAAAATAGTATGCTAAAGTTGCACTTGAGGCATCAATAAACTACATGAGAGACATGAAGTTGATAGAAGATAGGCACATAATAACACACCAGGAATTGGGACTATGTCATTCCCTTGATGGAGAAGCCAAGCCA
>QAOA01005572.1:8377-27685 GCA_003255065.1 Cercis canadensis
TTCTATAACATCATTGGAGGGTAATTAAAACAGAAAAATGACAACAAAAACAGAAAAAACAGCAAGAACAACAAACAGAAAAAATTAAAACAGAAAACAACAAATTTACAGAAATAGTACAGTAATCAACCAACTAAACTAATCAACTAACCTAATCAACTAAACAGAAAACACCTAATCAACTAAACAGAAAACAATAAAGCAACTAAACTATATACAGAAATCCCTCCCCCACACTTAAATTTTACATTGTCCTCAATGTAAAAACTTCAAAAAGTATCAACAGATGACAAGTAATAACAAGCAGTCACATAAGGACAAGTAAAGTAAAAGAGAGAGAAGAAACATCCTTATCAGGGGAGGTAGATGACATCGTGTAAGTGGACCTCCTCCACTGTGTCCTCTTTAGCTACCTCACAGAATGGCTGGCGGCGGTGGAAACCTACATGTCAAAGAAATGACCAAACTTCCCGCACGCATGTGGGGTAAGATAAAGCAGACATTAAGGACAGAAAATTGAAAATAAAATAAACAACATAAAATAGAAAACAGAAACAGAAGCAAAAACAGAAAACAAAAACAGAAAACAAAAACAGACTAAAGTAAAACATAATAGAAAATAGAATACAAGTACAATAAGATAATCAGCTAGATACCAGGGTCAAAGACCATTATCACGAAGTCTTGACTTGCCCCGGTAGAATTATCTTCTGAAGCTGTAGAATCAGAACTGGAACCAGAACTAGAATCAGCTTCAGATGCAGATTCAGCAGGATTGCCATCGCTTAAAAATGTAGAAATTTCTGCACAGATGGCACAGCTCATGTCACCATCACAAACAGAATGTGAATGGCGCTGGAGATAACTCTCTATACCCACAAAGTCAGGGAATTCAGAATATAGCTCCTCATACACATCCACTAACTCTGTGGGAGCATCAATGACCACAGCCTCTGGAATAGAATCATCTTGTTCTAAAACGGCTGCAATTTCAGAACAAGCAGTGCAAGCAGAATCACCACAACTGCAGCACAGAGAATCAGGACTGCTCAAGAAGGCAGATATTTCAGCACACACTGCACAAGGTATATCACCATCACAGTCAGGACAGGAGTTGCACTGAACAGAGTCTTCAACACCAACAAAATCTGGGAAGTCAGCACAGAGCTCATCAGACCCATCCCCAACTAGATCATCAAGCAAACCAATGTGAAAGACAGAAGGCTCATCCATGGAATGCTGCATAGGCTCAAAAATATTGAACTGCACAACAGAGTCTCCAAACTCCATGGATAGAGTTCCTGCATGAACATCAATCTTGGTCCGTGCGGTCTTGAGGAATGGCCTGCCCAGAATGAGTGGAGCCTTGCTGGATTGGGACTGTCCCTCCATCTCCAGAATGTAGAAATCTGTTGGAAAGATCAGCTCATCAACTCTGACCAGCACATCTTCAATCACTCCAGCTGGATGTGCACTACTCCTGTTGGCTAGCTGGATCACAACACCAGTAGCTCTCAAGGGGCCAAGTCCAAGAGAACTAAACACAGTCATAGGCATCACATTAATGGAAGCACCAAGGTCTAGCAAGGCATGCTCGAACTTGGATTTGCCTATAACACATGGAATGGTGAAAGTGCCTGGATCCTTGCACTTCTGGGGCATAGGCTGAATAAGGGCCGAAACGTTCTGACTCATGCTAATTCGCTCATTGCCCTTAAGCCTCCTCCTCTGTGTGCACAATTCCTTTAAAAATTTGGCATATCTAGGAATTTGCTTGATAGCATCCAGCAATGGAATGTTGACTTCCACCTTGCTGAATGTCTCCAGAAGCTCTTTATCCTTCTCTGCCTCATCTGTTTTCTTAGACAGAGTGGCTCTCTGTGGAAAGGGAAGAGGTGCAGAGTATGTAGGCTTCTGTTGTGGCCTCTCTGGAGTGGAACTACTAGTGTGCTGGCTGGAATTGCTAGGGGCAGCAACAGGTAGAACTGGCACACTAGGTGTACTCTGAACTGCAGGTGCAGGGTCTGGAATTGACTTGCCACTCCTAAGAGTGATTGCACTCACATTTTTCGAATTAGGGTTAGGAATGGTCTGAGAAGGAAGAGTACCAGAACCTTGGGATTGCAATTGACTCACAGATGATGCCAATTGTCCAATCTGCATTTCCAGATTCTGCATGGTGGGCTCCGCCCTCTGCTGGAACTGGATGTTGCTTGTGGCCATCTGCTTGACTAAATCTTCCAAAGAAGACTCAGGTTTGGATGTTGACGGGTTGGCTGGCTGCATAGGCTGCTGCTGGAATGGTGGCCTGTTCTGTTGAAACTGGCCTGGCCTGGCTGGCTGAAATTGGCTCTGTTGTTGCCAAGGTTGCCTATATTGCTGCTGTTGCTGTGGCTGTGATTGGGAGGACTGCTGTTGTGGTGCTGCAGCATTGCCATATCTGAAATTTGGATGATCCCTCCAACCAGGGTTGTAAGTGTTGGAGTAGGGATCATATCTAGGCTGTTACTGCTGCTGGTATGGGGATCGACCAGGAAAAACTCCTACTGCAGCTAAGGGTTGTAAGTGTTGGAGTACGGATCATATCTAGGCTGCTGCTACTGTTGGTATGGGGATCGACCAGGAAAAACACCTACTGCAGCTACAGAGGGATCCTGAAATCCAGAATCACCATCTTGCAGTGTGGGGCATGCATCTGTAGGATGTGATGGACAAGCACAAATGCCACACACGCTTGCAGGTTGAGGGGTGGATACTTGTCTCCCCACTGCCAATTGCCTGACCAAGGAGGTCAGCTCGTCAAGTCTGTGCTCCATTCTTTGTTGTTCAGCAAATGACACACCAACTTCATTGACTCCTCTAGTGGAATGAATCATCCGATCACCAAACTGCTGGGAATTCTCTGCCATATTGGAAATTAAATCTCTGGCAGCAGCAGGTGTTTTATCCACTAATGCTCCTCCACTAGCAGAATCAATGTTACTTCTATCCGAAGGTGACAAGCCCTCATAGAAATATTGTATCAACAGCTGATCACTTATTTGGTGATGGAGGCAGCTTGAACACAGCTTTGTAAACCTCTCCCAATACTCATGCAATGTCTCCCCTGGCAGTTGCCTTATGCCACATATGTCTTTGCGAATGGCAGCAGTTCTGGATGCAGGGAAGAACTTGGCCAGAAACAGCTTCTTCATGTCATTCCAATTCCTGACCGAACCTTGTGATAAGTAAAAGAGCCAGTCTTTAGCTGCATCAACCAGAGAGAAAAGGGAATGCTCTTAGCTTGATCTGCTCTTCAGAAATTCCTTGTGGCCTCATGGTGGAACAAACCACATGAAATTCCTTCAAATGCTTGTGAGGATCTTCACCTGCAAGACCATGAAACTTTGGCAGCAAGTGTATCAATCCAGACTTTAATTCAAAAGCAGTATCAATTTCAGGATATTGGATCCCTAAAGGTTGGTAAGCAACATCAGGGGTGGCCAATTCCTTAAGAGTTCTATCTCTAGGCTGCATGTTATTATTATTGTTATTTCCAGCTCTATTAGCATTATCAGCCCTATCACCTTCATTAACAACAGGATCAACAATAGGAACAATAATAGGAGTTCTAGCTTCAGCCATAGTAGGATCTAGATTATCAACAGCCCTATGTGCTCTATTACGTGTATGCAAGGTTCTCTCTATTTCAGGATCTCCTTCAAGCAATACAAAGGGAGAAGACCTAGTCATACACCATGCAAACAAGTGGCTAAATGCCTAAACACACCACAATGCACAAAAACACAGAAAAACACACAAAACTGACAAAATCTAGCCAAAACCGAAACACACCAAAAACACAAAACAAAGGTAAAAAGACACCAAAATAGGACTAGAAAAGGTATCTAAACATTTTTTAAAATTTTTCTACCACCACAGGACGAAAGGTGGATGAAAATTGAACTCAAAAATCAAATAAAAAATCTTCAAAAAATGGAAAAGTGGTCAAAACAGTCGAATTTGGCTTAAAAACACAGACCTCACAGCCATAGGCTGTGACTTTGGTGAGTTAGGTCCTTTTCCTTCAACCCAGAAAGTTTCAGGTCAATCGGAGCTAAAAATTTTGGTGAACAGTAGACCCAGAAATCACTAAATCAAGCCAAACCGAAGGAAAATCAAAGGGGAAATGGTCCAAATGGCCAGAATTCACTCAATGACAATATAAAGCATCTAAGAAAGACACCAAAATAAGACTAGAAAAGGTATCTAAACATTTTTTAAATTTTTTCTACCACCACAGGACGAAAGGTGGATGAAAATGGAACTCAAAAATCAAATAAAAAATCTTCAAAAAATGGAAAAGTGGTTAAAACAGTCGAATTTGGCTTAAAAACACAGACCACATAGCCGTAGGCTGTGATTGTTGTGAGTTAGGGCCTTTTCCTTCAACCCAGAAAGTTTCAGGTCAATCGGAGCTAAAAATTTTGGTGAACAGTAGACCCAGAAATCACTAAATCAAGCCAAACCGAAAGAAAAACAAAGGGGAATTGGTCCAAATGGCCAGAATTCACTCAATGACAATATAAAGCATCTAAGCACACTTGAAATCAAGAAAAACAATGGCCACTGGCCTCAAACAGAATGGATACTTGGCCAAAAAGTATGGAAAAAGTGGCCAAAACCCTAAAAACAACAAAAACTCAAACACAAGGGGGGTGAATTAGGGGAAAGTTAGAAGTCAGTTTTACTACTAATACTACTGATTCAAAGATAGAACAATCCCCGGCAACGGCGCCAAAATTTGATGAGCTGCCGAGGCTCCTCAAATTACTTAATTTTTAAGGTCGGTTACCTAGCTTTTTGCAGCATAGGGAAGCCCTAAGTCGAACCTAAGGATTGTTCTACTTAGTGAATCATATTAAAGGCACCCTGTTTCTTTTCCATAATCATACATTCTCAGGGAAAAACACCAAGGGTGCATTTGGTTGACTGGATAAGAGTAGGAGGATAGGATAACTAATCCTATCCCCTCTTCTTATCACGTGTTTGATGAGCCCATAGTATAGGATTATCTATGCAGTTCAATGGTTTTATCCTGGGATAACTTATCCTAAGGGGGGCTGCTGGATATGGTTGGATAGGAAATGAAATCAAATACACAATCATATTTATCCTTCAAGTGATAAATTAATATTTGAATAAAATATTGACACTCCACACCCACGGCCGTTGTGGCACCATTACTGGCAGACTATGACCTCTGTAACTCCAGCGACCACTGTCTGTACCTCAACCAGCATCGGAGCTGATGCCACAGGGTACCCCAACATCTTCCACCATTATCTTCCAAGAAGCCTACCTCAACCACACCCATGGCTGTTCGTCCATTCTGTCACCATCACTGACAACCTGTAAGTCCATAGGTTCATTGACATCACTGCCAGCAGCGCTAGCAATACCTTAGATTCATATGTCGTCACCAACATTGATTAACTAACTAGAGCTATCCTTGCTAATTTTCTTTTCTGCTAACAACACATCAGTGTAGACACACAGCCATTCCACCTAAATCCCGGATAATCTTGTCACTGGAGGAGACAGTGACAATGGTGCTGGGGTTGAGGAAGGAGATGAGGGTGTAGAGAGAGAAGTCTAGAGAGTTGGGAAAGTGATAATCAGGAGAAGGGGAGAAGATGCTGCCAGTGGTGGTAATGGTAGTGCAGAGGTAGAGACAAGAATTGCAGAGTGGAATATGATTGCTGATTCTTGTCTCTACCTCTGTACTACCATATGAACTGTGAAGTAAAGCCCCGTCCATCTAATTTGATTTGCAAAGACAATGAAAAGCTCAATACATTGATTTCATTCATGATTTAATTATCTACATGCATTTATGTTGAACAACCCATGTCCCTGTCTTCTTTTGCTGGGGTTTGGGAAGGAGATGGAGGTGCGTTTGTAGAGGAAGCTCAAAAGTGAAAAAAAGAAAATCAATTCCAAAAGTTATATATATTTTATTTCCTAACGATATTTTTGAGTAAATGCATAAAAATTGTATCTTATCAAGTTGCTAATGTGATGCTCATCAAACACAGGATAAGATACATGCTTATCAGGTCCATATCCTATCCTCTCTTTATCCAGTTCTCTTATCCTATCATGTCCAATCCTATCTTGTCTTCTAAATGCACCCCAAAAGGATTAGTAAAAGGGAAAGAGAGAAAGAAAGTAGCCAAAGGAACAGTAACAACATAGTACAAACTATTTCAATATCCGTAACAGACTTCTCAGGTAGCACTCTAATGTTTCATTAGACTGAGAAGTCTCACTACTTTTGTTGTCCTTTGAAATTATGCATGTATGCTTCCATGCCACACATACAGAGATTTCATAGAAGTAATATAAAATAGTTGAGTTGTTAATCAATGAGGACCAAAACACAACCATCAAACCACAAACTTCGTTTGTAGTCTCCAGACACACTTGATGTCCTTTTAACAATCTATAGACAAAGCCAAACACCATGATATCTAAACTGAGATAACTCCCAAGGCTATATTGTTGAATTCATTAAAAAGGATCTTACAGTTACCTGCTTGATGTTCTCCTTATTATGAGAATTGACTCCATAAGAGATGCAGTTTCTTTCCTTAAAATATTTCATCCATGCCTATTCACAAAATGAATCATGGAAATATTACATTAAAAAAAAAAAGTTAGAAATAACAAAATCCATAATGAATAGAATTTCACTAAGTAGATTGTAGAAGCAAATATCATTTGCACCATAAAAACTTCGATTGATTCCCCCCAAAAAAGGAACGAAACCATTGTAGTATTTTAAATCAAGTAGAAGTCTTCGCTTTTCAATTTGATCACATTTAGAGGTGTCAATTCTTTGGTTCCAACTTCCTCAAACAAGTAATTGCCTGGTTGATCTCTCTCTTGTCAAAGATTTTTTCTTTTGACACAAGCATACCTAAATTCCACATATTGTATGGTTCAATCAAACACAAATTAATAATTAGAGAATGAAAATGAAAGTGCTATATTTATTATGGTGAAATCCTGGCTGCAGTTTTTGGTTTTCTGGGCAACTTAATTTTTCAAATCAAGTAAAAATCTTTGCTTGTCAATTTGATCACACTTAGGGGGGTCAATTCTTTGGTTCCAACTTCCTCAAATATGTGATTGCCTGGTTGATCTCTGTCAAAGATTTTTCTTTGACCAAAGGTCCACAGCAGACTCATAAAACAATCCCATTCATGACCACAAAGTATTGCTTTTTTTTTTTTCTCAAAAAGGAACTAGTAAGTATTGCAACTTCTTCTCTTCCCAGCAAGAAATCAAAATAAGTCGAAGTGAACAGAAAAAATAAATAAAATAAAATAAAAAAGCATTCATTTCCTTGTTTTTCTTTACAAGCTCATTTTCTATCACTAAATATTGCAAAATCATTTAGCTAATCCAAAAAGAATTGAAAGCTTTTATAAGATGAATAAGAACAAGTCATCATAGCACCACATTTCTTGATCTAAGTGCCAAAATAAACAAAGCATGGGAAAACCTGTAGTTCTGCTCGATCAGCTAGATCCATTTTATTCAGCACTATAATTTGTTTCAACGACGATGGGTAGCTTTTCAATATCTCATACTCTGAGGACAATGGAATCTAAAATTAAGACATATAAATAAGTAAAATGAAGAAACTTAAAAATAATACTTCAAAACCTATTGCCTACTTTATGGTGCTTAAGATAAAATCATCAAACAAAGTAAAATAAGAACTTCTTTAATGAAATCTTAACCTTCATGAAAAACAAATTTACCTCCAAGGCAACAGAAAATCATTAATATAGTATCCAATACCAAAATCTGAGTTTAACAAAGCAATAAAATATTTTCTATTAAGAAAGTCAAGAGCACTCTGCATCCGAAGTTCCATCTTTTATCTTTTAAGTAAAACTAGACCCCACTAATCAAGCCAAAAAAATATACCATTTTCCAGTTATTCCAACAAAGTGTTATTGTAATTGACTATGTTGACCAAAATCCACCAAAAGTGAGAAACTCATAAAGTCCATATTCTATGGCAGTAAATTCTCACTTAGAGACAAATAACATTCAGTAGACAGAGAGAGAGCATGACAACAGTAGGGACGTACCCTTGCATCTCTGACTTCAAGAATAAGATCCACCAATGAGATCCTTTCCGAGATGGCATGGGAAGCAGCAGACATATGAGGACTGTACCATGGTCCAACTCTTTTGATTCCTTTTATTCCCTTTATAGTTGTGCCTATCTGTCTTGCTAAAGCAGTCGTTGCCATGTCAACGGAAAACTAGTCAAGGTTGAAGCCAGCAAAAGAAAAATTTATGCAGATTCTTGAGGCAGCAATTGGCACATTGAGTAAGATAAGGCCATCTACAACTTGAAGGACTGACATTAGGAGAGGATATACACCTGATAAGCCAAAATGCTTGGGGCCTTTGAAATTTTGAGAATATTTTAATTTCTTACAATAGTTTTTCAACATCCAACAACTTAGTATGCAAATACCAGATTTTCATCTAACATGGCCCTATTCAAATAGAAACATACATGATAAAAAATCTACCCATTACGAACCAGAAGCAATTTAAATGTCAGAACAAATAGCATTCACTGGAAATTGACATACGCAAACTATAATATTTTTTCCCATGATTAGGCCGAGAGTTTCTTCACAAGGTGAACTAAGACAATAATGATGATCAAACACAAATGTAAACAACTGTTGCCAACAACTCAAGAAAGCCCATCAAACTTAAAATGAATATAAACTATCAAGATTACAAAGAGACCCTGCAGGGAATCAAATATTCCCAATTAATAACTTTGTTCCTTTCCAAGACCCCTGAGTTGACAGGAAGTATACTACATTCTATCATTAAAACCAAGACATGTGGAAACCAAAGTAGCTATGACATCAAGCTCCCTATCAAGTTTCATATAAAAAAAAAATATGAATTAAGTTAATCGAAATAAATAAAAGAATTAATACTCTATCCTGATTTAGAAGTACAAACAACGGAAACCTCTCAAATAAAACCATGACACAAGAAAGTAATCAAAAGAGGACAAATTCTAAATCCATCTAAAAGAAATCATATGAACCATCTGAAGGTATTTAAAAAATTCTTCATAAAAACAAACCAGAGCTCAACCTCCAGCAATTTCTCAAACAATAAAAGAATTCAAACATTATCACAAGTTAAAACTCATTTGCATAAACATAAGACAGCGCATAATTTCAAGCCAGTTAATTTTGGTCCCACCCACCACATAAATTGTATCAAATTAACAGACCCTTTCCATAGGTACCACAAACTAATCATATGTAAAATCAAAAATATGATGTAATCCAATTTAACCAGCAGAACTCATCTCCTACAAAATTTCTACCAACTAATCAGTAAAACCAACTTCAAAATTCAGCTGAAAGACATCATGAATAAAGCGAATGAAACTTTCAAACTTAGCCCCTCTTTGTAACCAACTCCATACATGAACTCAGTTATATTCATATTAAGAAATTCACATGATTTTGTTTAATGAATCCAATGTTTGGAACAAATCTCATATTTTGATATGGTAGAAAAATTTTCTAAAAAATTAATTTTTAGTAGAAAAAAAAGAGTCTAAAGAACCTTAGTTAAAATATTCAACCCAACCTCTCTTACCAGCCTTTTCCTGACCAAACTCAAGGCGCCAATAGAGGAAATCGTAGGCTCTTCGCTGCTAAGTCTTGAACTGATAATGGGTCTTCAACGGAGCTTCAACGGGATGCGATGGAGGAAGAATTAGAGGCGGCATTATGAAGGATGAAGATGAACTGCAGCTGTGTCTGCTTAATTAGTGGAGCGGAATGAAGAAGAGGAAGAAATGGAGTAGAAAAATGGTGGCCGAGAAGAAGAAAATGTAGAATGGTAGAGAGCTTGCGACGCTGATGAAGGACTGCGGCGAGAGTGCTCGTCCTCCCTTCTGTGTTTCTGTTTTTGTGTCTGCTGATGAAGACCACACCTCCGCCCTCCCTGCCCTTTTCTTAAATAAACTATTTTATTTGATTATTCTATATGTTATATTATGGTAAATATATATTATTTTTATATTTTATTAAATATAAATATAATTTATTTTATTTTTTTAAATAAACTTAAAAATTAATTAATTTGTACACATATTATTTATATATTAATTATTTTTATGTATTATAATATATTTTAAAGTATTTAAAAAAACTGAGTTGGATGTTAAAGTTTGTAAATATAAAAAAAAAAAAATGATTTTTTAAAGGAAAAAAACTTGGAGTGTTATTTTTATAGGTTGTATTTATATTATTTATGATATTAAATAAATTTTTTTAGTTTCTTTATATATATATATGGATTATCAATTTTGTCCCTCACATTAATTTAATTAATTTAGTCCTTCATTCTTAAAATATTTAATATTTTGATATTGAAATTTAAATGTTTGATCTTTATGGTAGTTGTAACTTGTATGACATATTTTTGTGGTATTTTGATATTTATGATATTTCACTTATTTGATGATAAAAAAAGTGTTAATTTAAATTATTTTGCACTATTTTAAATGTGTGGGAAGTTTTGCTAACACAGATATAGTAAAAAAGCAAACAGAACATTTTTTGGGAGTGAGAAATTTCCCACAGGAAAACCGTGGACAAAGGTTTAAAAAAATTAAAAAAAAAAAAATATGTGTAGATGTTACTTATAATAACACCACCTGGAACGTGTTGCCAATCATCAACAACACAAGGCGCTAGCCTTGGAGTACGAGGAATGCCAAGAATATGTGCTGCAACTAAGTCTTCTCTTGAATAATTAGCTTCATCTGGGAACCAAGTGTAAGCTTGTCCTAGTCTCCCGTCAAGGAGCCATATTGGTCTATCAAAGGTATTGTTATTTAAATTATCAAATTGCCATGTCGAGTTTTTCATCGTCAGCATGTCGATACCTGCTACGTTAAAATGACTAAAATGCTATTGTTTAAGGTATATGTTTTCTCTCTTTAACTTGCTTGATTTATTTTTTATGGATATTATTCACTCTCTCAACTCTCAACACTTTCACTTGGACTCTCTCTCTCTAATATGCTGACTTGAGCGTTGAAAGTGATGCTAGAGCTCTAGCTCTGATCTTCCCCTAACCGTGCTTCTCTTTCTTCAGGTTGTCGATCTCACCCTAACTCAAGCAACAACAAAATAAAACCTTCAATATGAAAATGGTTGTTTGGCTAATTCTGATCTATATTAGCGACCAGAATGGGGATATATATATATTGTTCTCCAAAGATTGCTAGATATGAGTGGGGCGAAATACAGCATTCAAGTGGGCTAAGAATGGATCATAGCCGTTGGAGATGAAAGATTGGTGGGTATGATAGTGTTGAATAAAAGCTGTACTGGACAACTTCTTAACAGAGCTTCGAATGGTTATGTATGTGTCCCAAAACCATGCTGATATGTAACAGATGGCTAGATATCTAACGTGACCTCCAAGGCATTGACATGTGAATTTCGAGAGAGTCCGCGATTTTACTTAAAATCGATGGCGAGTTAGCGATCTTTATTGCTGCTTGGGTGACTGGTGAACTGGTGGTGTGTTTATTGACACCTTGAAACTCAAGCTCTAATATAGTATCCTGCAAAATTATTAAGAAAGATCAATCATAGTTGAATGTTATCTTACATTAGGCAGTTTTGGGGTAGCACTACTCTCATTCAATAGAGTGAGTTTGGATAAGATTCATCCAGTAATTTTAATGTTATTACAAAAATTTTAAAAAATTGAATCACTCTGCTAATACAAATATTTTTTTTATAAAATATAAAAATAACATAATATAACAAAACGTACCAAAAATTATAACTTTTTGAATCTTTTAAATTTGTTTTTTTGCATGTTTTTTTATATTGTGCCATTCGTCTATTTTAGTACATAATGACTCAATGTTTTAAGATTTTCGCAATAATACCAAATTTACTTGATAGATTTGACCTGAACCTAACCAACTGGATGAGGGTAACACTAGCCCCATCTTTAGTGATTGTAAGATAGCAATCTCCTCAATCATTTACTGCAACAAATATTTTATTCATGCAACCCGGGGCAGCAAGGATATAAAGCTGTTCTAAACAGAAAACCTCAGTTAATAGACATAAATTAAATGCAAAAAGAACTAAAAATCCCATTACCAATGAAAAAACTAGTGAGATTGTTATGCAAAATGCAATAGTACACATACCTTCGCTGTTTAAATTTTTTTATAGCATGTGCTTGGAACAAACTTCTGCCATATTTTTCCTTTGCAAAGGGATATGATAAATTGTTTAGCATATGCATAATATCAATTAATAGTATGGGAGGCTATGATTCATAAAAAATACATAATCAAAATAGCACATGCCTAATGATTCTCATAAACTGATTTAATGATGGTTTACAGAAAACTACCTTTAATTTGAGAAGCCACACAAAACTGTTTCTCAGTTGCAGAAGCGGAGCAAGTATATTCTAAAGATAGAACTTAGAATCCTATACCTCATGAAATACCATCTACAGATGACTACTTACAGTAAGAAATGCATATACATTTTGCCAACAGAAATAAAAAAGAACATCCAATTATCCATGTCAAGGTTTACCATAACAACCTTGTTACTGAGACGGAGACATTTAGAAGTAACTAATTACTGCTGAAATCAACCTTGTTACTTAACTACATGTGTATTATGAAACAGAGAAAAGTATTGCAAGTAAAAGAAGACCTTCATCTCACCTTGATAAAACTCAAAGCTAACTAAGTCTTACTGAACTTTGCTTGCCTTTGTAAAATAACTGAAGACGATGACCCAGAAAAAAAAAAAAATGTCATAGTGTGCTTCAATTTTCTAATATTTGTGAAGATTTCAAGCAATAAATCCAAAGTTTAGAGGATCAATTTCAAAATTCTTCATGGAGTATCATATTGGACCATAGAAAACAAATTAAATATCAAACAAAGATGACTAAAATGAAGAGTCACAAGGCTCTTTTTGCAAGGAGAAGGTCGTGTCTTTGATGTCTTGCTTTGACAAAAATAGAAGTTCTCAAAGCACTATTTCACATAAAACTATAGTTGTTAGTGCTTGGACAGCGAAACCCTAAAGCAGTGATGGCTCGCCTCAGTTGTACTAGATTATCAAAAAAAGAAATGAAGAGAGAGGCAGGACCTTAGTTCTTCGGATGTTAGTTTCTCACGATTGATTTTCCCATCTTTCCTCTACAGAACTAAGCTAAGTACTGTCATATAGGCTAGCAAAAAGAATTGAAACGATGCCGTTGTTAGTTAAGAGAGGAAACGGTGTCGTGTGTTTAGTCTGAAAGAAGGATAAATCAGTTAACAGTAGACAAGGAGTAAGGGCTGGGATGCTGTCCACGTGGAAGGTGATCCTGAGATCAGGGAATTAGCCGTTAGAGGGAGGTTATAGTTCGAAAAGGGGCTGGGTGGTTGTCATGTGAACTTTTGTTAATTTTCTACTCTTGAGTTTTCTTCCCCATCTTGGGGTGAGCTCATGGATTATCAATAGAATTTGTATTTCCTTTCTTTGTGTGGGATTTTCTATATTTCAGGTGTAACAATTGGTATCAGAGCACCCTTCCAGGCACCTTTCTTCGTTTCCGTGCTGGGTTTTTCACCATGGTCACGAATAGTGAGGTTGACAATCGCGTGAAGGAGGTTGAGAAGAAAATGGAGGATCGTTTTGGTCAAATGGGTATGCGATTTGAACATCACGAAAAGCAACTCGAAGGGATCGATCAGAAATTTGAGGCAATGTTGTTGTTTATGCGTTCTGAATTTGAGGTGATCAAAACCGGAGTCCACAAAAGGGCTTCGACCAACAACTCCAGTGGTATTCCACACATTGGGTTGACGGAAGGGGAAACTCCACCAATGCCCCATCGCAGCACTAACCATCCTAGATTCAATCTACCGTCATTCGATGGAAGTGATTTTCGTACTTGGTTAGGGAAGTGTGAGCAGTTCTTCTTCCTGGAGGACGTACCGGAGGAAAGGAAGTCCAAGTTGATCATGCTGGCAATGGAAGGCAAGGCTTACGCATGGCTCAGACAACACTTGAGTATGTCGGGTAAGAATGCTATCTCCTGGAATGATCTGTTGACTGATTTAGCAATGAGATTTGATGATAGGGTATTTGATAACCCTGTGGCAGAATTAATGCAACTAAAACAAATTGGGTGTTTAGACGATTACCTTACTGTGTTTGATGAACTTGTGGCTAGAGCTGGCCTGGATTCAAAAATGGCTATGAGCTATTTTTTGAGGGGTCTGAATGAAACCTTAGAGAAGGCAGTCAGGATCCAACGACCGAAGTCTATGGTGGAAGCAATTCAAATCGCTAAATGGCAGGAATGCCTATTTATGTCCCTCCCTGGTCATAATTCTCATGCTCCACAACCATTCTCTAACCTAACTTCCCGGACCAATTCCTACCTATCTAAACCTTCACCACCATCCTATACCAACTACAACACTGTGTCCACTTATAAACCAAGTTTCAATTCCCATAATAACCTTATGGCAAGCCACAAACCTAGCAGCTATAACCCCAACACTAGTAGCACACAGCAAGGCCAACACACTGCTTCTCCTCGTAGCTCCATAAATAATCGCCTTAAACTTCCATATACACCCCTTCATAAACAACAGAACAGGGTGGTCTGAGGCCAATCTGTGGCAGAGGAGAGAAGGGCTAAAGGTCTCGGTTGGATTTGTGGAGACAAATGGAGCCCACAACACCTCCAAGAGTGTAAGAGGTCCAGGTTATTCAGCTTATTGGTGGATGAGGAGGATTTAGAGGGAGATGAAACAGAGAGTGCCGAGGAGCATCTCAAAGGGGACAAAGTTCCAGTCGACTTGAATGACATTCAGATTTCTTTGCAAGCAATCAGGGGTCACAGTGGGGGTCAGATAATGACGCTAGAAGGCAGAATTAAGAAACATGTGGTGTCTTTTCTTGTGGATACAGGGAGTACACACAATTTTTTGTCAGACAAGTTGGCCAAGTCCTTGGGACTTCCACTCAGCTATGCGGGGAGACTCACGGTCAAGGTAGCCAATGACCAATTGGTGACCCTCACATCTCAGGTCACAGGAGTAGAATGGAGTGTCGAGGGTACCAAATTCCAAACGGACTTCTTGATACTACCTGTCTCCGGGCTCAAGGCTATCCTCGGTATGAGCTGGCTACAGTCTCTAGGGAAAATAGAGTGAGATTTTACTCACATGACCATGACTTTTCAGCATAACAATGAGCTGACCAAGATCTCTGGCAGCCAAAAGGTGCTAGACATGAGGGAGGACTGCAGGGAATCGTATGCCTTACGGATCATAGGTGATTGCTTTGCCTTGAAACTGCTACAGGTGGATGGTCTTATGGCAACCAAGAAATTGTCCACACCCAGTTCTGTCCTTCAACACCTAACAACTACACAACACACCCAATTGACTGAAGTGCTGCTAACATTTGACTCTCTATTCCAAGCACCTACCACCTTGCCACCTTCGCGACCATATGACCATAAGATTAATTTGAGTATGACAGATACACCTATTTCCTTGCAGCCCTATCGGTATCCCTATTTACAGAAGAATGTCCTTGAAGAAATGGTGGAGGAGATGCTTCAATCAGGGATCATTTGCGAAAGCTCTTCAGCTTTTGCAGCCCCTGTGGTGTTGGTGAAGAAGAAAGATCTTTCATGGCAGTTCTGTGTCGACTATAGAAAACTCAACGCTGCTACGATTAAGAACAAGTTTCCTATCCTCATTGTTGAAGAGCTGATCGACGAGCTTCATGGATCCAAGTTCTTCTCCAAATTGGACTTGCGCTCTGGTTATCACCAAGTACGCATGCATCCTAATGATATTCATAAGACAACTTTCAAGACATACAATGGCCATTTCGAATGGCTAGTAATGCCCTTCGGTCTCTCCAACGCACCAGCAACCTTCCAAGCTCTCATGAATGACGTCTTCCGCAAATTCTTACGCCGTTTCATCATTGTATTTTTTGATGACATCCTGATTTATAGTAGCAGTTGGGAGGAACACCTCACACACCTCACCTGTACCTTCACCACACTTCAACAACATCAACTTTTCTTAAAGAAAAATAAGTGTGCTTTTGCTCAGACAACCATTGAGTATTTGGGTCATATTATCGGCGGTGATGGGGTGCGTATGGATAGCCACAAGGTGGATGCAGTGCTCGAATGGCCCATACCCGAGATGGTTAAACAGGTTCGTGGATTCCTAGGCCTTACGGGATACTACAGACGCTTTGTCCAAGGATACAGAGGCATTGCTCGACCACTAACTAACTTGCTAAAAAAGGGAGCATTCCTCTGGACTCCAGAAACGAATGAGGCTTTTAACAAGCTAAAGGAGGCAATGACTTCTGCTCCAGTACTACAACTCCCTGATTTCTCCAAGGGTTTCATTTTGGAGACAAATGCATCAAAAGAAGGGATTGGGGCAATCTTGTTACAAGGCAACAGACCGATTGCTTTCATCAGTAAAGCTATGGGACCAAGGTTTGGATCCATGTCCACATATGAACGAGAGTTATTTGCCATTGTGTTTGTTGTAAAAAAATGGAGTCAATAATTCATTGGCAACCATTTCACTGTCCGAACAGATCAGTAGGCTCTCAAACACCTGCTCGAGCAGCCACTATCTACACCAATGCAATATAAATGGCTTGAGAAACTCTTGGGCTACAGCTATGATATTCATTACAAGAAGGGCAGGGACAACGTGGTGGCTGATGCTCTATCTTGTCGAGAAGACGCCCTAGCTGTTTTGTCCATCTCTGTGGTGGACTCCACCTTGTTAGATAGAATTAAGGAGAGCTGGAACAAGGATGAATCCCTCCGTGAAAAGATGACCAAGTTACAGAGTGGAGAATTAAAAACCAACAAGTACCAACTGCAGGGCCAACTTCTGAAACGCAAAGGGAAATTAGTAGTGGGGAACGACACTCCACTTCGAAAAGAGGTTTTGCAATTCTTTCATGCTTCTCCATGGGGGGGCAGAATGGCACATATCAACGGGTCAAGGCAATACTTTATTGGAAAGGCATGCAACAGGACATTAAGAACTTTATCCAACACTGTGACATATGTCAACGTTGCAAACCTGACCTTTCCAAATACCCGGGCCTCCTCCAACCACTCCCAATTCCCGAAGGTGCTTGGCAATGTCTCTCGATGGATTTTATAGTGCAACTTCCAAATTCATCCGGCAGAACAGTCATCTTGGTTGTCGTTGATAAATTGACAAAGTATAGTCACTTCTTTGGTCTCAGACATCCATATACAGCCAAAGATGTGGCACAGATTTTCCTTGAGCATGTCGTGAGGCTCCATGGCTGGCCCTTGGCCATTGTATCAGATAAGGACCCGATCTTTCTCAGTGCCTTCTAGCATGAGTTATTCACTCTCCAAAGGGTACGCTTGCAAAAATCTACAGCATACCATCCTTAAACAGATGGGCAGTCAGAAGCTGTTAATAAGGTGGTAGAAGGGTATTTGCGTTGTTTTGTAAGTAATGTTCCCAAAAAATGGTTATGTTGGCTGCCTACAGCAGAGCTCTGGTATAACACTCACTACCAATCGTCCATTCGGATGACACCCTTCGAAGCGCTGTATGGACATCCACCAAACCTGGGCAATCCATTTATAACAGGAACATCAATGATAGGAGCAGTGGAAACAACCTTACGTTCCAGAGATCAGATTTTAGCATTGCTGAAGTCACACATGATGAAAGCTGAAGAAAGGATGAAATGGTATGCTGATAAAAAGAGAACAGAGAGGACATTCACAGAGGGAGACTGGGTCTATCTCAAACTACAACCGTATAGGCAAGGATCCATCAATAGCAGAGCTTTCCACAAACTTGCGGCCATCTATTACGGACCTTATCAGATCACCGACAAAGTGGGAACAGTGGCGTATCGCCTAGCATTACCACCCGAAAGCAAACTTCACAACGTGTTCCATGTCTCATTATTGAAGCGCCACCATGGTGCAACGATTCCACAACAAACACTACCTCCTTTCTCAGAAGATGGAGATATGCCCATGCTACCCATTGCTATTTTGGATCGCTGGATGGTGAACAAATAAAACAGAGCTGTCACGGAAGTCCTTGTCCACTGGTCGAATGCATCCAAGGATGACGCTACATGGGTCCCTTACCACCATTTCATGCAGCAGTTTCCTCATTTCACAAGTACCTCACGATCATCCCTGTTTCCGGTCACCGAATCTAGCTTCCTTGGGGTCAAGGAAGCCGTCGAAGGGGGGGCCATTGTCATATAGGCTAGCAAAAAGAATTGAAACGATGCTGTTGTTAGTTAAGAGAGGAAACGGTGTCGTGTGTCTAGTCTGAAAGAAGGATAAATCAGTTAACAGTAGACAAGGAGTAAGGGCTGGGATGTTGTCCCCGTGGAAGGTGATCCTGAGATCAGGGAATTAGCTGTTAGAGGGAGGTTATAGTCCGAAAAGGGGCTGGGTGGTTGTCATGTGAACTTTTGTTAATTTTCTACTCTTGAGTTTTCTTCCCCATCTTGGGGTGAGCTCATCGATTATCAATAGAATTTGTATTTCCTTTCTCTATGTGGGATTTTCTGTATTTCAGGTGTAACAAGTACTGCCGCTTCTATTGCAATTGTTGCACGGAAACGGAGAGGGTAGATATGAATGGGAGGAGAAAAAGTTCAGATTTATTTCAAAGAAGATGAAAGAAAAGAGAGATCATCAGAGAGTAGCTGGAAAGATGAAGAGCTTCACGGAGAGAGGGAGAGAGACCATGTAGATATAATAAGAGTCAGAACATTGGTTTAGTAAAATGAAATAGGTGAACATAATTACTAATTAGTGAAATTTGGCTTGGAAAGTGAGAGTTAAAGGAAGAGTAAAAGAGAATGAAGAATATTCAAAACCCAATAAACAGTACACAAAACGCAGGGTAGAAGTATTTGGAATAGCATGAACTCCAAGTAGCGAAGAGTCAAGGACTAGGGTGAAAAAATAGTTGATTAAGAGAGAATAGAAGATAGCCATGCTTATAGAAAATTGAATCAGTAGTTATGGAAACAGTAATGCAAATAGATATTTGGATTTGTTGAAGAACACATGGCAAGCTAAAACAAAGCTAAATGTCTAGAGCAATTTAAGAGAAAAAATTACTAAATG
>QAOA01005573.1:0-117550 GCA_003255065.1 Cercis canadensis
GTCTACAACTTTCTTTCAGGGCTCCAAAGCTAATTCGGACGTTCAAAAGGTCATATGCAGCCTGGAAAGCAGAGAAGACATGCTGTCGCAGGATCCTGACCTACATGCAGTATTTGGGTCATAACCTGAGTTGTAGATGTCATATTGACCTGAAACTGGTACCATTGGAAAGCTAACAGACATAGCTTCAATTGATATGAAGACTGGTTCACCATATTTTATGTGGAAGATGGTCTTATTTGCTGTGCAAGTTAGCTGACGGTTCCAGACACCTTCTGCCACTTAAATGGGCCTAACTTCCTCATGACAAGTCCAAATGGGCCCAAACCAAAGCCCAATTGAAGCTAAGGCCCATGGGAACAAGTGTGCCCTAAGGGCAATTTAGGTGTGCATGTAAAATTGGAGGTCTATATCAGAAGAAGGAGGCAGCCGAAATTGAGAACCTCCTCATTAGATATTTTAGACAAATTTTTGTGCTTTCCTTAGTTCTTAAGTTTTCTTTAGATATTTTGTAAGAACTTCAGCTCCTCTTGTTCATGGAGGGCTAATCCAACATATCAATCCAGGTTTTGCCATTCTGATTATTGGTTTTGAGATTATGAGTTGTTGTTCTTCATTTTAGTTGTTAATCAAAGTTCTTTCAATCCTCTGGACTATTCTGTTTGAATTGCTTAATTCGAATTTGGATCTTCATGTGTGATTGCTTAATTGCATGTGATTAAAGAGGATTGTATGGTTGATTAATGTTTCTGAGCTTTTGAATGGATTAATCACCTTGGCTGGATCATGGACTTAGGTAAAACTAGACTTGAATGTTTGCTTAATTCATTTAGTCTTAGTTGAATCCGAATTCTGGTTGCTTAACCAGTGGAATCCATAGAACATTGAGAGGCTTCTTGATATGTTTTAAAGGCCAAGAACATGGTTAATAATTGAATGGATCATTAGAAATCAAGGATGAACTTAAATCAGAATTAGTAAAGACTTGGATTGGTTGTTTTCCTTTAGGTTACCACTGATAATTAATTTTCGTTAATCACTTAAACCAAACTCAACCCCCTCTGTTTACATGCTTTTCAATATGATTCACTACATAGAACAATCCTTAGGTTCGACTTAGGGCTGTCCTATGCTGCAAAAAGCTAGGTAACCGACCTTAAAACTTAATTAATTTGAGGAGCCTCGGCAGCTCATCATCATTGTATTTGGCCCGGGACCCTGTTTCGGTTCGTCCCTATATCTGACTCAGATATTTTTCTTGGGTTTCACTGTATTTGGGAAGGGACTGTTTTCTAGTAGGTCATCGTTTCTGGCCCGGGACCCTGTTTCGGTTCGTCCCTGTATCTAACTCGGATATTTTTCTTGGGTTTCACTGTATTTGCGAAGGGACTGTTTTCTCGTGGGTCATTGTATCTGGCTCGGGAACATATTTCGGTTCGTCCCTGTATTTGACTCGGATATTTTTCTTGGGTTTCACAGTATTTGAGATGGGACTGTTTGCTGAGGATTCATTGTAGTTGGGCCAGGACCCTGGGTCGGTTCGTCCCTGTATCTGACTCGGATATTTTTCTTTGGTTTCACTGTATTTGAGAAGGGAATGTTTGCTGGTGAGTCATTGTAACTGGCCAGGTCCTCTGTGTTGGTTCGTCCCTGCATTTCACTCGCATTTTTTTCTGAGGTTTTACTGTATTTGCGAAGGGTCTGTTTGCTGGTGGGTCATTGTAGCTGGCCCGGGACCCTGTGTCGGTTCGACCCTGTATCTGACTCGGATATTTCTCTTGGGTTTTATTGTTTTTGAGAAGGAACAGTTTGCTGGTGTGACATTGTATCTGGCCCGGGATCCTGTTTTGGTTCGTCCCTGTATCTGACTCTGATTTTTTTCTTGGGTTTCACTCTATCTGGGAATCGTCTGTTTCCTGGTGGATCAATGTTTCTGGCCCGTGACCCTGTTTCGGTTCTTCTCTGTATCTGGTTCAGAATTTTTTCTTATGTTTCACTGTATTTAGGAAGGATCTATTTCCTGGTGGATCAATGTTTCTGGCCCGTGACCCTGTTTCGGTTCGTCTCTATATCTGGTTCAGAATTTTTTCTTATGTTTCACTGTATTTAGGAAGGATCTATTTCCTGGAAGGTCATTGTTTCTGGCCCGGGACCGTGTTTCGGTTCGTCCCTGTATCTGACTCTGATATTTTTCTGGGGTTTCACTATATTTGGGAACGGACTGTTGTTTGGCGTGTCATTGTATTTGGCCCGGGACCCTATTTCGATTCGTCCCTGTATCTGACATGGATATTTTTCTTGAGTTTCACTGTATTTGGGAAGGGACTGTTTGCTGGTGGGTCACTGTATCTGGCCCGGGTCCCTGTTTCGGTTCGTCCCTGTATCTGAGTCAGATTTTTTTCTTGGGTTTCACTGTATCTGGGAAGGGTCTGTTTCCTGGTGGATCAATGTTTCTGCATCAATTTTTCTTAGGTTTCCCTTTATTTGGGAAGGATCTAATTCCTGGTAGGGCATTGTTTCTGGCCCGGGACCCTCATTTGGTTCGTCCCTATATCTGAGTCGGATATTTTTCTTGGGTTTCATTGTATTTGGGAAGGGACTGTTTTCTGGTAGGTCATTATTTCTGGTACGAGACCCTTTTTCATTCGTCTCTGTATCTGACTCGGATATTTTTCTTGGGTTTCACTGTATTTATGTATGGTTTGTTTCATGGTTGGTCAATGTATCTGATCCGAGACCCTGTTTCGGTTCGTCCCTGTATCTGAGTCAGATTTTTTTCTTGGGTTTCACTTTATCTGGGAAGGGTCTCTTTCCTGGTGGATCAATGTTTCTGGCCCGGGACCCTGTGTCGGTTCGTCCCTGTATCTGACACAGATATTTTTCTTGGGTTTAATTGTATTTGAGAAGGAACTGTTTGCTAGTGGGTCATTGTATCTGGCCCGGATCCGTGTTTCGGTTCGTCCCTGTATCTGACTCAGATTTTTTCTCTTGGGTTTCACTGTATCTGGGAAGGGTTTGTTTTCTGGTGAAAGAATGTTTCTGGCCTGGGATCCGGTTTCGGTTCGTCTCTGTATCTGGTTCATATTTTTTTCTTAGGTTTCACTGTATTTGGGAAGGATCTTTTTCCTGGTAGGTCATTGTTTCTGGCCCGGGACCCTCCTTCGGTTCTTCCCTGTATCTGAGTCGGATATTTTTCTTGGGTTTCATTGTATTTGAGAAGGAACTGTTTGCTGTAGGACATTCTATCTGGCCCGGGACGCTATTTCGGTTCGTCCCTGCATCTGACTCGGATTTTTTTCTTGCGTTTCACTGTATTTGAAAAGGAACTGTTTGCTGTGGGACATTGTATCTGGGCCGGGACCATGTTTCGGTTCGTCCCTGTATCTGACACGGATTTTTTTCTTGGGTTTCACTATATTTGGGAAGGGATTGTTTTCTGGTGAGTCATTGTATTTGTTCCGGGACCATGTTTCGGTTCGTCCCTGTATCTGTCTCAGATATTTTTCTTGAGTTTCACTATATTTGGGAAGGCACTTTTTTCTGGTAGGTCATTGTTTCTGGCCCGGGACCCTGTTTTGGTTCGTCCCTGTATCTAACTCGGATATTTTTCTTGGGTTTCACTGTATTTGAGAAGGAACTGTTTGCTGTGGGACATTGTTTCTGGCCCGAGACCCTGTTTCGGTTCGTCCCTGTATCTAACTCGGATAATTTTCCTGGGTTTCACTGTATTTGAGAAGGAACTGTTTGCTATGGGACATTGTATCTGGCCCGGGACCCTGTATTGGTTCGTCCTTGTATCTGACTCGGATTGTTTTCTTAGGTTTCACTATATTTGGGAAGGGACTGTTTTCAGGTGGGTCATTGTATTTGGCCCGGGACCCTTTTCCGGTTCATCCCTGTATCTGACTCAGATATTTTACTTGGGTTTCACTGTATTTGGGAAGGGACTGTTTTCTAGTAGGTCATTGTTTCTGGCCCGGGACCCTGTTTCGGTTCGTTCCTGTATCTAACTCGGATATTTTTCTTGGGTTTCACTATATTAGCGAAGGTATTGTTTTCTGTTGGGTCTTTGTATCTGGCCCGAGAACATATTTCGGTTCGTCCCAGTATTTGACTCGTTTCGTGGGTTTCACAGTATTTGAGATGGGACTGTTTGCTGGTGGTTCATTGTAGCTGGCCCGGGACCTTGTGTCGGTTCGTCCCTGTATCTGACTCGGATATTTTTGTTTGGTTTCATTGTATTTGAGAAGGGACTGTTTGCTGGTGGGTCATTGTAACTGGCCCGGGACCCTGTGTTGGTTCGTGCCTGTATTTGACTCTGATATTGTTCTTGGGTTTTACTTTTTTTGCGAAGGGTCTTTTTGCTGGTTGGTCATTGTAGCTGGCCCGGGACCCTGTGTCGATTTGTCCCTGTATCTGACGCGGATATTTTTCTTGGGTTTCATTGTATTTGAGAAGGAACAGTTTGCTGGTGTGACATTGTGTTTGGCCCGAGATCCTGTTTTGGTTCGTCCCTGTATCTGACTCTGATTTTTTTCTTGGGTTTCACTGTATCTGGGAATGGTCTGTTTCCTGGTGGATCAATGTTTCTGGCCCGTGACCCTGTTTCGGTTCGTCTCTGTATCTGGTTCAGATTTTTTTTTAAGTTTCACTGTATTTGGGAAGGATCTTTTTCCTGGAAGGTCATTGTTTCTGGCCTGGGACCCTCCTTCGGTTCATCCCTGTATCTGAGTCGGATATTTTTCTTGGGTTTCACTGTATTTGAGAAGGAACTGTTTGCTGTGGGACATTGTTTCTTACCCGGGACCCTGTTTCGGTTTGTCCCTGTATCTAACTCGGATAGTTTTCCTGGGTTTCACTGTATTTGAGAAGGAACTGTTTGCTGTGGGACATTGTACCTGGCCCGGGACCCTGTTTCGGTTCGTCCTTGTATATGACTCAGATTTTTTTCTTAGGTTTCAATATATTTGGGAAGGGACTGTTTTCTGGTGGGTTATTGTATTTGGCCCGGGACCCTTTTTCGGTTCGTCCCTGTATCTGACTCGGATATTTTTCTTGGGTTTCACTGTATTTGGGAAGGGACTGTTTTCTGGTAGGTCATTGTTATTGCCCGGGACCCTGTTTCGGTTAGTCGCCGTATCTAACACGGATATTTTTCTTGGGTTTCACTGTATTTGAGAAGGAACTGTTTGCAGGTGGGTCACTGTATCTGGCCTGGGTCCCTGTTTCGGTTCGACCTTGTATCCGACTCGGATTTTTTTTCATTGGTTTCACTGTATCTGGGAAGGGTTTGTTTCCTGGTGGATCAATGTTTCTGGCCCGGGACCCTGTTTCGGTTCTTCTCTGTATCTGGTTCAGAATTTTTCTTAGGTTTCCCTTTATTTGGGAGGGATCTATTTCTTGGTAGGGCAATATTTCTGGCCTGGGACCCTCCTTCGGTTCGTCCCTGTATCTGAGTCGGATATTTTTCTTAAGTTTCACTGTATTTGAGAAGGAACTGTTTTCTGTGGGACATTGTACCTGGCAAGGGACCCTATTTCGGTTCGTCCCTGTATCTGACTTGGATATTTTTCTTGGGTGTCACTATATTTGGGAAGGGATTGTTTTCTGGTGGGTCATTGTATTTGTTCCGGGAACATGTTTCCATTCGTCCCTGTATCTGACTCAGATATTATTCTTAGGTTTCACTGTATTTGGGAAGGGACTGTTTTCTGGTAGGTCATTGTTTCTGGCCCGGGGACCCTGTTTCGGTTCGTCCATGTATCTAACTCGAATATTTTTCTTGGGTTTCACTGTATTTGAGAAGGAACTGTTTGCTGTGGGACATTGTATCTGGCCCAGGACCCTGTTTCGGTTCGTCCCTGTATCTGACTCGACTTTTTTCTTGGGTTTCATTATAGTTGGGAAGTGATTGTTTTCTGAGGAGTCATTGTATTTCTCCCGGGAGCATGTTTCGGGTCGTCCCTGTATCTGACTCAGATATTTTTCTTGGGTTTCACCATATTTGGGAGGGGACTGTTTTCTGGTAGGTCATTGTTTCTGGCCCGGGACCCTGTTTTTGTTCGTCCCTGTATCTAACTCGAATATTTTTCTTGGGTTTCACTGCATTTGAGATGGAACTGTTTGCTGTGGGACATTGTTTCTGGCCCGGGACCCTATTTCGGTTTTTCCCTGTATCTAACTCGGATAGTTTTCCTGGGTTTCACTGTATTTGAGAAGGAACTGTTTGCTGTGGGACATTGTACTTGGCCCGGGACCCTGTTTCGGTTCGTCCTTGTATGAGTAGGATTTTTTTCTTAGGTTTCACTATATTTGGGAAGGGACTATTTTCTGGTGGGTCATTGTTTCTGGCCCGGCAACCTGTTTCGGTTCTTCCCTGTATCTAACACGGATATTTTTCTTGGGTTTCACTGTATTTGAGAAGGGACTGTTTGCTGGTGGGTCACTGTATCTGGCGCGGGTCCCTGTTTCGGTTCGTCCCTGTATCTGACTCGAAATTTTTTTCTTTGGTTTCACTGTATTTGGGAAGGGTCTGTTTCCTGTTGGATCAATGTTTCTGGCCCGGGACCCTGTTTCGGTTCGTCTCTGTATCTGTATCAGAATTTTTCTTAGGTTTCCCTTTATTTGGGAAGGATCTATTTCTTGGTAGGGCATTGTTTCTTGCCCGGGACCCTCCTTCGATTCGTCCCTGTATCTGAGTCGGATATTTTTCTTGGGTTTCAATGTATTTGGGAAGGGGCTATTTTCTGGAAGGTCATTATTTCTGGCACGAGACCCTTTTTCATTCGTCTCTGTATCTGAATTGGATATTTTCTTGGGTTTCACTGTATTTATGTATGGTTTGTTTCATGATTGGTCAATGTATCTGACCCGAGACCCTGTTTCGGTTCGTCTCTGTATCTGACTCGGATATTTTTCTTGGGTTTCACTGTATTTGCGAACGGACGGTTTGCTGGTGGATCATTGTAGCTGGCCCGGGACCCTGTGTCGGTTCGTCCCTGTATCTGACACGGATATTTTTCTTTGGTTTAACTTTATTTAAGAAGGAACTGTTTGCTGGTGCGTCATTGTATCTGGCCCGGAACCCTGTTTCGGTTCGTCCCTGTATCTGACTCAGATTTTTTTCATAGGTTTCACTGTATCTTTGAAGAGTTTTTTTGCTGGTGAAAGAATGTTTCTGGCCTGGGATCCGGTTTCGGTTTGTGTCTATATCTGGTTCAGATTTTTTTTTAGGTTTCATTGTATTTGGGAAGGATCTTTTTCCTGATAGGTCATTGGTTCTGGCCCGGGACCCTCCTTCAGTTCGTCCCTGTATCTGAGTCGGATATTTTTCTTGGGTTTCACTGTATTTGAGAAGGAACTGTTTACTGTGAGACATTGTATCTGGCCCGGGACCCTGTTTCGGTTCGTCCATGTATCTGACTCGGATTTTTTCTTGGGTTTTACTATATTTGAGAAGTGATTGTTTTCTGGTGAGTCATTGTATTTATCCCGGGACTATGTTTCGGTTCGTCCCTGTATCTGACTCAGATATTTTTCTTGGGTTTCATTGTATTTGGGAAGGGACTGTTTTCTGATAGGTCATTGTTTCTGGCCCGGGACCCTGTTTCGGTTCGTCCCTGTATCTAACTCGAATATTTTTCTTGGGTTTCACTGTATTTGAGAATGAACTGTTTGCTGGGGGACATTGTTTCTGGCCCGGGACCCTGTTTCGGTTCGTCCCTGTATCTAACTCGGATAATTTTCCTGGGTTTCACTGTATTTGAGAAGGAACTGTTTCCTGTGGGACATTGTACCTGGCCCAGGACCCTGTTTCGGTTCGTCCCTGTATCTGAGTCGGATATTTTTCTTAGGTTTCACTGTATTTGAGAAGGAACTGTTTGCTGTGGGACATTGTACCTGGCAAGGGACCCTATTTCGGTTTCTCCCTGTATCTGACTTGGATATTTTTCTTGGGTGTCACTATATTTGGGAAGGGATTGTTTTCTGGTGGGTCATTGTATTTGTTCCGGGACCATGTTTCGGTTCGTCACTGTATCTGACTCAGATATTATTCTTGGGTTTCACTGTATTTGGGAAGGGACTGTTTTCTGGTAGGTCATTGTTTCTGGCCCGGGACCCTATTTCGGTTCGTCCCTGTATCTAACACGGATATTTTTCTTGAGTTTCACTCTATTTGAGAAGGGACTATTTTCTGGTGGGTCACTGTATCTGGCCCGGGTCCCTGTTTCGGTTCGTCCCTGTATCTGACTCGGATTTTTTTCTTGGGTTTCACTGTATCTGGGAAGGGTCGGTTTCCTGGTGGATCAATGTTTCTAGCCCGGGACCCTGTTTCGATTTGTCTCTATATCTGGTTTAGAATTTTTCTTCGATTTCACTGTATTTGGGAAGGATCTATTTCCTGGTAGGGCATTGTTTCTAGCCCGGGACCCTCCTTCGGTTCGTCCCTGTATCTGAGTCGAATATTTTTCTTGGGTTTCAGTGTATTTGCGAAGGGACGGTTTGCTGGTAGGTCATTGTAGCTGGCCCGGGACCCTGTGTCGGTTCGTCCTTGTATCTGACTCAGATTTTTTTCTTGGGTTTCACTGTATTTGAGAAGGGACTGTTTCTGTGGGACATGGTTTCTAGCCCGGGACCCTGTTTTGGTTTGTCCCTGTATCTAACTCGGATAGTTTTCCTGGGTTTCACTGTATTTGAGAAGGAACTGTTTGCTGTGGGACATTGTACCTAGCCCGGGACACTGTTTCGGTTCGTCCTTGTATTTGACTCAGATTTTTTTCTTAGATTTCAATATATTTGGGAAGGGACTGTTTTCTGGTGGGTTATTGTATTTGGCCCGGGACCCTTTTTCGGTTCGTCCCTGTATCTGACACGGATATTTTTCTTGGGTTTCACTGTATTGGGGTAGGGACTGTTTTCTGGTAGGTCATTGTTTCTGTCCTGGGACCCTGTTTCGGTTAGTCGCCGTATCTAACACGGATATTTTTCTTGGGTTTCACTGTATTTGAGAAGGAACTGTTTGCAGGTGGGTCACTGTATCTGGCCCGGGTCCCTATTTCGGTTCATCCTTGTATCTGAATCGGATTTTTTTTCATTGGTTTCACTGTATCTGGGAAGGGTTTGTTTCCTGGTGGATCAATGTTTCTGGCCTGGGACCCTGTTTCGGTTCTTCTCTGTATCTGGTTCAGAATTTTTCTTAGGTTTCCCTTTATTTGGGAAGGATCTATTTCTTGGTAGGGCAATATTTCTGCCCCGGGACCCTCTTTCGGTTCGTCCCTGTATCTGAGTCGGATATTTTTCTTGGGTTTCACTGTATTTGGGAAGGGGCTGTTTTCTGGAAGGTCATTATATTCGGCACGAGACCCTTTTTCATTCGTCTCTGTATCTGACTTGGATATTTTTCTTGGGTTTCACTGTATTTATGTATGGTTTGTTTCTTGGTTGGTAAATGTATCTGACCCGAGACCCTGTTTCGGTTCGTCTCTGTATCTGACTCGGATATTTTTCTTGGGTTTCACTGTATTTGCGAAGGGACGGTTTGCTGGCAGGTCATTGTAGCTGGCCCGGGACCCTGTGTCGGTTCGTCCCTGTATCTGACTCAGATTTTTTTCTTGGGTTTCACTGTATTTGAGAAGGGACTGTTTGCTGTGGGACATTGTTTCTAGCCCAGGACCCTGTTTCGGTTTGTCCCTGTATCTAACTCGGATAGTTTTCCTAGGTTTGACTGTATTTGAGAAGGAACTGTTTGCTGTGAGACATTGTACCTGGCCCGGGACCCTGTTTCGGTTCTTCTCTGTATCTGGTTCAGAATTTTTCTTAGGTTTCCCTTTATTTGGGAAGGATCTATTTCCTGGTAGGGCATTATTTCTGGCCCGGGACCCTCCTTCGGTTCGTCCCTGTATCTGAGTCGGATATTTTTCTTGTGTTTCACTGTATTTAGGAAGGGGCTGTTTTCTGGAAGGTCATTATATCTGGCACGAGACCCTTTTTCATTCGTCTCTGTATCTGACTTGGATATTTTTCTTGGGTTTCACTGTATTTATGTATGGTTTGTTTCTTGGTTGGTCAATGTATCTGACCCGAGACCCTGTTTCGGTTCGTCTCTGTATCTGACTTGGATATTTTTCTTGGATTTCACTGTATTTGAGAAGGGACGGTTTGCTGGTGGGTCATTGTAGCTGGCCCGGGACCCTGTGTTGGTTCGTCCCTGTATCTGACACGGATATTTTTCTTGGTTTTCACTGTATTTGGGAAGGGACTGTTTTCTGGTGGGTCAATGTATCTGGCCTGGGTCCCTGTTTTGGTTCGTCCCTGTATCTGACTCGGATTTTTTTCTTGGGATTCACTGTATCTGGGAAGGGTCTGTTTCCTGGTGGATCAATGTTTCTGGCCCGGGACCCTGTTTCGGTTCTTCTCTGTATCTGGTTCGGATAATTTTCCTGGGTTTCATTGTATTTGAAAAGGAACTGTTTGCTGTGGGACAATGTATCTGGCTCGGGACCTTGTTTCGGTTCGTCCTTGTATTTGACTCGGATTTTTTTCTTAGGTTTCACTATATTTGGGAAGAGACTGTTTTCTGGTGGGTCATTGTATTTGGCCCGGTACCCTGTTTCGGTTCGTCCCTGTATCTGAGTCGGATATTTTTCTTAGGTTTCACTGTATTTGAGAAGGAACTGTTTGCTGTGGGACATTGTACCTGGCAAGGGACCCTATTTCGGTTCGTCCCTGTATCTGACTTGGATATTTTTCTTGGGTGTCACTATATTTGGGAAGGGATTGTTTTCTGGTGGGTCATTGTATTTGTTCCGGGAACATGTTTCCATTCGTCCCTGTATCTGACTCAGATATTATTCTTGGGTTTCACTGTATTTGGGAAGGGACTGTTTTCTGGTAGGTCATTGTTTCTGTCCCAGGACCCTGTTTGGGTTCGTCCATGTATCTCACTCGAATATTTTTCTTGGGTTTCACTGTATTTGAGAAGGAACTGTTTGCTGTGGGACATTGTTTCTGGCCCGGGACCCTGTTTCGGTTCGTCCTTGTATCTAACTCGGATAATTTTCCTGGGTTTCACAGTATTTGAGAAGGAACTATTTCCTGTGGGACATTGTACCTGGACCAGGACCCTGTTTCGGTTCGTCCCTGTATCTGAGTCGGATATTTTTCTTAGTTTTCACTGTATTTGAGAAGGAACTGTTTGCGGTGGGACATTGTACCTGGCAAGGGACCCTATTTCGGTTCGTCCCTGTATCTGACTTGGATACTTTTCTTGGGTGTCACTATATTTGGGAAGGGATTGTTTTCTGGTGGGTCATTGTATTTGTTCCGGGACCATGTTTCGGTTCGTCACTGTATCTGACTCAGATATTATTCTTGGGTTTCACTGTATTTGGGAAGGGACTGTTTTCTGGTAGGTCATTATTTCTGGCCCGGGACCCTATTTCGGTTCGTCCCTGTATCTAACACGGATATTTTTCTTGAGTTTCACTCTATTTGAGAAGGGACTATTTGCTGGTGGGTCACTGTATCTGGCCCGGGTCCCTGTTTCGGTTCGTCCCTGTATCTGACTCGGATTTTTTTCTTGGGTTTCACTGTATCTGGGAAGGGTCTATTTCCTGGTGGATCAATGTTTCTGGCCCGGGACCCTGTTTCGATTCGTCTCTATATCTGGTTTAGAATTTTTCTTAGGTTTCACTGTATTTGGGAAGGATCTATTTCCTGGTAAGGCATTGTTTCTGGCCCGGGACCCTCCTTCGGTTCGTCCCTGTATCTGAGTCGGATATTTTTCTTGGGTTTCACTGCATTTGGGAAGGGACTGTTTTCTGGTAGGTCATTATTTCTGGCACGAGACCCTTTTTCATTCGTCTTTATATCTGACTTGGATATTTTTCTTGGGTTTCACTGTATTTATGTATGGTTTGTTTCATGGTTGGTCAATGTATCTGACCCGAGACCCTGTTTCGGTTCGGCTCTGTATCTGACTCAAATATTTTTCTTGGGTTTCACTGTATTTGCGAAGGGACGGTTTGCTGGTAGGTCATTGTAGCTGGCCCGGGACCTTGTGTCGGTTCGTCCCTGTATCTGACTCAGATTTTTTTCTTGGGTTTCACTGTATTTGAGAAGGGACTGTTTGCTGTGGCACATTGTTTCTAGCCCAGGACCCTGTTTCGGTTTGTCCCTGTATCTAACTCGAATAGTTTTCCTAGGTTTGACTGTATTTGAGAAGGAACTGTTTGCTGTGACACATTGTACCTGGCCCGGGACCCTGTTTCGGTTCGTCCTTGTATCTGACTCGGATTTTTTTCTTAGGTTTCACTATATTTGGAAAGGGAGTGTTTTCTGGTCGGTCATTGTATTTGGCCCGGGACCCTGTTTCAGTTCGTCCCTGTATCTAAGTCGGATATTTTTCTTAGGTTTCACTGTATTTTAGAAGGAACTATTTGCTGTGGGACATTGTACCTGGCAAGGGACCCTATTTCGGTTCGTCCCTGTATCTGACTTGGATATTTTTCTTGGGTGTCACTATATTTGGGAAGGGATTGTTTTCTGGTGGGTCATTGTATTTGTTCCGGGACCATGTTTCGGTTCGTCACTGTTTCTGACTCAGATATTATTCTTGGGTTTCACTGTATTTGGGAAGGGATTGTTTTCTGGTAGGTCATTGTTTCTGGCCCGGGACCCTATTTGGGTTCGTCCAAGTATCTAACTCGGATATTTTTCTTGGGTTTCACAGTATTTGAGAAGGAACTGTTTGCTGTGGGACATTGTTTCAGGCCCGGGACCCTGTTTCGGTTCGTCATTGTATCTAACTCGGATAATTTTCCTGGGTTTCACAGTATTTGAGAAGGAACTGTTTGTTGTGGGACATTGTACTTGTCCCAGGACCCTGTTTCGGGACGTCCCTGTATCTGACTCGGATTTTTTTCTTAGGTTTCACTATATTTGGGAAGGGACTGTTTTCTGGTGGGTTATTGTATTTGGCCCGGGACCCTGTTTCGGTTTGTCCCTTTATCTGACTCAGATATTTTTCTTGGGTTTCACCGTATTTGGGAAGGGACTTTTTTCTGGTAGGTCATTGTTTCTGGCCCGGGACCCTGTTTCGGTTCGTCCCTGTATCTAACACGGATATTTTTCTTGGGTTTCACTCTATTTGAGAAGGGACTGTTTGCTGGTGGGTCACTGTATCTGGCCCGGGTCCCTGTTTCGGTTCGTCCCTGTATCTGACTCGGATTTTTTTCTTGGGTTTCACTGTAACTCGGATTTTTTTCTTGGGTTTCACTGTATCTGGGAAGGGTCTGTTTCCTGGTGGATCAATGTTTCTGGCCCGGGACCCTGTTTTGGTTCGTCTCTGTATCTGGTTTAGAATTTTTATTAGGTTTCACTGTATTTAGGAAGGATCTATTTCCTGGTAGGGCATTGTTTCTGGCCCGGGACACTCCTTCGGTTAGTCCCTGTATCTGAGTCGGATATTTTTCTTGGGTTTCACTGTATTTGGGAAGGGACTGTTTTCTGGTAGGTCATTATTTCTGGCACGAGACCCTTTTTCATTCGTCTCTATATCTGACTTGGATATTTTTCTTGGGTTTCACTGTATTTATGTATGGTTTGTTTCATGGTTGGTCAATGTATCTGACCCGAGACCCTGTTTCGGTTTGTCTCTGTATCTGACTCGGATATTTTTCTTGGGTTTCACTGTATTTGCGAAGGGACGGTTTGCTGGTAGGTCATTGTAGCTGGCCCGAGACCCTGTGTCGGTTCATCCCTGTATCTGACTCAGATTTTTTTCTTGGGTTTCACTGTATTTGAGAAGGGACTGTTTGCTGTGGGACACTATTTCTGGCCCGAGACCCTGTTTCGGTTTGTCCCTGTATCTAACTCGGATAGTTTTCCTGGTTTTCACTGTATTTGAGAAGGAACTGTTTGCTGTAGGACATTGTACCTGGCCCGGGACCCTGTTTCGGTTCGTCCTTGTATTTGAGTCGGATTTTTTTCTTAGGTTTCACTATATTTGGGAAGGGACTGTTTTCTGGTGGGACATTGTATTTGGCCCGGGACCCTGTTTCGGTTCGTCCCTGTATCCGACTCAGATGTTTTTCTTGGGTTTCACTTTATTTGGGAAGAGGCTGTTTTCTAGTAGGTCATTGTTTCTGGCCCGGGACCCTATTTCAGTTCGTCCCTGTATCTAACTCGGATATTTTTCTGGGTTTTCACTGTATTTGCGAAGGAACTGTTTTCTGGTGGGTTATTGTATCTACCCCGGGACCATATTTCGGTTGTCCCTGTATCTGACTCGGATATTTTTCTTGGGTTTCACTGAACTTGCGAAGGGACGGTTTGCTGGTGGGTCATTGTAGCTGGCTCGGGACCTTGTGTCGGTTCGTCCCTGTATCTGACGCGGATATTTTTCTTTGGTTTAACTGTATTTGAGAAGGAACTGTTTGCTGCTGCGTCATTGTATCTGGCCCGGAACCTTGTTTCGGTTCGTCCCTGTATCTGACTCAGATGTTTTTCATGGGTTTCACTGTATCTTTGAAGGATTGTTTCCTGGTGAAAGAATATTTCTGGCATGGGATCCGGTTTCGGATCGTCTCTATATCTGGTTAAGATTTTTTTCTTAGGTTTCATTGTATTTGGGAAGGATCTTTTTCCTGATAGGTCATTGGTTCTGGCCCGGGACCCTCCTTCGGTTCGTCCCTGTATCTGTGTCGGATATTTTTCTTGGGTTTCACTGTATTTGAGAAGGAACTTTTTGCTGTGGGACATTGTATCTGGCCCAGGACCCTGTTTCGGTTCGTCCCTGTATCTGACTCGACTTTTTTCTTGGGTTTCATTATAGTTGGGAAGTGATTGTTTTCTGAGGATTCATTGTATTTGTCCCGGGAGCATGTTTCGGGTCGTCCCTGTATCTGACTCAGATATTTTTCTTGGGTTTCACTATATTTGGGAAGGGACTGTTTTCTGGTAGGTCATTGTTTCTGGCCCGGGACCCTGTTTTTGTTCGTCCCTGTATCTAACTCGAATATTTTTCTTGGGTTTCACTGCATTTGAGATGGAACTGTTTGCTGTGGGACATTGTTTCTGGCCCGGGACCCTATTTCGGTTTTTCCCTGTATCTAACTCGGATAGTTTTCCTGGGTTTCACTGTATTTGAGAAGGAACTGTTTGCTGTGGGACATTGTACTTGGCCCGGGACCCTGTTTCGGTTCGTCCTTGTATGAGTAGGATTTTTTTCTTAGGTTTCACTATATTTGGGAAGGGACTATTTTCTGGTGGGTCATTGTTTCTGGCCCGGCACCCTGTTTCGGTTCTTCCCTGTATCTAACACGGATATTTTTCTTGGGTTTCACTGTATTTGAGAAGGGACTATTTGCTGGTGGGTCACTGTATCTGGCGCGGGTCCCTGTTTCGGTTCGTCCCTGTATCTGACTCGGAATTTTTTTCTTTGGTTTCACTGTATTTGGGAAGGGTCTGTTTCCTGTTGGATCAATGTTTCTGGCCTGGGACCCTGTTTCGGTTCGTCTCTGTATCTGTATCAGAATTTTTCTTAGGTTTCCCTTTATTTGGGGAGGATCTATTTCTTGGTAGGGCATTGTTTCTGGCCCGGGACCCTCCTTCGATTCGTCCCTGTATCTGAGTCGGATATTTTTCTTGGGTTTCACTGTATTTGGGAAGGGGCTATTTTCTGGAAGGTCATTATTTCTGGCACGAGACCCTTTTTCATTCGTCTCTGTATCTGAATTGGATATTTTCTTGGGTTTCACTGTATTTATGTATGGTTTGTTTCATGGTTGGTCAATGTATCTGACCCGAGACCCTGTTTCGGTTCGTCTCTGTATCTGACTCGGATATTTTTCTTGGGTTTCACTGTATTTGCGAAGGAACGGTTTGCTGGTTGGTCATTGTAGCTGGCGCGGAACCCTGTTTCGGTTCGTCCCTGTATCTGACTCGGCTTTTGTCTTGGGTTTCATTATATTTGGGAAATGATTGTTTTCTGGTGAGTCATTGTATTTGTCCCGGGAGCATGTTTCAGTTCGTCCCTGTATCTGACTCAGATATTTTTCTTGGGTTTCACTGTATTTGGGAAGGGACTGTTTTCGAGTAGGTCATTGTTTCTGGCCCAGGACTCTGTTTCGGTTCGTCCCTGTATCTAACTCGGATATTTTTTTGGGGTTTCACTGTATTTACGAATGGACTGTTTTCTGGTGGGTCATTGTATCTGGCCCGGGAACATATTTCGGTTCGTCCCTGTATTTGACTCGGATTTTTTTCTTGGGTTTCACTGTATTTGCGAAGGGACGGTTTGCTGGTGGATCATTGTAGCTGGCCCGGGACCCTGTGTCGGTTCGTCCCTGTATCTGACACGGATATTTTTCTTTGGTTTAACTTTATTTAAGAAGGAACTGTTTGCTGGTGCGTCATTGTATCTGGCCCGGAACCCTGTTTCGGTTCGTCCCTGTATCTGACTCAGATTTTTTTCATGGGTTTCACTGTATCTTTGAAGAGTTTTTTTGCTGGTGAAAGAATGTTTCTGGCCTGGGATCCGGTTTCGGTTTGTATCTATATCTGGTTCAGATTTTTTTTTAGGTTTCATTGTATTTGGGAAGGATCTTTTTCCTGATAGGTCATTGGTTCTGGCCCGGGACCCTCCTTCAGTTCGTCCCTGTATCTGAGTCGGATATTTTTCTTGGGTTTCACTGTATTTGAGAAGGAACTGTTTGCTGTGAGACATTGTATCTGGCCCGGAACCCTGTTTCGGTTCGTCCATGTATCTGACTCGGATTTTTTCTTGGGTTTTACTATATTTGAGAAGTGATTGTTTTCTGGTGAGTCATTGTATTTATCCCGGGACTATGTTTCGGTTCGTCCCTGTATCTGACTTAGATATTTTTCTTGGGTTTCATTGTATTTGGGAAGGGACTGTTTTCTGATAGGTCATTGTTTCTGGCCCGGGACCCTGTTTCGGTTCGTCCCTGTATCTAACTCGAATATTTTTCTTGGGTTTCACTGTATTTGAGAATGAACTGTTTGCTGTGGGACATTGTTTCTGGCCCGGGACCCTGTTTCGGTTCGTCCCTGTATCTAACTCGGATAATTTTTCTGGGTTTCACTGTATTTGAGAAGGAACTGTTTGCTGTGGGACATTGTATCTGGCCCGGGACCCTTTTTCGGTTCGTCCTTGTATCTGTCTCGGATTTTTTTCTTAGGTTTCACTATATTTGGGAAGGGACTATTTTCTGGTGGGTCATTATATTTGGCCCGGAACCCTGGTTCGGTTTGTCCCTGTATCTGACTCAGATATTTTTCTTTGGTTTCACTGTAATTGCGGAGGGACTGTTTTGTTGTGGGACATTGTAGCTGGCCCGGGACCCTGTGTCGGTTCATCCCTGTATTAGACTCGTATATTTTTCCTGGGTTTTATTGTATTTGCGAAAGGTTTGTTTGCTGATGGGTCATTGTAGCTGGCCCGGGACCCTGTGTCGGTTCGTCCCTGTGTCTGACTCGGATATTTTTCTTGGGTTTCATTGTATTTGAGAAGGAACAGTTTGTTGGTGTGACATTGTATCTGGCCCGGGATCCTGTTTCTATTCGTCCCTGTATCTGACTCTGATTTTTTTCTTGGGTTTCACTGTATCTGGGAATGGTCTGATTCCTGGTGGATCAATGTTTCTGGCCCGTGACCCTGTTTCGGTTCGACTCTGTATCTAGTTCAGAATTTTTTCTTAGGTTTCACTGTATTTATGTATGGTTTGTTTCATGGTTGGTCAATGTATCTGACCCGGGACCCTGGTTTGGTTCGTCTCTGTATCTGACTCGGACATTTTTCTTGAGTTTCACTATATTTGCGAAGGGACGGTTTGCTAGTGGCCCATTGTAGCTGGCCCGGGACCCTGTGTCGGTTCGTCCCTGTATCTGACACGAATATTTTTCTTTGGTTTAACTGTATTTGAGAAGGAACTGTTTGCTGGTGGGTCTTTGCATCTAACCCGGAACCCTGTTTCGATTCGTCCCTGTATCTGACACGGATATTTTTCTTGGGTTTCACTGTATTTGAGAAGGGACTGTTTGCTGGTGAGTCACTGTATATGGCCCGGGTCCCTGTTTTGGTTCGTCCCTGTATCTGACTCGGATTTTTTTCTTGGGTTTCATTGTATCTGGGAAGGGTCTGTTTCCTGGTGGATCAATGTTTCTGGCCCGGGACCCTGTTTCGGTTCGTCTCTGTATCTGGTTCAGAATTTTTCTTAGGTTTCCTTTTATTTGGGAAGGATCTATTTCCTGGTAGGGCATTGTTTCTGGCCTGGGAAATTCCTTCGGTTCGTCCCTGTATCTGACTCGGATATTTTTCTTGGGTTTCACTGTATTTGGGAAGGGACTGTTTTCTGGTAGGTCATTATTTCTGGCACGAGACCCTTTTTCATTCGTCTCTGTATCTGACTCGGATATTTTTCTTGGGTTTCACTGTATTTATGTATGGTTTGTTTCATGGTTGGTCAATGTATTTGACCCGAGACCCTGGTTCGGTTCGTCTCTGTATCTGACTCGGATATTTTTCTTGGGTTTCACTATATTTGCGAAGGGACGGTTTGCTGGTGGGCCATTGTAGCTGGTCCGGGACCCTGTGTCGGTTCGTCCCTGTATCTGACACGGATATTTTTCTTTGGTTTAACTGTATTTGAGAAGGAACTGTTTGCTGGTGGGTCTTTGTATCTGGCCCGGAACCCTGTTTTGGTTCGTCCCTGTATCTGACTCAGATTTTTTTCTTGGGTTTCATTGTATCTGGGAAGGGTTTATTTCCTGGTGAAAGAATGTTTCTGGTAGGTCATTGTTTCTGGCCCGGGACCCTCCTTCGGTTCGTCCCTATATCTGAGCCGGATATTTTTCTTGGGTTTCACTGTATTTGAGAAGGAATTGTTTGCTGTGGGACATTGTACCTGGCAAGGGATCCTATTTCGGTTCGTCCCTGTATTTGACTTGGATATTTTTCTAGGGTTTCTCTATATTTGGGAAGGGATTGTTTTCTGGTGGGTCATTGTATTTGTCCCGGGACCATGTTTCGGTTCGTCTTTGAATCTGTCTCAGATATTATTCTTGGGTTTCACTGTATTTAGGAAGGGATTATTTTCTGGTAGGTTATTGTTTCTGGCCCGGGACCCTGTTTGGGTTCGTCCCTGTATCTAACTCGGATATTTTTCTTTGGTTTCACTGTATTTGAGAAGGGACTATTTGCTGGTGGGTCATTGTAACTGGCCTGGGACCCTGTGTTGGTTCGTCCCTGTATTTGACTCAGATATTTTTCTTGGGTTTTGCTGCATTTGCGAAGGGTCTGTTTGCTGGTGGGTCACTGTATCTGGCCCGGGTCCCTGTTTCGGTTTGTCCCTGTTTCTGACTCGGATTTTTTTCTTGGGTTTCACTGTATCTGGGAAGGGTCTGTTTCCTGGTGGATCAATGTTTCTGGCCCGGGACCCGGTTTCGGTTCTTCTCTGTATTTGGTTGAGAATTTTTCTTAGGTTTCCCTTTATTTTGGAAGGATCTATTTCCTGGTAGGGCATTGTTTCTGGCCCGAGACCCTCCTTCGGTTCGTCCATGTATATGAGTCGGATATTTTTCTTGGGTTTCACTGTATTTGGGAAGGGACTATTTTCTGGTAGGTCATTATTTCTGGCACGAGACCCTTTTTCATTCGTCTCTATACTGATTTGGATATTTTTCTTGGGTTTCACTGTATTTATGTATGGTTTGTTTCATGGTTGGTCAATGTATCTGACCCGAGACCCTGTTTCGGTTCGTCTCTGTATCTGAGTCGGATATTTTTCTTGGGTTTCACTGTATTTGCGAAGGGACGGTTTGCTGTTGGGTCATTGTAGCTGGCCTGGGACCTTGTGTCGGTTCGTCTCTGTTTCCTGGTGAGACATTGTATCTTGCCCGGGACCCTTTTTCGGTTACTCCCTGTATCTGACTCGGATTTTTTCTTGGGTTTCATTATATTTGGGAAGGGATTTTTTTTTTTCTGGTGGGTCAATGTATTTGTCCCGGGACCATGTTTCGGTTCGTCTCTGTATCTGATTCAGATATTTTCTTGGGTTTCATGATATTTGGGAAGGGACTGTTTTCTGGTAGGTCATTGTTTCTGGCCTGGGACCCTATTTCGGTTCGTCCCTATATCTAACCCGGATATTTTTCTTGGGTTTCACTGTATTTGAGAAGGAACTGTTTGCTGTGGGACATTGTTTCTGGCTCGGGACCCTGTTTCGGTTCGTCCTTTTATCTAACTCGGATAATTTTCCTGGGTTTCACTGTATTTGAGAAGGAAATGTTTGCTGTGGGACATTACATCTGGCCTGGGACCCTGTTTCGGTTCGTCCTTGTATCTGACTCGGATTTTTTTTCTTAGGTTTCACTATATTTGGGAAAGGACTGTTTTCTTGTGGGTCATTGTATTTGGCCCGGGACCCTGTTTCGTTTCGTCCCTGTATCTGACTCAGATATTTTTCTTGGGTTTCACTGTATTTGGGAAGCGACTGTTTTCTAGTAGGTCATTGTTTCTGGCCCGGTACACTGTTTCGGTTCGTCCCTGTATCTAACTCGGATATTTTTCTTGGGTTTCACTGTATTTGCGTAGGGACTGTTTTCTGGTGGGTCATTGTATCTGGCCCGGGAACATATTTCGGTTCGTCCTTGTATTTGACACGGATATTTTTCTTGGGTTTCACAGTATTTGAGATGGGACTGTTTGCTGGGGGTTCATTGTAGCTGACCCAGGAACCTGTGTCGGTTCGTCCCTGTATCTGACTCGGATATTTTTCTTTGGTTTCACTGTATTTGAGAAGGGACTGTTTGCTGGTGGGTCATTGTAACTGGCCCGGGACCCTGTGTTGATTCGTCCCTATATTTGACTCGGATATTTTTCTTAGGTTTTACTGTATTTGCGAAGGGTCTGTTTGCTGGTGGGTCGTTGTACCTGGACCGGGACCCTGTGTCGGTTCGTCCCTGTATCTGACTCAGATATTTCTCTTGGGTTTCATTGTATTTGAGAAGGAACAGTTTTCTGGTGTGACTTTGTATCTGGCCCGGGATCCTGTTTCGGTTCGTCCCTGTATCTGACTCTGATTTTTTTCTTGGGTTTCACTATATCTGGGAATGGTCTGTTTCTTGGTGGATCAATGTTTCTGGCTCGGGCCCCTGTTTCGGTTCGTCCCTGTATCTGACTTTGATATTTTTCTGGGGTTTCACTATATTAGGGAAGGGACTGTTGTCTGGTGGGTGATTGTATTTGGCCCGGGACCCTATTTCGGTTCGTCCCTATATCTGACACGAATATTTTTCTTGGGTTTCACTTTATTTGGGAATGGACTGTTTGATGGTGGGTCACTGTATCTGGCCCGGGTCCCTGTTTCGGTTCATCCCTGTATCTGACTCGAATTTTTTTCTTGGATTTCACTGTATCTGGGAAGGGTCTGTTTCCTGGTGGATCAATGTTTCTGGCCCGGGACCCTGTTTCGGTTCGTCCCTGTATCTGATTCGGATATTTTTCTTGGGTTTCACTGTATTTGAGAAGGGTCTATTTGCTGGTCGGTCATTGTAGCTGGCCCGGGACCCTTTGTCGGTTCGTCCCTGTATCTGAAACAGATTTTTTTCTTTGGTTTCACTATATTTGAGAAGAGACTGTTTGCTGGTGGGTCATTGTAACCGGCCCGGGACCCTGTTTCGGTTCGTCCTTGTATCTGACTCGGATATTTTTCTTGGGTTTCACTGTATTTGAGAAGGGTCTATTTGCTGGTAGGTCATTGTAGCTGGCCCGGGACCCTTTGTCGGTTCGTCCCTGTATCTGAAACAGATTTTTTTCTTTGGTTTCACTATATTTGAGAAGGGACTGTTTGCTGGTGGGTCATTGTAACCGGCCCGGGACCCTGTGTCGGTTCGTCCCTGTATCTGACTCGGATATTTTTCTTGGGTTTCACTGTATTTGGGAAGGGACTGTTTTCTGGTAGGTCATTGTTTCTGGGCCGGGACCCTGTTTCGGTTCGTCCCTGTACCTAACACGGATATTTTTCTTGGGTTTCACAGTATTTGAGAAATGACTGTTTGCTAGTGGCTCACTGTATCTGGCCCGGGTCCCTGTTTCGGTTCGTCCCTGTATCTGACTCGAATTTTTTTCTTGGGTTTCACTGTATCTGGGAAGGGTCTGTTTCCTGGTGAATCAATGTTTCTGGCCCGAGACCCTGTTTCGGTTCGTCTCTGTATCTGGTTTAGAATTTTTCTTAGGTTTCCCTTTATTTGGGAAGGGTCTATTTCCTGGTAGGGCATTGTTTCTGGCCCGGGACCCTCCTTCGGTTCGTCCTTGTATCTGAGTCGGATATTTTTCTTGGGTTTCACTGTATTTATGTATGGTTTGTTTCATGGTTGGTCAATGTATCTGACCCGAGACCCTGTTTCGGTTCGTCTCTGCATCTGACTCGGATATTTTTCTTGGGTTTCACTGTATTTGCGAAGGGACGGTTTGCTGGTGGGTCATTGTAGCTGGCACGGGACCCTGTGTCGGTTCGTCCCTGTATCTGACTCAGATTTTTTTCTTGGGTTTCACTGTATTTGAGTAGGGACTGTTTGCTGTGGGACATTGTTTCTGGCCCGGGACCGTGTTTCGGTTTGTCCCTGTATCTAACTCGGATAGTTTTCCTGGGTTTCACTGTATTTGAGAAGGAACTTTTTGCTGAGGGACATTGTACCTGGCCCGGGACCCTGTTTCGGTTCATCCTTGTATCTGACTCGAATTTTTTTCTTAGGTTTCACTATATTTGGGAAGGGACTGTTTTCTGGTGGGTCATTGTATTTCGCCCGGGACCCTGTTTCGGTTCGTCCATGTATCTGACTCGGATATTTTTCTTGGGTTTCACTGTATTTGGGAAGGGACTGTTTTCTGGTAGGTCATTGTTTATGGCCCGGGACCCTCCTTCGGTTCGTCCCTGTATCTGAGTCGGATATTTTTCATGGGTTTCACTGTCTTTGAGAAGGAACTTTTTGCTGTGGGACATTGTATCTGGCCCGGGACCCTGTTTCGGTTCGTCCCTGTATCTGACACGGATATTTTTCTTTGGTTTCACTGTATTTGAGAAGGGACTGTTTGCTGGTGGTCACTGTATCTGGCTCAGGTCCCTGTTTCGGTTCATCCCTGTATCTGACTCGGATTTTTTTCTTGGATTTCACTGTATCTGGGAAGTGTCTGTTTCCTGGTGGATCAATGTTTCTGGCCCGGGACCCTGTTTCGGTTCGTCTCTATATCTGGTTCAGAATTTTTCTTAGATTTCCCTTCATTTGGGAAGGATCTATTTCCTGGTAGGGCATTGTTTCTGGCCCGGGACCCGCCTTCGGTTCGTCCCTATATCTTAGTCAGATATTTTTCTTGGGTTTCACTGTATTTGGGAAGGGACTGTTTTCTGGTAGGTCATTATTTCTGGCACGAGACCCTTTTTCATTCGTCTATGTATCTGACTGGGATATTTTTCTTGGGTTTCACTGTATTTATGTATGGTTTGTTTCATGGTTGGTCAATGTATCTGACCCGAGACCCTGTTTTGGTTCGTCTCTGTATCTGACTCGGATATTTTTCCTGGGTTTCACTGTATTTGCGAAGGGACGGTTTGCTGGTGGGTCATTGTAGCTGGCCCGAGACCCTGTGTCGGTTCGTCCCTGTATCTGACACGGATATTTTTCTTGGGTTTAACTGTATTTGAGAACGAACTGTTTGCTGGTGGGTCATTGTATCTGGCCCGGAACACTGTTTTGGTTCGTCCCTATATCTGTCTCAAATTTTTTTCTTGGGTTTCACTGCATCTGGGAAGGGTTTGTTGCCTGGTGAAAGAATGTTTCTGGCCTGGTGATGAGCTGCCGAGGCTCCTCAAATTAGTTAATGTTTTAGGTCGGTTACCTAGCTTTTTGCAGCATAGGATAGCCCTAAGTCGAACCTAAGGATTGTTCTATTTAGTGAATCATATTGAAAAGCATGTAAACAGAGGGGGTTGAGTTTGGTTTAAGTGATTAACGAAAATTAATTATCAGTGGTAACCTAAGAGAAAACAACCAATCCAAGCCTTAACTAGTTCTGATTTTAGTTCATCCTTGATGTCTAATGATCCATTCAATTATTAACCATGTTCTTGGCCTTTAAAACATGTCAAGAAGCCTCTCAATGTTCTATGGATTCCACTGGTTAAGCAACCAGAATTCGGATTCAACTAAGACCAAATGAATTAAGCAAACATTCAAGTCTAGTTTTACCTAAGTCCATGATCCAGCCAAGGTGATTAATCCATCCAAAAGCTCAGAAACATTAATCAACCATACAATCCTCTTTTATCACATGCAATTGAGCAATCACACATGAAAATCCAAATTCGAATTAAGCAATTCAAACAGAATAGTCCAGAGGAAGCAAGAACTTTGATTAACAACTAAAAGGAAGAACAACAACTCATAATCTCAAAACCAATAATCAGAATAGCAAAACCTGGATTGATATGTTGGATTAGCCCTCCATGAACAAGAGGAGCTGAAGTTCTTACAAAATATCTAAAAGAAAACTTAAGAACTAAGGAAAGCACAAAAATCTGTCTAAAATATCTAATGAGGTGGTTCTCAATTTCGGCTGCCTCCTTCTTCTGGTATAGACCTCCAATTTTACATGCACACCTAAATTGCCCTTAGGGCACACTTGTTCCCATGGGCCTTAGCTTCAATTGGGCTTTGGTTTGGGCCCATTTGGACTTGTCATGAGGAAGTTAGGCCCATTTAAGTGGCAGAAGGTGTCTGGAACCGTCAGCTAACTTGCACAGCAAATAAGACCATCTTCCACATAAAATATGGTGAACCGGTCTTCATATCAATTGAAGCTCTGTCTGTTAGCTTTCCAATGGTACCAGTTTCAGGTCAATATGACATCTACAACTCAAGTTATGACCCAAATACTGCATGTAGGTCAGGATCCTGCGACAGCATGTCTTCTCTGGCTTCCAGGCTGCATATGACCTTCTGAACGTCCGAATTAGCTTTGGAGCCCTGAAAGAAAGTTGTAGACAATTCTCTCAGCTTTCCAACAAGGTATGACTCGGAATTTTTGGACATCCAGAACTCAAGATATGCCTGAAACACAGAGACAGCATATAATGCCCAGTATTGCTGGAAATTGCAATTAAGCATAAATGGATCCTAAGTCATGAAATGAGGTCTAAGTCTATGCAATTCAGCCCAAAAGAGGTTTAAAAGACTAAGTATGAGGAATAACTATTGTATAAAAGTGTGTTCATCACCTGGGATCCGATTTCGGTTCGTCTCTCTATCTGGTTCAGATTTTTTTCTTAGGTTTAACTGTATTTGGGAAGGATCTTTCCCCTGGTAGGTCATTGTTTCTGGCGCGGGACCCTCTTTCGGTTCGTCCCTGTATCTGAGTCGGATATTTTTCTTGGGTTTCACTGTATTTGAGAAGGAACTGTTTGCTTTGGGACATTGTATTTGGCCCGGGACCCTGTTTCGGTTCCTCCCTGTATCAGACTCAGATATTTTTCTTGGGTTTCACTGTATTTGAGAAGGAACTGTTTGCTGTGGGACATTGTATCTGGCCCGGGACCCTGTTTCGGTTCGTCCCTGTATCTGACTCAGATTTTTTTCTTGGGTTTCACCATATTTGGGAAGGGATTGTTTTCTGGTGAGTCAGAGTATTTGTGTCGGGACCATGCGTCGGTTCGTCCTTGTATCTAACTCAGATATTTTTCTTGCGTTTCACTTCATTTGGGAAGGGAATGTTTTCTGGTAGGTCATTGTTTCTGGCCTGGGACCCTCTTTCGGTGTGTTCCTGTATCTAACTCGGATATTTTTCATGGGTTTCACTGTATTTGCGAAGGAACTGTTCGCTGTGGGACATTGTTTCTGGTCCGGGACCCTATTTCGGTTCGTCCCTGTATCTGACTCGGATTTTTTTCTTGGGTTTCACTATAATTGGGAAGGGATTGTTTTCTGGTGAGTCGTTGGATTTGTCCCGGGACCATGTTTCGGTTCGTCCTTGTATCTGAGTCAGATATTTTTCTTGGGTTTCACTGTATTTGAGAAGGAACTTTTTGCTATGGGAGAATGTATTTGGCCCGGGACCCTGTTTCGGTTCGTCCTTGTTTCTGACTCGGATTTTTTTTTCTTGGGTTTGACTATATTTGGGAAGGGACTATTTTCTGGTGAGTCATTGTATTTGGCCCGGGACCCTGTGTCGGTTCGTCCCTGTATCCAACTCAGATATTTTTCTTGGGTTTCACTGTATTTAGGTATGGACTGTTTCATGGTTGGTCAATGTATCTGACCCGAGACCCTGTTTTGGTTCGTCTCTGTATCTGACTCGGATACTTTTTTTGTGTATTACTGTATTTGCGAATGGACTGTTTGCTGGTGGGTCATTGTAGCTGGCCCGGGTCCCTGTGTCGGTTCGTCCCTATATCTGACACAGATATTTTTCTTGGGTTTCACTGTATTTGAGAAGGAACTGTTTGCTTTGGGACATTGTATCCGGCCCGGGACCCTGTTTCGGTTCCTCCCTGTATCAGACTCAGATATTTTTCTTGGGTTTCACTGTATTTGAGAAGGAATTGTTTGCTGTGGGACATTGTATCTGGCCCGGGACCCTATTTCGGTTCGTCCCTGTATGACTCGGATTTTTTCCTTAGGTTTTACTATATTTGGGAAGGGATTATTTTCTGGTGAGTCATTGTATTTGTGCTGGGACCATGTGTCGGTTCATCCCTGTATCTGACTCAGATATTTTTCTTACGTTTCATTTCATTTAGGAAGGGAATGTTTTCTGGTAGGTCATTGTTTCTGGCCTGGGACCCTGTTTCGTTCTGTCCCTGTATCTAACTCAGATATTTTTCATGGGTTTCACTGTATTTGAGAAGGTACTGTTTGCTGTGGGACATTGTATCGGACCCGAGACCCTGTTTCGATTCGTCCCTGTATCTGACTTGGATATTTTTCTTGGGTTTCATTGTATTTGAGAAGGAACTGTTTGCTGTGGGACATTGTATCTGGCCCGGGACCCTGTTTCGGTTCGTCCCTGTATCTGACTTGGATACTTTTCTTGTGTTTCACTGTATTTGAGAAGGAATTGTTTGTTGTGGGACATTGTATCTGACTCGGGACCCTGTTTCGGTTCTTCCCTGTATCTGACTCGGATTTTTTTATTGGGTGTCACTATATTTGGGAAGGCATTGTTTTCTGGTGAGTCATTGTATTTGTCTGGGGACCATGTGTCGGTTCGTCCCTGTATCTGACTCAGATATTTTTCTTGGGTTTCACAGTATTTGGGAAGGGACTGTTTTCTGGTAGGTCATTGTTTCTGGCCCGGGACCCTGTTTCGGTTCCACCCTGTATCTAACTCAGATATTTTTCTTGGGCTTCATCGTATTTGAGAAGGAACTGTTTGCTGTGTGACATTGTTTCTGGCCCGGGGCCCTGTTTTGGTTCGTCCCTCTATCTGACTCGGATATTTTTCTTGGGTTTCACTGTATTTGAGAAGGAACTGTTTACTATGGGACATTGTATCTGGCCCGGGACCCTGTTTCGGTTCGTCCCTGTATCTGACTCGGATTTTTTTCTTGGGTTTCACTATAATTGGGAAGGGATTGTTTTCTGGTGAGTCGTTGGATTTGTCCCGGGACCATGTTTCGGTTCGTCCTTGTATCTGAGTCAGATATTTTTCTTAGGTTTCACTGTATTTGGGAAGGGACTGTTTTCTGGTAGGTCATTGTTTCTGGCCCAGGACCCTGTTTCGGTTCGTCCCTATATCTAACTCGGATATTTTTCTACGGTTTCTCTGTATTTGAGAAGGAATTGTTTGCTGTGGGACATTGTATCTGGCCCGGTTCCCTGTTTCGTTTCGTCCCTGTATCTAACTCGGATAATTTTCTTGGGTTTCACTGTATTTGAGAAGGAACTGTTTGCTATGGGACATTGTTTCTGGCCCGGGACCCTGTTTCGGTTCGTCCCTGTATCTGAAAGAATATTTTTCTTGGGTTTCACTGTATTTGGGAAGGGACTGTTCTCTGGTAGGTCATTGTTTCTGGCCCAGGACCCTGTTTCGGTTCGTCCCTATATCTAACTCGGATATTTTTCTACGGTTTCACTGTATTTGAGAAGGAATTGTTTGCTGTGGGACATTGTATCTGGCCCGGTTCCCTGTTTCGTTTCGTCCCTGTATCTAACTCGGATAATTTTCTTGGGTTTCACTGTATTTGAGAAGGAACTGTTTGCTATGGGACATTGTTTCTGGCCTAGGACCCTGTTTCGGTTTGTCCCTGTATCTGACACGGATATTTTCTTGGGTTTAATTGTATTTGAGAAGGAACTGTTTGCTGGTAGGTCATTGTTTCTGGCCCGGAACACTGTTTCGGTTCGTCCCTATATCTGTCTCAGATTTTTTTCTTGTGTTTCACTGCATCTGTGAAGGGTTTGTTTCCTGGTGAAAGAATGTTTCTGGCCTGGGATCCGGTTTCGGGTCGTGTTTGTATCTGGTTCAGATTTTTTTCTTAGGTTTCAATGTATTTGGGAAGGATCATTTTCCTGGTAGGTTATTGTTTCTTTCCCGGGACCATATTTCGGTAAGTCCCTGTATCTAAGTCGGATATTTTTCTTGGGTTTCACTGTATTTGAGAAGGAACTATTTGCTGTGGGACATTGTTTCTGGCCCGGGACCCTGTTTCGGTTCGTCCCCCGACCCTGTTTCGGTTCGTCTCTCTATCTGACTCGGATATTTTTCTTGGGTTTCACTGTATTTGAGAAGGAACTGCTTGATGTGGGACATTGTATCTGTCCTGAGACCCTGTTTCGGTTCGTCCCTGTATCTGACTCGGATATTTTTCTTGGGTTTCACTGTATTTAAGAAGGAACTGTTTGCTATGGGACATTGTATCTGGCCCGGGACCCTGTTTCGGTTCTTCCCTGTATCTGACTCGGATTTTTTTCTTGGGTTTCAATATATTTGGGAAGGGATTGTTTTCTGGTGAGTCATTGTATTTGTCCCTGGATCATGTGTCGGTTCGTCCCTGTATCTGACTCAGATATTTTTCTTGGGTTTCACAATTTTTAGGAAGGGACTGTTTTCTAGTAGGTCGTTGTTTCTGGCCCGGGACCCTGTTTCGGTTCGTCCTTGTATCTAACTCGGATATTTTTCTTGGGTTTCACTATATTTGAGAAGGAATTGTTTGCTGTGGGACATTGTATCTGGCCCGGGACCCTGTTTCGGTTCGTCCTTGTATTTGACTCGGATATTTTTCTTGGGTTTCACTGTATTTGGGAAGGGATTGTTTTCTGGTAGGTCATTGTTTCTGGCCCGGGACCCTGTTTCGGTTCGTCCCTGTATCTGACTTGGATATTTTTCTTGGGTTTCACTGTATTTGAGAAGGAACTGTTTGCTGTGGGATATTGTATCTGGCCCAGGACCCTGTTTCGGTTCGTCCCTGTGTCTTACTCAGATTTTTTTCCTGGGTTTCACTATATTTGGGAAGGGATTGTGTTCTGGTGGGTCATTGTATTTGTCCCGGGACCTTGTTTTGGTTCGTCCCTGTATCTGAATCAGATATTTTTCTTGGGTTTCATTATATTTGAGAAAGGACTATTTTCTGGTGGGTCATTGTATTTGGCCCGGGACCCTGTTTCGGTTCGTCCCTGTATCTGACTCAGTTATTTTTCTTAGTTTTCACTGTATTTAAGTTTGGACTGTTTCATGGTTGGTCAATGTACCTGACCCGAGACCCTGTTTCGGTTCGTCTCTATATCTGACTCGGATATTTCTCTTGGGTTTCACTGTATTTGCGAAGGGACTGTTTGCTGGTGAGTCATTCTAGCTGGCCCGGGACCCTGTGTCGGTTCGTCCCTGTTTCTGACAATGATATTCTTCTTGGGTTTAACTGTATTTGAGAAGGAACTGTTTGCTGGTGGGTCATTGTATCTGGCCAGGAACCCTGTTTCGGTTCGTCCCTATATCTGACTCAGATTTTTTTTCTTGGGTTTCACTATATCTGGGAAGGGTTTGTTTCCTACTGAAAAAATGTTTCTAGCCTGGGATCCGGTTTCGGTTCGTCTCTGTATCTGGTTCAGATTTTTTTTCTTAGGTTTCATTGTATTTGGGAAAGATCTTTTTCCTGGTAGGTCATTGTTTCTGGCCCGGGACCCTCCTTCGGTTCGTCCCTATATCTGAGTCGGATATTTTTCTTGGGTTTCACTGTATTTGAGAAGGAACTGTTTGCTGTGGGACGTTGTATCTGGCCCGGCACCCTGTTTCGGTTCGTCCTTGTTTCTGACTCAGATATTTTCTTGGGTTTCACTATATTTGTTGAGGGACTATTTTCTGGTGGGTCATTGTATTTGGCCCGGGACCCTGTTTCGGTTCGTCCCTGTATCTGACTCAGATATTTTTCTTGGGTTTCACTGTATATAGGTACGAACTGTTTCATGGTTGGTTAATGCATCTGACCCGAGACCCTGTTTCGGTTCGTCTCTGTATCTGGTTCAGATTTTTTTCTTAGGTTTCACTGTATTTGGGAAGGATGTTTTTCCTGGTAGGTTATTATTTCTTTCCCGGGACCCTATTTCGGTAAGTCCCTGTATCTAAGTCGGATATTTTTCTTGGGTTTCACTGTATTTGAGAAGGAACTGTTTGCTGTGGGACATTGTATCTGGCCCGGGACCCTGTTTCGGTTCGTCCCTGTATCTGACTCAGATTTTTTTCCTGGGTTTCAATATTTGGGAAGGGATTGTGTTCTGGTGGGTCATTGTATTTGTCCCGGGCCCTTGTTTTGGTTCGTCCCTGTATCTGAATCAGATATTTTTCTTGGGTTTCATTGTATTTGAGAAAGGACTGCTTTTCTGGTAGGTCATTGTATTTGGCCCGGGACCTTGTTTTGGTTAGTCCCTGTATCTGAATCAGATACTTTTCTTGGGTTTCATTGTATTTGAGAAAGGACTGTTTTCTGGTGGGTCATTGTATTTGGCCCAGGACTCTGTTTCGGTTCGTCCCTGTATCTGACTCAGTTATTTTTTTTAGGTTGCACAGTATTTAAGTTTGGACTGTTTCATGGTTGGTCAATGTAGCTGACCTGAGACCCTGTTTCGATTCGTCTCTGTATCTGACTCGGATATTTCTCTTGGGTTTCACTGTATTTGCGAAGGGACTGTTTGCTAGTGGGTCATTCTAGCTGGCCCGGGATCCTGTGTCGGTTCATCCCTGTATCTAACACGGATATTCTTCTTGGGTTTAACTGTATTTGAGAAGGAACTGTTTGTTGGTGGGTCATTGTATCTAGCCAGGAACCCTGTTTCGGTTCGTCCCTATATCTGACTCAGATTTTTTTTCTTGGGTTTCACTATATCTGGGAAGGGTTTGTTTCCTACTGAAAAAATGTTTCTGGCTTGGGATCCGGTTTCGGTTCATCTCTGTATTTGGTTCAGATTTTTTTCTTAGGTTTCATTGTATTTGGGAAGGATCTTTTTCCTGGTAGGTCATTGTTTCTGGCCCGGGACCCTCCTTCGGTTCGTCCCTATATCTGAGTCGGATATTTTTCTTGGGTTTCACTGTATTTGAGAAGGAACTGTTTGCTGTGGGACATTGTATCTGGCCCGGGACCCTGTTTCTCTTCGTCCTCGTATCTGACTCGGATATTTTTCTTTGGTTTCATTGTATTTGAGAATGAACTGTTTGCTGTGGCACATTGTATCTGGCCCGAGACCCTGTTTCGGTTCGTCCCTGTATCTAACTCGGATTTTTTTTCTTGGGTTTCACTATATTTGGGAAGGGATTGTTTTCTGGTGAGTCATTGTATTTGTCCCGGGCCCATGGTTGGTTAATGCATCTGACCCGAGACCCTGTTTTTCGGTTCGTCTCTGTATCTGACTCAGATTTTTTTTTTTGTATTACTGTATTTGCGAATGGACTGTTTGCTGGTGGGTCATTGTAGCTGGCCCGGAACACTGTTTCGGTTCGTCCCTATATCTGTGTCAGATTTTTTTCTTGGGTTTCACTGCATCTGGGAAGGGTTTGTTTCCTGGTGAAAGGATGTTTCTGGCCTGGGATCCGGTTTCGGTTCGTCTCTGTATCTGGTTCAGATTTTTTTCTTAGGTTTCACTGTATTTGGGAAGGATCATTTTCCTGGTAGGTTATTGTTTCTTTCCCGGGACCCTATTTCGGTAAGTCCCTGTATCTAAGTCGGATATTTTCTTGGGTTTCACTGTATTTGAGAAGGAACTGTTTGCTGTGGGACATTGTATCTGGCCCGGGATCCTGTTTCGGTTCGTCCTTGTATCTGACTCGGATATTTTTCTCGGGTTTCAGAGTATTTGAGAAGGAACTGTTTGCTATGGGACATTGTATCTGGCCCGTGACCCTGTTTCTATTCTTCCCTGTATCTGACTCGGATTTTTTTCTTGGGTTTCAATATATTTGGGAAGGGATTGTTTTCTGGTGAGTCATTGTATTTGTCCCTGGACCATGTGTCGGTTCGTCCCTTTATCTGACTCAGATATTTTTCTTGGGTTTCACAGTATTTAGGAAGGGACTGTTTTCTAGTAGGTCAATGTTTCTGGCCCGGGACCCTGTTTCGGTTCGTCCCTGTATTTGACTCGGATATTTTTCTTGGGTTTCACTGTATTTGGGAAGGGATTGTGTTCTGGTGGGTCATTGTATTTGTCTCGGGACCATGTTTCGGTTCGTCCCTGTATCTGACTCAGATATTTTTCTTGGGTTTCATTGTATTTGGGAAGGGACAGTTTTCTGGTAGGTCAATGTTTCGGGCTCGGGACCCTGTTTCGGTTCGTCCTTGTATCTAACTTGGATATTTTTCTTGGGTTTCACTGTATGTGAGAAGGAACTGTTTGCTGTGAGACATTGTATCTGGCCCGGGAACCTGTTTCGGTTCGTCCCTGTATCTAACTCGGATATTTTTCTTGGTTTTCTTTGTATTTGAGAAGGAACTGTTTGCTGTGGGACATTGTTTCTGGCCCGGGACCCTGTTTCGGTTCGTCCCTGTATCTGACTCGGATATATTTCTTGGGTGTCACTGTATTTGAGAAGGAACTGTTTGCCGTGGGACATTGTATCTGGCCCGAGACCCTGTTTCGGGTCGTCCTTGTATCTGACTCGGATTTTTTTCATAGGTTTCACTATATTTGGGAAGGGACTGTTGTCTGGTGGATCATTGTATTTGGTCCGGGACCCTGTTTCGGTTTGTCCCAGTATCTGACTCAGATATTTTTCTTGTGTTTCACTTTATTTTCGAAGGGACTGTTTGCTGCTGGGTCAATGTAGCTGGCCCGGGACCTTGTCTGTTCGTCCCTGTATCTTACTCGGATATTTTTCTTAGGTTTCACTGTATTTGAGAAGGGACTGTTTGCTGGTGGGTCATTGTAGCTGGCCCGGGACCCTGTGTCGATTCGTCCCTGTATCTGACTCGGATATTTTTCTTGGGTTTCACTGTATTTAAGTATGGCTTGTTTCATGGTTGGTCAATGTATCTGACCCGAGACCTTGTCTCGGTTCGTCTCTGTATCTAACTCAGATATTTTTCTTGGGCTTCACTGTATTTGAGAAGGGACTGTTTGCTGGTGGGTTAATGTAGCTAGCCCGGGACCCTGTGTCGGTTCGTCCCTGTATCTGACTCGGATATTTTTCTTGGGTTTCACTGTATTTGAGAAGGGACTGTTTGCTGGTGGGTCATTGTAGCTGGCCCGGGACCATGTGTCGGTTCGTCCCTGTATCTTACTCGGTTATTTTTCTTGGGTTTCACTGTATTTGCGAAGGGACTGTTTGCTGGTGGGACATTGTAGCTGGCCTGGGACCCTGTTTCGGTTCGTCCCTGTATCTGACTCAGATTTTTTTCTTGGGTTTCACTGTATTTGAGATGGGACTGTTTGCTGGTGGATCATTGTAGCTGGCCCGGGACCCTGTGGCGGTTCGTCCCTGTATCTGACTCGGATATTTTTCTTGGGTTTCACTGTATTTCAGAAGGGACTGTTTGCTGGTGGGTTAATGTAGCTGGCCCGGGACCCTGTGTCGGTTCGTCCCTGTATCTGACTCGGATATTTTTCTTAGGTTTCACTATATTTAGGAAGTGATTGTTTTTTGGTGGGTCATTGTATTTGGCCCGGGACCCTGTGTCGGTTCGTCCCTGCATCTGACTCAGATATTTTTCTTGGGCTTCACTGTATTTGCGAAGGGACTATTTTCTGGTTAGTCTTTGTTGCTTGCCCGGGACCCTATTTCGGTTTCTCCCTGTATCTGACTCGGATATTTTTCTTGGGTTTCTCTGTATTTGCGAAGGGACTATTTTCGGGTGGGTCATTGTATCTGGCCCGGGAACCTATTTCGGTTCGTCCCTGTATTTGACTCGAATATTTTTCTTGGGTTTCACTGTATTTGGGAAGGATCTATTTCCTGGTAGGTCATTGTTTTGGCCCGGGACCCTCCTTCGGTTCGTCCCTGTATCTGACTCGGATATTTCTCTTGGGTTTCACTGTATTTGGGCAGGGACTATTTTCTGGTAGGTCATCGTTTCTGGCCCGAGGCCCTTTTTCGATTCGTCTCTGTATCTGACTCAGATATTTTTCTGGGGTTTCACTGTATTTAGGTATGGACTTTTTCATGGTTGGTCAATGTATCTGACCCGAGACCCTGTTTCGGTTCGTCTCTGTGTTTGACTCGGATATTTTTCTTTGGTTTCACTGTATATGAGAAGGGACTGTTGTCTGGTGGGTCATTGTACCTGGCTCGGGACCCTGTTTCGGTTCGTCCCTGTATCTGACTCAGATTTTTTTCTTGGGTTTCACTGTATTTGCGAAGGGTCTGTTTGCGGGTGGGTCATCGTCGCTGGCCCGGGACCCAGTGTCGGTTCGTCCCTGTCTCTGACTAGAAAATTTTTCTTGGGTTTCACTGTATTTGCGAAGGGTCTGTTTGCGGGTGGGTCATCGTCGCTGGCCCGGGACCCAGTGTCAGTTCGTCCCTGTATCTGACTCGGATATTTTTCTTTGGTTTCACTGTATTTGAGAAGGACCTGTTTGCTAATGGGACATTGTATCTGGCCCAAGAACCAGTTTCGGTTCGTCCCTTTATCTGACTCTAATTTTTTTCTTGGGTTTCACTGTTTCTGGGAATGGTCTGTTTCTTGGTGGATCAATGTTTCTGGCCCGGGACCCTGTTTCGGTTCGTCTCTGTTTCTGGTTCAAAAATTTTTATTACGTTTCACTGTATTTGGGAAGGATCTATTTCCTGGTAGGTAATTGTTTCTGGCGCGGGACCCTGTTTCGGTTCGTCCCTGTATCTGACTCGGATATTTTTCTTGGGTTTCACTATATTTGGGATGGGACTGTTGTCTGGTGGGTCATTGTATTTGGCCCGGGACCCTGTTTCGGTTCATCCCTATATCTCACTAAGATATTTTTCTTGGGTTTCACTGTATTTGAGAAGAGACTTTTTGCTGGTGGGTCTTTGTGGCTGGCCCGGGACACTGTGTCTGTTCGTCCCTGTATCTGACTCGGATATTTTTCTTGGGTTTCACTGTATTTGAGAAGGGACTATTTGCTGGTGGGTCTTTGTATCTGGCCCGGGTCCTTGTTTCGGTTCGTCCCTGTATCTGACTCGGATATTTTTCTTGGGTTTCACTGTATTTGCGAAGGGACTGTTTGCTGGTAGGTCATTGTAGCTGGCCCGGGACCCTGTGTCAGTTCGTCCCATTATCTTACACCGATATTTTTCTAGAGTTTAACTGTATTTGAGAAGGAACTGTTTGCTGGTGGGTCATTGTATCTGGCCCGGGACCCTGTTTCGGTTCGTCCCTGTATCTGACTCAGATTTTTTTTTTGGGTTTCACTGTATCTGGGAAGGGTTTGTTTCCTGGTGAAAGAATGTTTCTGGCCTGGGATCTGGTTTCGGTTCGTCTATGTATCTGGTTCAGATTTTTTTCTCAGGTTTCACTGTATTTGGGAAGGATCTTTTTCCTGGTAGGTCATTGTTTGAGGCGCGGGACCCTGTTTCGGTTTGTCCATGTATCTGACTCGTATATTTTTCTCTGGTTTCACTATATTTGGGAAGGGATTGTTTTCTGGTGGGTCATTGTCGGAACCTGTTTCGGTTCGTCCCTGTATCTGACTCGGATTTTTTTCTTGGGTTTCAATGTATTTGGGAAGGGTCTGTTTGGTGGTGGGTCATTGTAGCTGGCCCGGGACCCAGTGTCGGTTCGTCCCTGTATCTGACTCGGATATTTTTCTTAGGTTTCACTGTATTTTGGAAGGATCTATTTCCTGGTAGGTCATTGTTTCTGGCCCGGGACCCTCTTTCGGTTCGTCCCTGTATCTGACTCGGATATTTTTCTTGGGTTTCACCGTATTTGGGAAGGGACTGTTTTCTGGTAGGTCATTGTTTCTGGCCCGAGACCCTTTTTCAATTCGTCTCTGTATCTGACTTGGTTATTTTTCTTGGGTTTCACTTTTTTTATGTATGGACTGTTTCATGGTTGGTCAATGTATCTGACTCGAGACCCGTTTTCGGTTTGGCACTGTATCTGACTCAGATACTTTTCTTGGGTTTCATTGTATTTGCGAAGGGACTGTTTGCTGGTGGGTCATTGTAGTTGGCCCGGGACCGTGTGTCGGTTTCATCCCTGTATCTGACTCGGATATTTTTCTTTGGTTTCACTGTATCTGGGAAGGGTTTGTTTCCTGCTGGATCAATGTTTCTGGCCCAGGACCCTGTTTCGATTCGTCTCTTTATCTGGTTAAGAATTTTTTCTTAGGTTTCACTGTATTTGGGAAGCATCTATTTCCTGGAAGGTCATTGTTTCTGGCCCGGGAACCTGTTTCGGTTCGTCCCTGTATCTGACTTTGATATTTTTTTGGGGTTTCACTATATTTAGGAAGGGACTGTAATCTGGTGGGTCATTGTATTTTGCCCAGGACCCTGTTTCAGTTCGTCCCTGTATCTGACTCGGATATTTTTCTTTGGTTTCACTTTATTTGGGATGGGACTGTTGTCTGGTGGGTCATTGTATTTGGCCCGGGACCCTGTTTCGGTTCATCCCTATATCTGACTAAGATATTTTTCTTTGGTTTCACTGTATTTGAGAAGAGACTTTTTGCTGGTGGGTCATTGTAGCTGGCCCGGGACCCTGTGTCAATTCGTCCCTGTTTTTGACTCGGATATTTTTCTTGGGTTTCACAGTATTTAAGTATGGATTGTTTCATGGTTGGTCAATGTATCTGACCCGAGACCTTGTCTCGGTTCGTCTCTGTATTTAACTCGGATATTTTTCTTGGGTTTCACTGTATTTGAGAAGGGACTGTTTGTTGGTGGGTCATTGTAGCTGGCTCGGGACCTTGTGTCTGTTCGTCCCTGTATCTGACTCGGATATTTTTCTTGGGTTTCACTGTATTTGAGAAGGGACTATTTGCTGGTAGGTCATTGTATCTGGCCCGGGTCCCTGTTTCGGTTCGTCCCTGTATCTAACTCGGATTTTTTTTCTTGGGTTTCACTGTATCTGGGAAGGGTCTGTTTCCTGGTGGAACAATGTTTCTGGCCCGGGACCCTCTTTCGGTTCGTCTCTGTATCTGGTTCAGAATTTTTTCTTAGTTTCACTGTATTTGGGAAGGATCTATTTCTTGGAAGGTCATTGTTTCTGGCCCGGGACCCTGTTTCGGTTCGTCCCTGTATCTGACTCGGATATTTTTCTGGGGTTTCACTATATTTGGGAAGGGACTTTTATCTGGTGGGTCATTGTATTTGGACCGGGACCCTGTTTCGGTTCGTCCCTGTATCTGACTCGGATATTTTTTTTGGGTTTCACTGTATTTGAGAATGGACTGTTTATCTGGTGGGTCATTGGATCTGGCCCGGGACCCTGTGTCAGTTCGTCCCTATATATGACGCAGATATTTTTGTTTGGTTTCACTGTATTTGAGAAGGGACTGCTTGCCGGTGGGTCATTGTAACTGGCTCGAGACACTGTGTTGGTTCGTCCCTGTATCTGACTCGGAAATTTTTCCTGGGTTTCACTGTATTTGCGAAGGGTCTGTTTGCTGGTGGGTCAATGTAGCTGGCCCGGGACTCTGTGTCGGTTCGTCCTTGTATCTGACTCTGATATTTTCCTGGGGTTTCACTATATTTGGGAAGGGATTGTTTTCTGGTGGGTCATTGTATTTGGCCCGGGACCCTGTTTCGGTTCATCCCTGTATCTGACTCAGATATTTTTCTTAGGTTTCACTGTATTTGAGAAAGGACTGTTTGCTGGTAGGTCATTGTAGCTGGCCCGGGACCCTGTCTCTGTTCGTCCCTGTATCTGACTCGGATATTTTTCTTCGGTTTCACTGTATTTCAGAAGGGACTATTTGCTGGTGGGTCATTGTATCTGGTCCGTGTCCCTGTTTCGGTTCGTCCCTGTATCTAAGTCGGATTTTTTTTTCTTGGGTTTCACTGTATCTGGGAAGGGTCTGTTTCCTGGTGGATCAATGTTTCTGGCCCGGGACCCTGATTCTGTTCGTCTATGTAGCTGGTTCAAAATTTTTTTTTAGGTTTCACTGTATTTAGGAAGGATCTATTTCCTGGTAGGTTATTGTTTCTGGCCCGGGACCCTCCTTCGGGTTGTCCCTGTATCTGACTCGGATATTTTTCTTGGGTTTCACCGTATCTGGGAAGGGACTGTTTTCTTGTAGGTCTTTGTTTCTGGCCCGAGACCCTTTTTCGATTCGTCTCTGTATCTGACTCGGATATTTTTCTTGGGTTTCACTGTATTTGCAAAGGGGACTGTTTGCTGGTGGGTCATTGTATCTGGCCCGGTACCCTGTGTCAGTTCGTCCCTATATATCACTCGGATATTTTTCTTTGGTTTCACTGTATTTGAGAAGGGATTGTTTACCGGTGGGTCATTATAACTGGCCCGAGACCCTGTGTTGGTTCGTCCCTCTATCTGACTCAAAAATTTTTCTTGGGTTTCACTGTATTTGGGAAGGGTCTGTTTGCTGTTGGGTCAATGTAGCTGGCCTGGGACTCTGTGTCGGTTCGTCCTTGTATCTGACCCTGATATTTTTCTGGGGTTTCACTATATTTGGGAGGGACTGTTGTCTGGTGGGTCATTGTATTTGGCCCGAGATCCTGTTTCGGTTCGTCCCTGTATCTGACTCGGATATTTTTCTCGGGTTTTACTGTATTTAGGAAGGGACTGTTTGCTGGTGGATAATTGTATCTGGCCCGGGTCCCTGTTTCGATTCGTCCCTGTATCTAACTCAGATTTTTTTCTTAGGTTTCACTGTATCTGGGAAGGGTCTGTTTCTTGGTGGATCAATGTTTCTGGCCCGGGAACCTGTTTCGGTTCGTCTCTGTATCTGGTTCAGAATTTTTTCTTAGGTTTCACTGTATTTGAGAAGGATCTATTTCCTGGTAGGTCATTGTTTCTGGCGCGGGACCCTGTTTCGGTTCGTCCCTGTATCTGACTCGGATATTTTTCTTGGGTTTCACTATATTTGGGAAGGGATGGTTGTCTGTTGGGTTAGTGTATTAGGCCCGGGACCCTGTTTCGGTTCGTCGCTGTATTTGACCTTGTTATTTTTCTTGGGTTTCACTGCATTTGCGAAGGGACTATTTTCTAGTGGGTCATTGTATTTGGCCCGAGAACCTATTTCGGTTCGTCCCTGTGTTTGACTCGGATATTTTTTTTGGGTTTCACTGTATCTGACAAGGGTCTGTTTGCTAGTGGGACATTGTAGCTGGCCCGGGACCCTGTGTCAGTTTGTCCCTATATATGACTCGGATATTATCCTTTGGTTTCACTTTATTTGAGAAGAGACTGTTTGCTGGTGGGTCATTGTAACTGGCCCGGGAACCTATGTTGGTTCGTCCCTGTATCTGACTCAAAAATTTTTCTTGGGTTTCATTGTATTTGCGAAGGGTCTGTTTTCTGGTGGGTCATTGTAGCTGGCCCGGGACTCTGTGTCGGTTCGTCCCTGTATCTGACTCGGATATTTCTCTTGGGTTTCACTGTATTTGCGAAGGAACTGTTTGCTGGTGGGACATTGTATCTAGCCCAAAACCGTGTTTCAGTACGTCCCTTTATCTGACTCTAATTTTTTTCTTGGATTTCACTGTATCTGGGAAGGGTCTGTTTCTTGGTGGATCAATGTTTCTGTCCCGGGACCCTGTTTCGGTTTGTCTCTGTTTCTGGTTCAGAATTTTTTCTTAGGTTTCACTGTATTTGGGAAGGATATATTTCCTGGTAGGTCATTGTTTCTGGCGCGGGACCCTGTTTCGGTTCGTTCCTTTATCTGACTCGGATATTTTTCTTGGGTTTCACTATATTTGGGAAGGGACTGTTGTCTGGTGGGTCATTGTATTTCGCCCGAGACCCTGTTTCGGTTCATTCTTATATCTGACTCGGATATTTTTCTTGGGTTTCACTGTATTTGAGAAGGGACTGTTGGCTGGTGGGTCATTGTAGCTGGCCCGGGACCCTGTGTCTGTTCGTCCCTGTATCTGACTCGGATATTTTTCTTGGGTTTCACTGTATTTGAGAAGGGACTATTTGCTGGTGGGTCATTGTATCTGGCCCGGGTCCCTATTTCGGTTCGTCCCTGTATCTAACTCGAATTTTTTTTCTTGGGTTTAACTGTATCTGGGAAGGGTCTATTTCCTGGTGGATCAATGTTTCTGGCCCGGGACCCTGTTTCGGTTCTTCTACGTAGCTGGTTCAGAATTTTTTTTTAGGTTTCACTGTATTTAGGAAGGATCTATTTCCTAGTAGGTCATTGTTTCTGGCCCGGGACCCTCCTTCGGTTCGTCCCTGTATCTGATTCGGATATTTTTCTTGGGTTTCACCGTATTTGGGAAGGGACTGTTTTCTGGTAGGTCATTGTTTCTGGCCCGAGACCTTTTCTCGATTCATCTCTTTATCTGACTCAGATATTTTTGTTGGGTTTCACTGTATTTATGTATGGTCTGTTTCCTGCTGGATAATTGTTTATGGCCTGGGACCCTGTTTCGGTTCATTCCTGTATCTGACTCAGAAATTTTTCTTGGGTTTCACTGTATTTGTGAAGGGTCTGTTTGCTGGTGGGTCAATGTAGCTGGCCAGGGACCTTGTGTCGGTTCGTCCCTGTATCTGACTCTGATATTTTTCTGGGGTTTCACTATATTTGGGAAGGGACTGTTGTCTGGTGGGTCATTGTATTTGGCTCGGGATCCTGTTTCGGTTCGTCCCTGTATATGACTCGGATATTTTTCTCAGGTTTCACTGTATTTGGGTAGGGACTATTTGCTGGTGGGTAATTGTATTTGGGCCGGGTCCCTATTTCGGTTCATCCCTGTATCTAACTCGAATTTTTTTCTAGAGTTTCACTGTATCCAGGAAGGGTCTGTTTCTTGGTGGATCAATGTTTCTGGCCCGGGACCCTGTTTCGGTTCGTCTCTGTTTCTGGTTCAGAAATTTTTATTACGTTTCACTGTATTTGGGAAGGATCTATTTCCTGGTAGGTAATTGTTTCTGGCGCGGGACCCTGTTGCGGTTCGTCCCTGTATCTGACTCGGATATTTTTCTTGGGTTTCACTATATTTGGGATGGGACTGTTGTCTGGTGGGTCATTGTATTTGGCCCGGGACCCTGTTTCGGTTCATCCCTATATCTGACTAAGATATTTTTCTTGGGTTTCACTGTATTTGAGAAGAGACTTTTTTCTGGTGGGTCATTGTGGCTGGCCCGGGACACTGTGTCTGTTCGTCCCTGTATCTGACTCGGATATTTTTCTTGGGTTTCACTGTATTTGAGAAGGGACTATTTGCTGGTGGGTCTTTGTATCTGGCCCGGGTCCTTGTTTCGGTTCGTCCCTGTATCTGACTCGGATATTTTTCTTGGGTTTCACTGTATTTGCGAAGGGACTGTTTGCTGGTAGGTCATTGTAGCTGGCCCGGGACCCTGTGTCAGTTCGTCCCATTATCTTACACCGATATTTTTCTAGAGTTTAACTGTATTTGAGAATGAACTGTTTGCTGGTGGGTCATTGTATCTGGCCCGGGACCCTGTTTCGGTTCGTCCCTGTATCTGACTCAGATTTTTTTTTTGGGTTTCACTGTATCTGGGAAGGGTTTGTTTCCTGGTGAAAGAATGTTTCTGGCCTGGGAACTGGTTTCGGTTCGTCTATGTATCTGGTTCAGATTTTTTTCTCAGGTTTCACTGTATTTGGGAAGGATCTTTTTCCTGGTAGGTCATTGTTTGAGGCGCGGGACCCTGTTTCGGTTTGTCCATGTATCTGACTCGTATATTTTTCTCTGGTTTCACTATATTTGGGAAGGGATTGTTTTCTGGTGGGTCATTGTCGGACCCTGTTTCGGTTCGTCCCTGTATTTGACTCGGATTTTTTTCTTGGGTTTCAATGTATTTGGGAAGGGTCTGTTTGGTGGTGGGTCATTGTAGCTGGCCCGGGACCCAGTGTCGGTTCGTCCCTGTATCTGACTCGGATATTTTTCTTAGGTTTCACTGTATTTTGGAAGGATCTATTTCCTGGTAGGTCATTGTTTCTGGCCCGGGACCCTCTTTCGGTTCGTCCCTGTATCTGACTCGGATATTTTTCTTGGGTTTCACCGTATTTGGGTAGGGACTGTTTTCTGGTAGGTCATTGTTTCTGGCCCGAGACCCTTTTTCAATTCGTCTCTGTATCTGACTTGGTTATTTTTCTTAGGTTTCACTTTTTTTATGTATGGACTGTTTCATGGTTGGTCAATGTATCTGACTCGAGACCCGTTTTCGGTTTGGCACTGTATCTGACTCAGATACTTTTCTTGGGTTTCATTGTATTTGCGAAGGGACTGTTTGCTGGTGGGTCATTGTAGTTGGCCCGGGACCGTGTGTCGGTTTCATCCCTGTATCTGACTCGGATATTTTTCTTTGGTTTCACTGTATCTGGGAAGGGTCTGTTTCCTGCTGGATCAATGTTTCTGGCCCAGGACCCTGTTTCGATTCGTCTCTTTATCTGGTTAAGAATTTTTTCTTAGGTTTCACTGTATTTGGGAAGCATCTATTTCCTGGAAGGTCATTGTTTTTGGCCCGGGAACCTGTTTCGGTTCGTCCCTGTATCTGACTTTGATATTTTTCTGGGGTTTCACTATATTTAGGAAGGGACTGTAATCTGGTGGGTCATTGTATTTTGCCCGGGACCCTGTTTCGGTTCGTCCCTGTATCTGACTCGGATATTTTTCTTTGGTTTCACTTTATTTGGGATGGGACTGTTGTCTGGTGGGTCATTGTATTTGGCCCGGGACCCTGTTTCGGTTCATCCCTATATCTGACTAAGATATTTTTCTTTGGTTTCACTGTATTTGAGAAGAGACTTTTTGCTGGTGGGTCATTGTAGCTGGCCCGGGACCCTGTGTCAATTCGTCCCTGTTTTTGACTCGGATATTTTTCTTAGGTTTCACAGTATTTAAGTATGGATTGTTTCATGGTTGGTCAATGTATCTGACCCGAGACCTTGTCTCGGTTCGTCTCTGTATTTAACTCGGATATTTTTCTTGGGTTTCACTGTATTTGAGAAGGGACTGTTTGTTGGTGGGTCATTGTAGCTGGCTCGGGACCTTGTGTCTGTTCGTCCCTGTATCTGACTCGGATATTTTTCTTGGGTTTCACTGTATTTGAGAAGGGACTATTTGCTGGTAGGTCATTGTATCTGGCCCGGGTCCCTGTTTCGGTTCGTCCCTGTATCTAACTCGGATTTTTTTTCTTGGGTTTCACTGTATCTGGGAAGGGTCTGTTTCCTGGTGGAACAATGTTTCTGGCCCGGGACCCTCTTTCGGTTCGTCTCTGTATCTGGTTCAGAATTTTTTCTTAGTTTCACTGTATTTGGGAAGGATCTATTTCTTGGAAGGTCATTGTTTCTGGCCCGGGACCCTGTTTCGGTTCGTCCCTGTATCTGACTCGGATATTTTTCTGGGGTTTCACTATATTTGGGAAGGGACTTTTATCTGGTGGGTCATTGTATTTGGACCGGGACCCTGTTTCGGTTCGTCCCTATATCTGACTCGGATATTTTTTTTGGGTTTCACTGTATTTGAGAATGGACTGTTTAATGGTGGGTCATTGGATCTGGCCCGGGGCCCTTTGTCAGTTCGTCCCTATATATGACGCAGATATTTTTCTTTGGTTTCACTGTATTTGAGAAGGGACTGCTTGCCGGTGGGTCATTGTAACTGGCTCGAGACACTGTGTTGGTTCGTCCCTGTATCTGACTCGGAAATTTTTCCTGGGTTTCATTGTATTTGCGAAGGGTCTGTTTGCTGGTGGGTCAATGTAGCTGGCCCGGGACTCTGTGTCGGTTCGTCCTTGTATCTGACTCTAATATTTTTCTGGGGTTTCACTATATTTGGGAAGGGATTGTTTTCTGGTGGGTCATTGTATTTGGCCCGGGACCCTGTTTCGGTTCATCCCTGTATCTGGCTCAGATATTTTTCTTAGGTTTCACTGTATTTGAGAAAGGACTGTTTGCTGGTAGGTCATTGTAGCTGGCCCGGGACCCTGTGTCTGTTCGTCCCTGTATCTGACTCGGATATTTTTCTTCGGTTTCACTGTATTTCAGAAGGGACTATTTGCTGGTGGGTCATTGTATCTGGTCCGTGTCCCTGTTTCGGTTCGTCCCTGTATCTAAGTCGGATTTTTTTTGCTTGGGTTTCACTGTATCTGGGAAGGGTCTGTTTCCTGGTGGATCAATGTTTCTGGCCCGGGACCCTGATTCTGTTCGTCTATGTAGCTGGTTCAAAATTTTTTTTTAGGTTTCACTGTATTTAGGAAAGATCTATTTCCTGGTAGGTCATTGTTTCTGGCCCGGGACCCTCCTTCGGGTTGTCCCTGTATCTGACTCGGATATTTTTCTTGGGTTTCACCGTATCTGGGAAGGGACTGTTTTCTTGTAGGTCTTTGTTTCTGGCCCGAGACCCTTTTTCGATTCGTCTCTGTATCTGACTCGGATATTTTTCTTGGGTTTCACTGTATTTGCAAAGGGGACTGTTTGCTGGTGGGTCATTGTATCTGGCCCGGTACCCTGTGTCAGTTCGTCCCTATATATCACTCGGATATTTTTCTTTGGTTTCACTGTATTTGAGAAGGGATTGTTTACCGGTGGGTCATTATAACTGGCCCGAGACCCTGTATTGGTTCGTCCCTCTATCTGACTCGAAAATTTTTCTTGGGTTTCACTGTATTTGGGAAGGGTCTGTTTGCTGTTGGGTCAATGTAGCTGGCCTGGGACTCTGTGTCGGTTCGTCCTTGTATCTGACCCTGATATTTTTCTGGGGTTTCACTATATTTGGGAGGGACTGTTGTCTGGTGGGTCATTGTATTTGGCCCGAGATCCTGTTTCGATTCGTCCCTGTATCTGACTCGGATATTTTTCTCGGGTTTTACTGTATTTGGGAAGGGACTGTTTGTTGGTGGATAATTGTATCTGGCCCGGGTCCCTGTTTCGATTCGTCCCTGTATCTAACTCAGATTTTTTTCTTAGGTTTCACTGTATCTGGGAAGGGTCTGTTTCTTGGTGGATCAATGTTTCTGGCCCGGGAACCTATTTCGGTTCGTCTCTGTATCTGGTTCAGAATTTTTTCTTAGGTTTCACTGTATTTGAGAAGGATCTATTTCCTGGTAGGTCATTGTTTCTGGCGCGGGACCCTGTTTCGGTTCGTCCCTGTATCTGACTCGGATATTTTTCTTGGGTTTCACTGTATTTGAGAAGGGACTATTTGCTGGTGGGTCATTGTATCTGGCCCGGGTCCCTATTTCGGTTCGTCCCTGTATCTAACTCGAATTTTTTTTCTTGGGTTTAACTGTATCTGGGAAGGGTCTATTTCCTGGTGGATCAATGTTTCTGGCCCGGGACCCTGTTTCGGTTCTTCTACGTAGCTGGTTCAGAATTTTTTTTTAGGTATCACTGTATTTAGGAAGTATCTATTTCCTAGTAGATCATTGTTTCTGGCCCGGGACCCTCCTTCGGTTCATTCCTGTATCTGACTCGGATATTTTTCTTGGGTTTCACCGTATTTGGGAAGGGACTGTTTTTTGGTAGGTCATTGTTTCTGGCCCGAGACCCTTTTTCGATTCGTCTCTGTATCTGACTCAGATATTTTTCTTGGGTTTCACTGTATTTATGTATGGTCTGTTTCCTGCTGGATCAATGTTTCTGGCCTGGGACCCTGTTTCGGTTAGTCCCTTTATCTGACTCAGAAATTTTTCTTGGGTTTCACTGTATTTGCGAAGGCTCTGTTTGCTGGTGGGTCAATGTAGCTGGCCCGGGACTCTGTGTCGGTTCGTCTCTGTATTTGACTCTGATATTTTTCTGGGGTTTCACTATATTTGGGAAGGGACTGTTGTCTGGTGGGTCATTGTATTTGGCCCGGGATCCTGTTTCGGTTCGTCCCTGTATCTGACTCGGATATTTTTCTCGGGTTTCACTGTATTTGAGAAGGGACTGTTTGCTGGTGGGTAATTGTATCTGGGCCGGGTCCCTGTTTCGGTTCATCCCTGTATCTAACTCGGATTTTTTTTTCTAGAGTTTCACTGTATTTAGGAAAGGTCTGTTTCTTGGTGGATCAATGTTTCTAGCCCGGGACCCTGTTTCGGTTCGTCTCTGTATCTGGTTCAGAATTTTTTCTTAGGTTTCACTGTATTTGATAAGGATCTATTTCCTGGTAGGTCCATGTTTCTTGCCCGGGACCCTCCTTCGGTTCGTCCCTGTATTTGACTCGGATATTTTTCTTGGGTTTCACTATATTTGGGAATAGATTGTTTTCTTGTAGGTCAATTTTTCTGGCCCGATACCCTTTTTCGATTCGTCTCTGTATCTGACTCGGATAATTCTCATGGGTTTCACTGTATTTACGTCTGGACTGTTTCATGGTTGGTCAATGTATCTGACTCGAGACCCTGTTTCGGTTCGTTGCTGTATTTGACTCGGATATTTTTCTTGTGTTTCCTGGCATTTGCGAAGGGACTATTTTCTAGCTGGTCATTGTATTTGGCCCGAGAACCTATTTCGGTTCGTCCCTGTGTTTGACCCGGATATTTTTCTTGGGTTTCACTGTATTTGCGAAGGGACTGTTTTCTAGTGGGTCATTGTATCTGGGCCAAGAACCTATTTCTGTTCGTCCCTGTGTTTGACTCGGATATTTTTCTTTGGTTTCACCGTATTTGAGTAGGGACTGTTGTCTGGTGGGTCATTGTAGCTGGCTCGGGACCCTGTTTCGGTTCGTCCCTGTATCAGACTCGGATTTTTTTTTTTGGGTTTCACTGTATCTGCGAAGGGTCTGTTTGTTGGTTGGTCATTGTAGCTGGCCCGGGACCCAGTGTCGGTTCGTCCCTGTATCTGACTCGGATATTTTTCTTTGGTTTCACTGTATTTTAAAAGTGACTGTTTGCTGGTGGGTCATTGTAGCTTGCTCGGGACCCTGTGTCGGTTCGTCCCTATATATGACTCGGATATTTTTCTTTGGTTTCACTTTATTTGAGAAGAGATTGTTTGCTGGTGGGTCATTGTAACTGGCCCGGGACCCTGTTTCGGTTCGTCCCTGTATCTGACTCAGATATTTTTCTTAGGTTTCACTATATTTGGGAAGGGACTGTTGTCTAGTGGGTCATTGTATTTGGCCCGGGACTCTGTTTCGGTTCATTCCTGTATCTGACTCGGATATTTTTCTGGGGTTTCACTATATTTAGGAAGGGACTGTGTTCTAGTATGTCATTGTATTTGGCCCGGGACCCTGTTTCGGTTCATCCCTATATCTGACTCGGATATTTTTCTTGGGTTTCACTGTATTTGAGAAGGGATTGTTTGCTGGTGGGTCATTGTAGCTGGACCGGGACCCTGTGTCTGTTCGTCCCTGTATCTGACTCGGATATTTTTCTTGGGTTTCACTATAGTTGAGAAGGGACTATTTGCTGGTGGGTCATTGTATCTGGCCCAGGTCCCTATTTCGGTTTGTTCCTGTATCTAACTCAGATTTTTTTTCTTGGGTTTCACTGTATCTGGGAAGGGTCTGTTTCCTGGTGGATCAATGTTTCTGGCCCGGGACCCTGTTTCGGTTCATCTATGTAGCTGGTTCAGAATTTTTTTTTAGGTTTCATTGTATTTAGAAAGGATCTGTTTCCTGGTAGGTCATTGTTTCTGGCCCGGTACCCTCCTTCATTTCGTCCCTGTATCTAACTCAGATATTTTTCTTGGGTTTCACCGTATTTGGGAAGGGACTGTTTTCTGGTAGGTCATTGTTTCTGGCCCGAGGCCCTTTTTCGATTCGTCTCTGTATCTGACTCGGATATTTTTCTTGGGTTTCACTGTATTTATGTATGGACTGTTTCAAGGTTGGTCAATGTATCTGACTCGAGACCCTGTGTCGGTTCGGCTGTCTATCTGACTCGGATATTTTTCTTGGGTTTCACTGTATTTGCGAAGGGACTGTTTGTTGGTGGGTCATTGTAGTTGGCCCGGGACCCTATGTCGGTTCGTCCCTCTATCTGACTCTGATATTTTTCTGGGGTTTCACTATATTTGGGAAGGGGCTGTTATCTGGTGGGTCATTGTATTTGGCCCGTTACGCTGTTTCAGTTCGTCCCTGTATCTGACTCGGATATTTTTCTTGGGTTTCACTGTATTTGAGAAGGGACTGTTTACTGGTGGGTCATTGTATCTGGCCCGGGACCCTGTGTCAGTTTGTCCCTATATATGACTCGGATATTTTTCTTTGGTTTCACTATATTTGAGAAGAGACTATTTGCCGGTGGGTCATTATAACTGGCCCGAGACCTTGTGTTGGTTCGTCCCTGTATCTGACTCGGATATTTCTCATGGGTTTCACTGTATTTAAGAAGGGTCTGTTTGCTGGTGGGTCATTGTAGCTGGCCCGGGACCCTGTGTCGGTTCGTCCCTATATATGACTCGGATATTTTTCTTTGGTTTCACTTTATTTGAGAAAAGACTGTTTGTTGCTGGGTCATTGTAACTGGCCCGGGACCCTGTGTTGGTTCGTCCCTGTATCTGACTCGGATATTTCTCTTGGGTTTCACTGTATTTGAGAAGGAACTGTTTGCTGGTGGGACATTGTATCTGGCCCAAGACCCTATTTCGGTTCGTCCCTTTATCTGACTCTAATTTTTTCTTGGGTTTCACTGTATCTGGGAAGGGTCTGTTTCTTGTTGGTTCAATGTTTCTGTCCCGAGACCCTGTTTCGGTTCGTCTCTGTTTCTGGTTCAGAAATTTTTCTTAGGTTTCACTGTATTTGGGAAGGATCTATTTCCTGGTAGGTCATTGTTTCTGCCGCGGGACCTTGTTTCGGTTTGTCCATGTATCTGACTTGGATATTTTTCTTGGGTTTCACTATATTTGGGAAGGGATTGTTGTCTGTTGGGTCATTGTATTTGGCCCGGGACCCTGTTTCGGTTTATCCCTATATCTGACTCGGATATTTTTCTTGGGTTTCACTGTATTTGAGAAGGGACTGTTTGCTGGTGGGTCATTGTAGCTGGCCCGGGACCCTGTGTCTGTTCGTCCCTGTATTTGACTCGGATATTTTTCTTGGGTTTCACTGTATTTGAGAAGGGACTATTTACTGGTGGGTCAATATATCTGGCCTGGGTCCCTGTTTCGGTTCGTCCCTGTATCTAACTCGAATTTTTTTTTTTCTGGGGTTTCACTGTATCTGGGAAGGGTCTGTTTCCTGGTGGATCAATGTTTCGGGCCCGGGAACCCGTTTCGGTTTGTCTATGTAGCTGCTTCAGAATTTTTTTTTAGGTTTCACTGTATTTAGGAAGGATCTATTTCCTGGTAGGTCATTGTTTCTGGCGCGGGACCCTGTTTCGGTTCGTCCCTGTATCTGACTCGGATATTTTTCTTGGGTTTCACTATATTTGGGAAGGGACTTTTATCTGGTGGGTCATTGTATTTGGCCCGGGACCCTGTTTCAGTTCGTCCCTGTATCTGACTCGGATATTTTTTTTGGGTTTCACTGTATTTGAGAATGGACTGTTTACTGGTGGGTCATTGGATCTGGCCCGGGAACCTGTGTCAGTTCGTCCCTATATATGACGCAGTTAGTTTTCTTTGGTTTCACTGTATTTGAGAAGGGACTGCTTGCCGGTGGGTCATTGTAACTGGCTCGAGACACTGTGTTGGTTCGTCCCTGTATCTGACTCGGAAATTTTTCCTGGGTTTCACTGTATTTGCGAAGGGTCTGTTTGCTGGTGGGTCAATGCAGCCGGCCCGGGACTCTGTGTCGGTTCGTCCTTGTATCTTACTCTGATATTTTTCTGGGGTTTCACTATATTTGGGAAGGGATTGTTTTCTGGTGGGTCATTGTATTTGGCCCGGGACCCTGTTTCGGTTCATCCCTGTATCTGACTAGGATATTTTTCTTAGGTTTCACTGTATTTGAGAAGGGACTGTTTGCTGGTAGGTCATTGTAGCTGGCCCGGGACCCTGTGTCTGTTCGTCCCTGTATCTGACTTGGATATTTTTCTTGGGTTTCACTGTATTTCAGAAGGGACTATTTGCTGGTGGGTCATTGTATCTGGTCCGTGTCCCTGTTTCGGTTCGTCCCTGTATCTAAGTCGGATTTTTTTTCTTGGGTTTCACTGTATCTGGGAAGGGTCTGTTTCCTGGTGGATCAATGTTTCTGGCCCGGGACCCTGATTCGGTTCGTCTATGTAGCTGGTTCAAAATTTTTTTTTAGGTTTCACTGTATTTAGGAAGGATCTATTTCCTGGTAGGTCATTATTTCTGGCCCGGGACTCTCCTTCGGGTTGTCCCTGTATCTGACTCGGATATTTTTCTTGGGTTTCACCGTATCTGGGAAGGGACTGTTTTCTTGTAGGTCATTGTTTCTGGCCCGAGACCCTTTTTCGATTCGTCTCTGTTTCTGACTCGGATATGTTTCTTGGGTTTCACTGTATTTGCAAAGGGGACTGTTTGCTGGTGGGTCATTTTAGCTGGCCGGGACCCTGTGTCTGTTCGTCCCTGTATTTGACTCGGATATTTTTCTTTGGTTTCACTGTATCTGGGAAGGGTTTGTTTCCTGGTGGATCAATGTTTCTTGCCCGAGACCTTGTTTCGGTTCGTTTCTTTATCTGGTTCAGAATTTTTTCTTAGGTGTCACTGTATTTGGGAAGGATCTATTTCCTGGAAAGTCATTGTTTCTGGCCCGGGACCCTGTTTCGGTTCGACCCTGTATCTGACTCGGATATTTTTCTGGGGTTCCACTATATTTGGGAAGAGACTGTTATCTGGTGGGTCATTGTATTTGGCCCGGGACCCTGTTTCGGTTCGTCCCTGTATCTGACTCGGATATTTTTCTTAGGTTTCACTGTATTTGAGAAGGGACTGTTTACTGGTGGGTCATTGTATCTGGCCCGGTACCCTGTGTGAGTTCGTCCCTATATATGACTCGGATATTTTTCTTTGGTTTCACTGTATTTGAGAAGGGACTGTTTACCGGTGGGTCATTATAACTGGCCCGAGACCCTGTGTTGGTTCGTCCCTGTATCTAACTCGAAAATTTTTCTTGGGTTTCACTGTATTTGGGAAGGGTCTGTTTGCTGTTGGGTCAATGTAGCTGGCCTGGGACTCTGTGTCGGTTCTTCCTTGTATCTGACCCTTATATTTTTCTGGGGTTTCACTATATTTGGGAGGGACTGTTGTCTGGTGGGTCATTGTATTTGGCCCGAGATCCTGTTTCGGTTCGTCCCTGTATCTGACTAAGATATTTTTCTCGGGTTTTACTGTATTTGGGAAGGGACTGTTTGCTGGTGGATAATTGCATCTGGCCCGGGTCCCTGTTTCGATTCATCCCTGTGTCTAACTCCGATTTTTTTCTTAGGTTTCACTGTATCTGGGAAGGGTCTGTTTCTTGGTGGATCAATGTTTCTGGCCCGGGAACCTGTTTCGGTTCGTCTCTGTATCTGGTTCAGAATTTTTTCTTAGGTTTCACTGTATTTGAGAAGGATATATTTCCTGGTAGGTCATTGTTTCTGGCGCGTGACCCTGTTTCGGTTCGTTCCTTTATCTGACTCGGATATTTTTCTTGGGTTTCACTATATTTGGGAAGGAACTGTTGTCTGGTGGGTCATTGTATTTGGCCCGGGACCCTGTTTCGGTTCATTCCTATATCTGACTCGGATATTTTTCTTGGGTTTCACTGTATTTGAGAAGGGATTGTTGGCTGGTGGGTAATTGTAGCTGGCCCGGGACCCTGTGTCTGTTCGTCCCTGTATCTGACTCGGATATTTTTCTTGGGTTTCACTGTATTTGAGAACGGACTATTTGCTGGTGGGTCATTGTATCTGGCTCGGCTCACTGTTTCAGTTCGTCCCTGTATCTAACTCGAATTTTTTTTCTTGGGTTTAACAGTATCTGGGAAGGGTCTATTTCCTGGTGGATCAATGTTTTTGGCCCGGGACCCTGTTTCGGTTCGTCTATGTAGCTGGTTCAGAATTTTTTTTTAGGTTTCACTGTATTTAGGAAGGATCTATTTCCTAGTAGGTCATTGTTTCTGGCCCGAGACCCTCCTTCGGTTCGTCCCTGTATCTGATTCGGATATTTTTCTTGGGTTTCACCGTATTTGGGAATGGACTGTTTTCTGGTAGGTCATTCTTTCTGGCCCGAGACCCTTTTTCGATTCATCTCTGTATCTGACTCAGATATTTTTCTTGGGTTTCACTGTATTTATGTATGGTCTGTTTCCTGCTGGATCAATGTTTCTGGCCCGGGATCCTGTTTCGGTTCATTCTTGTATCTGACTCAGAAATTTTTCTTGGGTTTCACTGTATTTGTGAAGGGTCTGTTTGCTGGTGGGTCAATGTAGCTGGCCAGGGACCTTGTGTCGGTTCGTCCCTGTATCTGACTCTGATATTTTTCTGGAGTTTCACTATATTTGGGAAGGGACTGTTGTGTGGTGGGTCATTGTATTTGGCTCAGGATCCTGTTTCGGTTCGTCCCTGTATCTGACTCGGATATTTTTCTCGGGTTTCACTGTATTTGGGAAGGGACTATTTGCTGGTGGGTAATTGTATCTGGGCCGGGTCCCTGTTTCGGTTCATCCCTGTATCTAACTCGAATTTTTTTCTAGAGTTTCATTGTATCCAGGAAGGGTCTGTTTCTTGGTGGATCAATGTTTCTGGCCCGGGACCCTGTTTCGGTTCGTCTCTGTATCTGGTTCAGAATTTTTTCTTAGGTTTCACTGTATTTGAGAAAGATCTATTTCCTGGTAGGTCCATGTTTCTTGCCCGGGACCCTCCTTCGGTTCGTTCCTGTATTTGACTTGGATATTTTTCTTGGGTTTCACTGTATTTGGGAATGGATTGTTTTCTTATAGGTCAATTTTTCTGGCCCGATACACTTTTTCAATTCGTCTCTGTATCTGACTCGGATATTTCTTATGGGTTTCACTGTATTTACGTCTGGATTGTTTCATGGTTGGTCAATGTATCTGACCCGAGACCCTGTTTCGGTTCGTTGCTGTATTTGACTCGGATATTTTTCTTGGGTTTCACTGCATTTACGAAGGGACTATTTTCTAGCAGGTCATTGTATTTGGCCCGAGAACCTATTTTGGTTCGTCCCTGTGTTTGACCCGGATATTTTTCTTGGGTTTCACTGTATTTGAGAAGGGTCTGTTTGCTGGTGGGTCATTGTAGCTGGCCCGGGACCCTGTGTCGGTTCGTCCCTATATATGACTCGGATATTTTTCTTGGGTTTCACTTTATTTGAGAAGAGACTGTTTGGTAGTGGGTCATTGTAACTGGCCCGGGACCCTGTGTTGGTTCGTCCCTGTATCTGTCTCGGACATTTCTCTTGGGTTTCACTGTATTTGAGAAGGAACTGTTTGCTGGTAGGACATTGTATCTGGCCCAAGACCCTGTTTCGGTTCGTCCCTTTATCTGACTCTAATTTTTTCTTGGGTTTCACTGTATCTGGGAAGGGTCTGTTTCTTGGTGGATCAATGTTTCTGTCCCGGGACCCTGTTTCGGTTCGTCTCTGTTTCTGGTTCAGAATTTTTTCTTAGGTTTCACTGTATTTGGGAAGGATCTATTTCTTGGTAGGTCATTGTTTCTGGCGTGGGACCCTGTTTCGGTTCGTCCCTGTATCTGACTCGGATATTTTTCTTCGGTTTCACTATATTTGGGAAGGGATTGTTGTCTGGTGGGTCATTGTATTTGGCCTGGGACCCTGTTTCGGTTCGTCCCTTTATCTGACTCTAATTTTTTCTTGGGTTTCACTGTATCTGGGAAGGGTCTGTTTGTTGGTGGATCAATGTTTCTGTCCCGGGACCCTGTTTCGGTTCGTCTCTTTTTCTGGTTCAGAATTTTATCTTAGGTTTCACTGTATTTGGGAAGGATCTATTTCCTGGTAGGTTATTGTTTCTGGCGCGGGACCCTGTTTCGGTTCGTCCCTATATCTGACTCGTATATTTTTCTTGGGTTTCACTATATTTGGGAAGGGATTGTTGTCTGGTGGGTCATTGTATTTGGCCTGGGACCCTGTTTCGGTTCATCCCTGTATCTTACTCCGATATTTTTCTTGGGTTTCACTGTATTTAGGTATGGACTGTTTCATGGTTGGTTAATGTATCTTACCCGAGACCCTGTTTCGGTTCATCGCTGTATTTGACCCAGTTATTTTTCTTGGGTTTCACTGCATTTGCGAAGGGACTATTTTCTAGTGGGTCATTGTATTAGGCCCGAGAACCTATTTCGGTTCGTCCCTGTGTTTGACTTGGATATTTTTTTTGGGTTTCACTATATCTGACAAGGGTCTGTTTGCTGGTGAGTCATTGTAGCTGGCCCGGGACCCTGTGTCGGTTGGTCCCTATATATGACTCGGATATTTTCCTTTGGTTTCACTTTATTTGAGAAGAGATTGTTTGCTGGTGGGTCATTGTAGCTGGCCCGGGACCTTGTTTTGGTTCGTCTCTGTATCTGACTCAGAAATTTTTCTTGGGTTTCATTGTTTTTGCGAAGGGTCTATTTTCTGGTGGGTCATTGTAGTTAGCCCGGGACTCTGTGTCGATTCGTCCCTGTATCTGACTCGGATATTTCTCTTGGGTTTCACTGTATTTGCGAAGGAACTGTTTGCTGGTGGGACATTGTATCTGGCCCAAGACCCTGTTTCGGTTCGTCCCTTTATCTGACTCTAATTTTTTTCTTGGGTTTCACTGTATTTGGGAACGGTCTGTTTCTTGGTGGATCAATGTTTCTGTCCTGGGACCCTGTTTCGGTTCGTCTCTATTTCTGGTTCAGAATTTTTTCTTAGGTTTCACTGTATTTGGGAAGGATATATTTCCTGGAAGGTCATTGTTTCTGGCGCGGGACCCTGTTTCGGTTCGTCCCTGTATCTGGCTCGGATATTTTTCTTGGGTTTCACTATATTTGGGAAGAGACTGTTGTCTGTTGGGTCATTGTATTTGGCCCGGGACCCTGTTTCGGTTTATTCCTATATCTGACTCGGATATTTTTCTTGGGTTTCACTGTATTTGAGAAGGGACTGTTGGCTGGTGGGTCATTGTAGCTGGCCCGGGACCCTGTGTCTGTTCGTCCCTGTATCTGACTCGGATATTTTTCTTGGGTTTCACCGTATTTGGGAAGGGACTATTTTCTGGTAGGTCATTGTTTCTGGCCCGAGACCCTTTTTCGATTCGTCTCTGTATCTGACTCAAATATTTTTCTTGGGTTTCACTGTATTTATGTATGGTCTGTTTCCTGCTGGATCAATGTTTCTGGCCCGGGACCCTGTTTCGGTTCATTCCTGTATCTGACTCAGAAATTTTTCTTGGGTTCCACTGTATTTGCGAAGGGTCTGTTTGCTGGTGGGTCAATGTAGCTGGCCCGGGACCTTGTGTCGGTTCGTCCCTGTATCTGACTCTGATATTTTTCTGGGGTTTGACTATATTTGGGAAGGGACTGTTGTCTGGTGGGTCATTGTATTTGGCTCAGGATCCTGTTTCGGTTCGTCCTTGTATCTGACTCGGATATTTTTCTCGGGTTTCACTGTATTTGAGAAGGGACTGTTTGTTGGTGGGTAACTGTATCTGGGCCGGATCCCTGTTTCGGTTCAGCCCTGTATCTAACTCGAATTTTTTTCTACAGTTTCACTGTATCCAGGAAGGGTCTGTTTCTTGGTGGATCAATGTTTCTAGCCCGGGACCCTGTTTCGGTTCGTCTCTGTATCTGGTTCAGAATTTTTTCTTAGGTTTCACTGTATCTGAGAAGGATCTATTTCCTGGTAGGTCCATGTTTCTTGCCCGGGACCCTCCTTCAGTTCGTCCCTGTATTTGACTCGGATATTTTTCTTGGGTTTCACTGTATTTGGTAATGGATTGTTTTCTTGTAGGTCAATTTTTCTGGCCCGATACCCTTTTTCGATTCGTCTCTGTATCTGACTCGGATATTTCTCATGGGTTTCACTGTATTTACGTCTGGACTATTTCATGGTTGGTCAATGTATCTGACCCGAGACCCTGTTTCGGTTCGTTACTGTATTTGACTCGGATATTTTTCTTGGGTTTCACTGCATTTGCGAAGAGACTATTTTCTAGCGGGTCATTGTATTTGGCCCGAGAACCTATTTCGGTTCGTCCTTGTGTTTGACCCGGATATTTTTCTTGGGTTTCACTGTATTTGAGAAGGGTCTGTTTGCTGGTGGGTCATTGTAGCTGTCCCGGGACCCTGTGTCGGTTCGTCCCTATATATGACTCGAATATTTTTCTTTGGTTTCAATTTATTTGAGAAGAGACTGATTGCTGGTGGGTCATTGTAACTGGCCCGGGACCCTATGTTGGTTCGTCCCTGTATCCGACTCGGATATTTCTCTTGGGTTTCACTGTATTTGAGACGGAACTGTTTGCTGGTGGGACATTATATCTGGCCCAAGACTCTGTTTCGGTTCGTCCCTTTATCTGACTCTAATTTTTTTCTTGGGTTTCACTATATCTGGGAAGGGTCTGTTTCTTGGTGGATCAATGTTTCTGTCCCGGGACCCTGTTTCGGTTCGTCTCTGTTTCTGGTTCAGAATTTTTTCTTAGGTTTCACTGTATTTGGGAAGGATATATTTCCTGGTAGGTTATTGTTTCTGGCGCGGGACCCTGTTTCGGTTCGTCCCTTTATCTGACTCTAATTTTTTTCTTAGGTTTCACTATATCTGGGAAGGGTCTGTTTCTTGGTGGATCAATGTTTCTGTCCCGGGACCCTGTTTCGGTTCGTCTCTGTTTCTGGTTCCGAATTTTTTCTTAGGTTTCACTGTATTTGGGAAGGATATATTTCCTGGTAGGACATTGTTTCTGGCGCGGGACCCTGTTTCGGTTCGTGTATGTAGCTGGTTCAGAATTTTTTTTTAGGTTTCACTGTATTTAGGAAGTATCTATTTCCTAGTAGATCATTGTTTCTGACCCGGGACCCTCCTTCGGTTCGTCCCTGTATCTGACTCAGATATTTTTCTTGGGTTTCACCGTATTTGGGAAGGGACTGTTTTCTGGTAGGTCATTGTTTCTGGCCCGAGACCCTTTTTTCGATTTGTCTCTGTATCTGACTCAGATATTTTTCTTGGGTTTCACTGTAATTATGTATGGTCTGTTTCCTGCTGGATCAATGTTTCTGGCCTGGGACCCTGTTTCGGTTCGTCCCTTTATCTGACTCAGAAATTTTTCTTGGGTTTCACTATATTTGCGAAGGGTCTGTTTGCTGGTGGGTCAATGTAGCTGGCCCGGGACTCTGTGTCGGTTCGTCCCTGTATTTCACTCTGATATTTTTCTGGGGTTTCACTATATTTGGGAAGGGACTGTTGTCTGGTGGGTCATTATATTTGGCCCAGGATCCTGTTTCGGTTCGTCCCTGTATCTGACTCGGATATTTTTCTCGGGTTTCACTGTATTTGAGAAGGGACTTTTTGCTGGTGGGTAATTGTATCTGGGCCGGGTCCCTGTTTCGGTTCATCCCTGTATCTAACTCGAATTTTTTTCTAGAGTTTCACTGTATCTAGGAAGGGTCTGTTTCTTGGTGGATCAATGTTTCTAGCCCGGGACCCTGTTTCGGTTCGTCTCTGTATCTGGTTCAGAATTTTTTCTTAGGTTTCACTGTATTTGATAAGGATATATTTCCTGGTAGGTCCATGTTTCTTGCCCGGGACCCTCCTTCGGTTCGTCCCTGTATTTGACTCGGATATTTTTCTTGGGTTTCACTATATTTGGGAATGGATTGTTTTCTTGTAGGTCAATTTTTCTGGCCCGATACCCTTTTTCGATTCATCTCTGTAGCTGACTCGAGACCCTGTTTCGGTTCGTTGCTGTATTTGACTCGGATATTTTTCTTGTGTTTCACTGCATTTGCGAAGGGACTATTTTCTAGCGGGTCATTGTATTTGGCCCGAGAACCTATTTCGGTTCGTCCCTGTGTTTGACCCGGATATTTTTCTTGGGTTTCACTGTATTTGCGAAGGGACTGTTTTCTAGTGGGTCATTGTATCTGGCCCGAGAACCTATTTCGGTTCGTCCCTGTGTTTGACTCGGATATTTTTCTTTGGTTTCACTGTATTTGAGAAGGGACTGTTGTCTGGTGGGTCATTGTAGCTGGCTCGGGACCCTGTTTCGGTTCGTTCCTGTATCAGACTCAGATTTTTTTTTTTGGGTTTCACTGTATCTGCGAAGGGTCTGTTTGCTGGTTGGTCATTGTAGCTGGCCCGGGACCTAGTGTCGGTTCGTCCCTGTATCTGACTTGGATATTTTTCTTTGGTTTCACTGTATTTTAAAAGGGACTGTTTGCTGGTGGGTCATTGTAGCTGGCTCGGGACCCTGTGTCGGTTCGTCCCTATATATGACTCGGATATTTTTCTTCGGTTTCACTTTATTTGAGAAGAGACTGTTTGCTGGTGGGTCATTGTAACTGGCCCGGGACCCTTTTTCTGTTCGTCCCTGTATCTGACTCAGATATTTTTCTTGGGTTTCACTATATTTGGGAAGGGACTGTTGTTTGGTGGGTCATTGTATTTGGCCCGGGACCCTGTTTCAATTCATTCTTGTATCTGACTCGTATATTTTTCTGGGGTTTCACTATATTTGGGAAGGGACTGTTGTCTGGTGTGTCATTGTATTTGACCCGGGACCCTGTTTCGGTTCATCCCTATATCTGACTCGGATATTTTTCTTGGGTTTCACTGTATTTGAGAAGGGACTGTTTGCTAGTGGGTCATTGTACCTGGACCGGGACCCTGTGTCTGTTCGTCCCTGTATCTGACTAGGATATTTTTCTTGGGTTTCACTATAGTTGAGAAGGGACTATTTGCTGGTGGGTCATTGTATCTGGCCCGGGTCCCTATTTCGGTTCGTTCTTGTATCTAACTCAGATTTTTTTTCTTGGGTTTCACTGTATCTGGGAAGGGTCTGTTTCAGGGGGGATCAATGTTTCTGGCCTGGGACCCTGTTTCAGTTCGTCTATGTAGCTGGTTTAGAATTTTTTTTTAGGTTTCACTGTATTTAGAAAGGATCTGTTTCCTGGTAGGTCATTGTTTCTGGCTCGGTACCCTCCTTCAGTTCGTCCCTGTATCTAACTCAGATATTTTTCTTGGGTTTCACCGTATTTGGGAAGGGACTGTTTTCTGGTAGGTCATTGTTTCTGGCCCAAGACCCTTTTTCGATTCGTCTCTGTATCTGACTCGGATATTTTTCTTGGGTTTCACTGTATTTATGTATGGACTGTTTCATGGTTGGTCAATGTATCTGACTCGAGACCCTGTGTCGGTTCGGCTGTGTGTCTGACTCGGATATTTTTCTTGGGTTTCACTGTATTTGCGAAGGGACTGTTTGTTGGTGGGTCATTGTAGTTGGCCCGGGACCTTGTGTCGGTTCGTCCCTCTATCTGACTCTGATATTTTTCTGGGGTTTCACTATATTTGGGAAGGGACTGTTATCTGGTGGGTCATTGTATTTGGCCCGTTACTCTGTTTTGGTTCGTCCCTGTATCTGACTTGGATATTTTTCTTGGGTTTCACTGTATTTGAGAAAGGACTTTTTACTGGTGGGTCATTGTATCTGGCCCGGGACCCTGTGTCAGTTCGTCCCTATATATGACTCGGATATTTTTCTTTGGTTTCACTATATTTGAGAAGAGACTATTTGCCGGTGGGTCATTATAACTGGCCCGAGACCCTGTGTTGGTTTGTCCCTGTAACTGACTCGGATATATCTCATGGGTTTCAATGTATTTAAGAAGGATTTGTTTGCTAGAGGGTTAATGTAGCTGGCCCGGGACTCTGTGTTAGTTCGTCCCTGTATCTGACTCTGATATTTTTCTAGGGTTTCACTATATTTGGGAAGGGACTGTTGTCTGGTGGGTCATTGTATTTGGCCTGGGATCCTGTTTCGATTCGTCCCTGTATTTGACTCGGATATTTTTCTCGGCTTTCACTGTATTTGAGAAGGGACTGTTTGCTGGTGGGTAATTGTATCTGGCCAGGGTCCCTGTTTCGGTTCATCCCTGTATCTAACTCAAATTTTTTTCTTGGGTTTCACTGTATCTGGGAGTGGTCTGTTTCTTGGTGGATCAATGTTTCTTGCCCGGGACCCTGTTTCGGTTCGTCTCTGTATCTGGTTCAAAATTTTTTCTTAGGTTTCACTGTATTTGAGAAGGATCTATTTACTGGTAGGTCATTGTTTCTGGCCCGGGACCCTCCTTCGGTTCGTCCCTGTATTTGACTCGGATATTTTTCTTGGGTTTCACTGTATTTAGGAAGGGATTGTTTTCTGGTAGGTCAATTTTTCTGGCCCAAGACCCTTTTTCGATTCGTCTCTGTATCTGACTCGGATATTTTTTATGGGTTTCACTGTATTTAGGTATGGACTGCTTCATGGTTGGTCAATATATCTGACCCGAGACCTTGTTTCGGTTCGTCGCTGTATTTGACTCGGTTATTTTTTTTGGGTTTCACTGCATTTGCGAAGGGACTATTTTCTAGCGGGTCATTGTATTTGGCCCGAGAACCTATTTCGGTTCGTCCCTGTGTTTGACTCGGATATTTTTCTTGGGTTTCACTTTATTAGGGAAGGCACTATTTTCTAGTGGGTCATTGTATCTAGCTCGAGAACCTATTTCGGTTCGTCCCTGTGTTTGACTCGGTTATTTTTCTTTGGTATCACTGTATTTGAGAAGGGACTGTTGTCTGGTGGGTCATTGTAGCTGGCTTGGGACCCTGTTTCGGTTCGTCCCTGTATCTGACTCGAATTTTTTTTTTTTGGGTTTCACTGTACTTGCGAAGGGTCTGTTTGCTGGTGGGTCATTGTAGCTGGCCCGGGACCCAGTGTCGGTTTGTCCCTATATCTGACTCGGATATTTTTCTTTGGTTTCACTATATTTTAAAAGGGTCTGTTTGCTGGTGGGTCATTGTAGCTGGCCCAGGACCCTGTGTGTGTTCGTCCCTATATATGACTCGGATATTTTTCTTTGGTTTCACTGTATTTGAGAAGAGACTGTTTGTTGGTGGGTCATTGTAATTGGCCCGGGACCCTGTGTTGGTTCATCCCTGTATCTAACTAAAAAATTTTTCTTGGGTTTCACTGTATTTGCGAAGGGTCTGTTTGCTGGTGGTTCATTGTAGCTGGCCCGGGACTTTGTGTCGGTTTGTCCCTGTATCTGACTCGGATTTTTTTCTTGGGTTTCACTGTATTTGAGAAGGAACTGTTTGCTGGTGGGACATTGTATCTGGCCCAAGACCCTGTTTCGGTTCGTCCCTTTATCTGATTCTAATTTTTTTCTTTGGTTTCACTGTATTTGGGAAGGATCTATTTCCTGGTAGGTCATTGTTTCTGGCCCGGGACCCTGTTTCGGTTCGTCCCTGTATCTGACTCGGATATTTTTCTTGGGTTTCACTATATTTGGGAAGGGACTGTTGTTTGGTGGGTCATTGTATTTGGCCCGGGACCCTGTTTCGGTTCATCTCTGTATCTGACTCGGATATTTTTCTTGGGCTTCACTGTATTTGAGAAGGGACAGTTGGCTGGTGGGTCATTGTAGCTGGCCCGGGACCCTGTGTCTGTTCATCCCTGTATCTGACTCGGATATTTTTCTTGGTTTCACTGTATTTGAGAAGGGACTATTTGCTTATGGGTCATTGTTTCTGGCCCGGGACCCTGTTTCGGTTCGTCCCTGTATCTAACACGGATATTTTTCTTGGATATCACTCTATTTGAGAAGGGATTGTTTGCTGGTGGGTCACTGTATCTGGCCCGGGTCCCTGTTTCGGTTCATCCCTGTATCTAACTCGGATTTTTTTTCTTGGGTTTAATTGTATCTGGGAAAGGTCTATTTCCTGGTGGATCAATGTTTCTGGCCCAGGACCCTATTTTGGTTCGTCTATGTAGCTGGTTCGGATAATTTTCTTGGGTTTCACTGTATTTATGTATGGACTGTTTCATGGTTGGTCAATGTATCTGACTCGAGAACCTGTTTCGGTTCGGCTCTGTATCTGACTCAGATATTTTTCTTGGGTTTCACTGTATTTGCGAAGGGACTGTTTGCTGGTGGGTCATTGTAGCTGGCTCGGGACCCTGTGTTGGTTCGTCGCTGTATCTGACTCGGATATTTTTCTTTGGTTTCAATCTATCTGGGAAGGGTCTGTTTCCTGTTGGATCAATGTTTCTGGCCCGGGACCCTATTTCGGTTCGTCCCTGTATCTGACTCAGAAATTTTTCTTGGGTTTCACTGTATTTGCGAAGGGTCTGTTTGCTGGTGGGTCAATGTAGCTGGCCCGGGACTCTGTGTCGGTTCGTCCCTGTATCTGACTCTGATATTTTTCTGGGGTTTCACTATATGTGGGAAGGGGCTATTGTCTGGTGGGTCATTGTATTTGGCCTGGGATCCTGTTTCGGTTCGTCCTTGTATCTGACTCAGATATTTTTCTCGGGTTTCACTGTATTTGAGAAGGGACTTTTTGCTGGTGGGTAATTGTATCTGGGCCGGGTCCCTGTTTCGATTCATCCCTGTATCTAACTCGGATTTTTTTCTTGAGTTTCACTGTATCTAGGAAGGGTCTGTTTCTTGGTGGATCAATGTTTCTGGTCCGGGACACTGTTTTGGTTCGTCTCTGTATCTGGTTCAGAATTTTTTCGTAGGTTTCACACTATTTGAGAAGGATCTATTTCCTGGTAGGTCCATGTTTTTTGCCCGGGACCCTCCTTCGGTTCGTCCCTATATTTGACTTGGATATTTTTCTTGGGTTTCACTGTATTTGGGAAGGGATTGTTTTCTTGTAGGTCAATTTTTCTGGCCCGATACCCTTTTTCGATTCGTCTCTGTATCTGACTCGGATATTTCTCATGGGTTTCACTGTATTTACGTATGGACTGTTTCATGGTTGGTCAATGTATCTGACCCGAGACCCTGTTTCGGTTCATTGCTGTATTTGACTCAGATATTTTTCTTGGGTTTCACTGTATCTGCGAAGGGTCTGTTTGCTGGTTGGTCATTATAGCTGGCCCGGGACTCAGTGTCGGTTCGTCCCTGTATCTGACTCGGATATTTTTCTTTGGTTTCACTGTATTTGAGAAGGGACTGTTTACTGGTGGGTCATTATATCTGGCCCGGGACCCTGTGTCAGTTCGTCCCTATATATGACTCGGATATTTTTCTTTGGTTTCACTATATTTGAGAAGAGACTATTTGCCGGTGGGTCATTATAACTGGCCCGAGACCCTGTGTTGGTTCGTCCCTGAATCTGACTCGGATATTTCTCATGGGTTTCACTGTATTTGCGAAGGGTTTGTTTGCTAAAGGGTTAATGTAGCTGGCCCGGGACTCTGTGTCAGTTCGTCCCTGTATCTGACTCTGATATTTTTTTGGGGTTTCACTATATTTGGGAAGGGACTGTTCTCTGGTGGGTCATTGTATTTGGCCCGGGATCCTGTTTCGACTCGTTCCTGTATCTGACTCAGATATTTTTCTCGGGTTTCACTGTATTTGAGAAGGGACTTTTTACTGGTGGGTAATTGTATCTGGCTCGGGTCCCTGTTTCGGTTCATCCCTGTATCTAACTCAGATTTTTTTCTTCGGTTTCACTGTATCTGGGAAGGGTCTGTTTCTTGGTTGATCAATGTTTCTGGCCCGGGACCCTGTTTCGGTTCGTCTCTGTATCTGGTTCAGAATTTTTTCTTAGGTTTCACTGTATTTGAGAAGGATCTATTTCCTGGTAGGTCATTGTTTCTGGCCCGGGACCCTCCTTCGGTTCGTCCCTGTATTTGACTTGGATATTTTTCTTGGGTTTCACTGTATTTGGGAAGGGATTGTTTTCTGGTGGGTCAATTTATTTGGCCCGAGACCCTTTTTCGATTCGTCTCTGTATCTGACTCGGATATTTTTCATGGGTTTCACTGTATTTAGGTATGGACTGTTTCATGGTTGGTCAATGTATCTGACCCGAGACCCTGTTTCGGTTCGTCGCTGTATTTGACTCGGTTATTTTTCTTGGGTTTCACTGCATTCGTAAAGGGACTATTTTCTAGTGGGTCATTGTATTTGGCCCGAGAACCTATTTCGGTTCGTCCCTGTGTTTGACTCGGATATTTTTCTTGGTTTTCACTGTATTAGCGAAGGGACTATTTTCTAGTGGGTCATTGTATCTGGCTCGAGAACCTATTTCGGTTCATCCCTGTGTTTGACTCGGTTATTTTTCTTTGGTTTCACTGTATTTGAGAAGGGACTGTTGTCTGGTGGGTCATTGTAGCTGGGTCGGGACCCTGTTTCGGTTCGTCCCTCTATCTAACTCGGATTTTTTTCTTGGGTTTCACTGTATTTGCGAAGGGTCTGTTTGCTGGTGGGTCATTGTAGCTGGCCGGGGACCCAGTGTCGGTTTGTCCCTGTATCTGACTCGGATATTTTTCTTTGGTTTCACTGTATTTTAAAAGGGACTGTTTGCTGGTGGGTCATTGTAGCTGGCCCAGGACCCTGTGTCGGTTTGTACCTATATATGACTCGGATATTTTTCTTTGGTTTCACTGTATTTGAGAAGAGACTGTTTGCTGGTGGGTCATTGTAATTGGCCCGAGACCCTGTGTTGGTTCATCCCTGTATCTGACTCAGAAATTTTTCTTGGGTTTCACTTTATTTGCGAAGGGTCTGTTTGCTGGTGGTTCATTGTAGCTGGCCCGGGACTCTGTGTCGGTTCGTCCTTGTATCTGACTCGGATTTTTTTCTTGGGTTTCACTGTATTTGAGAAGGAACTGTTTGCTGGTAGGTAATTGTAGCTGGCCTGGGAGTCTGTGTCGGTTCGTCACTGTATCTGACTCTGATTTTTTTTCTGGGGTTTCACTATATTTGGGAAGGGACTGTTATCTTGTGGGTCATTGTATTTGGCCCGGTACCCTGTTTCGGTTCGTCCATGTATCTGACTCAGATATTTTTCTTGGGTTTCACTGTATTGAGAAGGGACTGTTTACTGGTGGGTCATTGTATCTGGCCCGGGACCCTGTGTTAGTTCGTCCCTATATATGGCTCGGATATTTTTCTTTGGTTTCACTGTATTTGAGAAGAGACTGTTTGCCGGTGGGTCATGATAACTGTCCTGAGACCCTGTATTTGGGAAGGATCTTTTTTCCTGGTAGGTCATTGTTTGTGGCCCGGGACCCTGTTTCGGTTCGTCCATGTATCTGACTCGTATATTTTTCTCTGGTTTCACTATATTTGGGAAGGGATTGTTTTCTGGTGGGTCATTGTATTTGGCCGGGACCATGTTTCGGTTCGTCGCTGTATCTGACTCGGATTTTTTTCTTGGGTTTCACTGTATTTGGGAAGGGTCTGTTTGCTGATGGGTCATTGTAGCTGGCCCGGGACCCAGTGTCGGTTCGTCCCTGTATCTGACTCGGTTATTTTTCCTAGGTTTCACTATATTTGAGAAGGGACTGTTTGCTGGTAGGTCATTGTAGCTGGCCTGGGACCCTGTGTCGGTTCGTCCCTGTATCTGACTCGGATATTTTTCTGGGGTTTCACTATATTTGAGATGGGACCTTTTTGCTAGTGGGTCAATGTAGCTGGCCCGGGTCCCTATGTCGGTTCATCCCTGTATCTGACTCGGATATTTTTCTTAGGTTTCATTATATTTGGGAAGGAACTGTTTTCTGGTGGGTTATTGTATTTGTCCCGGGACCTTGTTTCGGTTCGTTCCTGTATCTGACTCAGATATTTTTCTTTGGTTTCACTGTATTTGCGAAGGGACTGTTTTCTGGTAGGTCATTGTTCTTGGCCCGGGACCCTGTTTCGGTTCGTCCCTGTATATGACTCGAGACCCTATTTCGGTTCGGCTCTGTATCTGACTCGGATATTTTTCTTGGGTTTCACTGTATTTGCGAAGGGTCTGTTTGCTGGTGGGTCATTGTAGCTGGCCCGGGACCAATGTCGGTTCGTCCCTGTATCTGACTCGGATATTTTTCTTTGGTTTCACTATATTTTAGAAGGAACTGTTTGCTGGTGGATCATTGTAGCTGGACCGGGACCCTGTGTCGGTTCGTCCCTATATATGACTCAGAATTTTTTTTTTGGTTTCACTATATTTTAGAAGGGACTGTTTGCTGGTGGGTCATTGTAACTGGCCCGGGACCCTGTGTTGGTTCGTCCTTGTATCTGACTCGAAAATTTTTCTTGGGTTTCACTGTATTTGCGAAGGGTCTGTTTGCTGGTGGGTCATTGTAGCTGGCCCGGGAATATGTGTCGGTTCGTCCATATATTTGACTCTGATTTTTTTCTTGGGTTTCACTGTATCTGGGAAGGGTCTGTTTCCTGGTGGATCAATGTTTCTGTTCCGGGACCCTGTTTCGGTTCGTCTCTGTATCTGGTTCAGAATTTTTTCTCAGGTTTCACTGTATTTGGGAAGGATCTATTTCCTGGAAGGTATTGTTTCTGGCCCGGGACCCTGTTTCGGTTCATGCCTGTATCTGACTCGGATATTTCTCTTGAGTTTCACTTTATTTGAGAATGGACTGTTTACTGGTGGGTCATTGTAGCTGGCCCGGGACCTTGTGTTGGTTCGTCCCTGTATCTGACTCGAAATTTTTTCTTTGGTTTCGCTGTATTTGAGAAGGGACTGTTTGCTGGTGGGTCATTGTAAGTGGCCCAGGACCCTGTGTTGGTTCGTCCCTGTATCTGACTTGGAAATTTTTCTTGGGTTTCAATGTATTTGAGAAGGAACTGTTTGCTGGTGGCACATTGTATCTGGCCCAGGACCCTGTTTCGGTTCGTCCCTTTCTCTGACTCTGATTTTTTTCTTGGGTTTCACTGTATCTGGGCAACGTCTGTTTCTTTGTAGATAAATATTTCTGGACCCGGACCCTGTTTCGGTTCGTCTCTGTATCTGGTTCAGAATGTTTTCTTAGGTTTCACTGTATTTGAGAAGGATCTATTTCCTGGTAGGTTATTGTTTCTGGTCCGGGAACCTCCTTCGGTTCGTCCCTGTATCTGACTCGGATATTTTCCTTGGGTTTCACTGTATTTGGGAAGGGAATGTTTTCTGGTAGGTGATTGTTTCTGACCCGAGATCTTTTTTCGATTCGTCTCTGTATCTGACTCGGTTATTTTCCTTGGGTTTCACTGTATTTAAATATGGACTGTTTCATGGTTGGTCAATGTATCTGACCCGAGACCCTGTGTCGGTCCGTCCCTGTATCTGACTTGGATATTTTTCTTTGGTTTCACTGTATTTGAGATGGGACTGTTTGCTGGTAGGTCATTGTAACTGGCCCAGGACCCTTTGTTGGTTCGTCCCTCAATCTGACTCAAAAATTTTTCATGGGTTTCATTGTTTTTGCGTAGGGTCTGTTTGCTGGTGGGTCATTGTAGCTGGCTCGGGACTCTGTGTCGGTTCGTCCCTGTATCTGACTCGGATATTTTTCTTGGGTTTTACTGTATTTGAGAAGGAACTGTTTGCTGGTGGGACATTGTATCTGGCCCGGGACACTGTTTCGGTTCGTCCCTGTATCTGACTATGGTTTTTTTCTTGGGTTTCGCTGTATCTGGGAAGGGTCTGTTTCCTGGTGGATCAATGTTTCTGGCCCGGCAACCTATTTTAGTTCGTCTCTGTATCTGGTTCAGAATTTTTTCTCAGGTTTAACTGTATTTGGGAAGGTTCTATTTCCTAGAAGATCATTGTTTATCGCCCGGGACATTGTTTTGGTTCGTCCCTGTATCTGACTCGGATATTTTTCTTGGGTTTCACTCTATTTGAGAAGGGACTGTTTGCTGGTGGGTCATTGTAGCTGGCCCAGGACCCTATGTCGGTTCGTTCCTATATATGACTGGGATATTTTTCTTTGGTTTCACTCTATTTGAGAAGGGACTGTTTGCTGGTGGGTCATTGTAACTGCTCGGGACCCTGTGTTGGTTCGTCCCTTTATCTGACTCAGAATTTTTTCTTTGGTTTCACTGTATTTTAGAAGGGACTGTTTGCTAGTGGCTCATTGTAACTGGCACGGGACCCTGTGTTGGTTCGTCCCTGTATCTGACTCGAAAATTTTTCTTGGGTTTCACTGTATTTGCGAAGGGTTTGTTTGCTGGTGGGTCATTGTAGCTGGCCCGGGACTCTGTGTCGGTTCGTCCCTGTATCTGACTCGTATATTTTTCTTGGGTTTCACTGTATTTTAGAAGGAACTGTTTGCTGGTGGGTCATTGTATCTGGCCCGGGTCCTTGTTTCGGTTCGTCCCTGTATCTGACTCGGATTTTTTTCTTGGGTTTCACTGTATCTCGGAAGGGTCTGTTTCCTGTTGGATCAATGTTTCTGGCTCGGGACCCTGTTTCGGTCCGTCTCTGTATCTAGTTCAGAATTTTTTCTTAGGTTTCACTGTATTTGGGAAGGCTCTATTTCCTGGTAGGTCATTGTTTCTAGCCTGGGACCCTCCTTCGGTTCGTCCCTGTATCTGACTCAGATATTTTTCTGGGGATTCACTGTATTTGCGAATGGTCTGTTTGCTGGTGGGTCATTGTAGCTGGCCCGGCACCTAGTGTCGGTTCGTCCCTGTATCTGACTCGGATATTTTTCTTTGGTTTCACTGTATTTTAAAAGGGTATGTTTGCTGGTGGGTCATTGTAGCTAGCCCAGGACCCTGTGTCGGTTCGTCCTTATATATGACTCAGATATTTTTCTTTGATTTCACTGTATTTGAGAAGAGACTGTTTGCTGGTGGGTCATTGTAACTGGCCCGGGACTCTGTGTTGGTTCGTCCCTGTATCTGACTTGGGTATTTTTCTTGGGTTTTACTGTATTTGAGAACGAACTGTTTGCTGGTGGGACATTGTATCTGGCCCGGGACCCTGTTTCTGTTCGTCTCTGTATCTGGTTTAGAAATTTTTCTCAGGTTTCACTTTATTTGGGAAGGATCTATTTCCTGGAAGATCATTGTTTATCGCCCGGGAAATTGTTTTGGTTCGTCCCTGTATCTGACTCGGATATTTTTCTTGGGTTTCACTCTATTTGAGAAGGGACTGTTTGCTAGTGGGTCATTGTAGCTGGCCCGAGACCCTGTGTCGGTTTGTTCCTATATATGACTCGGATATTTTTCTTTGGTTTCACTCTATTTGAGAAGGGATTGTTTGCTGGTGGGTCATTGTAACTTGCCCGGGAACCTGTGTTGGTTCGTCCTTTTATCTGACTCAGAATTTTTTCTTTGGTTTCACTGTATTTGAGAAGGGACTGTTTGCTGGTGGGTCATTGTAGCTGGCCCGGGACCCTGTGTTTGTTCATCCTTGTATCTGATTCGGATATTTTTCTTGGATTTCACTGTATTTGAGAAGGGACTATTTGCTGGTGGGGCATTTTATCTGGCCCGGGTCCCTGTTTCGGTTCGTCCCTGTATCTAACTCAGATTTTTTTTTCTTGGGTTTCACTGTATCTGGGAAGGGTCGGTTTCCTGGTGGATCAATGTTTCTGGCCCGGGACCCTGTTTCGGTTCATCTCTGTATCTGGTTCAGAATTTTTTCTTAGGTTTCACTGTATTTGGGAAGGATCTATTTCCTGGTAGGTCATTGTTTCTGGCCCGGGACCCTGTTTCGGTTAGTCCCTTTATCTGAGTCTGATATTTTTCTGGAGTTTCACTATATTTGGGAAGGGAATGTTATCTAGTGGGTCATTGTATGTGGCCCCGGACACTGTTTCGGCTCGTCTCGGTATATGACTCAGATTTTTTTCTTGGGTTTCACTGTATCTGGGAAGGGTCTGTTTCCTGGTGTATCAATGTTTCTGGCCCGGGAGCCTGTTTCGATTCGACTTTGTATCTGACTCAGATATTTTTCATGGGTTTCAATGTATCTGGGAAGGGTCTATTTCCTAATAGGTCATTGTTTCTGGCCCGGGGCCCTGTTTTGGTTCGTCTCTATTTCTAACTTGGATATTTTTTTTGGGTTTCACTGTATTTGGGTAGGGGCTGTTTCCTGCTGGGTCATTGTATCTGGCCCGGGAACCTGTTTCGGTTCGTCCTTGTATCTGACTCGGATATTTTTCTTTGGTTTCACTGTATTTGGGTAGGGGCTGTTTCCTCTGAGTCATTGTATCTGGCTCGGGACCCTGTTTCGGTTTGTCCTTGTATCTAACTCCTATATTTTTCTTGGGTTTCACATTATTTGAGAAGGGACTGTTTGCGGTTGGGTTATTGTATTTGGCCCGGGACCCTGTTTCGGTTTGTCTCTGTATCTGACTCGTATATTTTTCTTGGATTTCACTGTATTTGGGCAGTGGTTGTTTCCTGTTGGGTCATTGTATCTAGCATGGGATCCTATTTCGATTCGTTTCTGTATTTGACTCGGATATTTTTCATGTGTTTCATTGTATCTGGGAAGGGTCTATTTCCTGGTGGGTCATTGTTTCTGGCCCAAGATCCTGTTTCGGTTCATCCCTGTATCTGACTCGGCTATTTTTCTTTGGTTTCACTGTATTTGGGTAGGGGCTGTTTCTTGCTAGGTCATTGTGTCTGGCCCGGGACCCTGTTTTGGCTCGTCCTTGTATCTGACTCAGATTTTTTTCTTGGGTTTCACTGTATGTGGGAAGGGTCTGTTTCCTGGTGGGTCGTTGTTTCTGGCCCGAGACCCTGTTTCGGTTCAACCCTGTATCTGACTCGGTTATTTTTCTTTAGTTTCACTGTATTTGGGTAGGGGCTGTTTCTTGCTAGGTCATTGTGTCTGGCCCGGGACCCTGTTTTGGATCGTCCCTGTATCTGACTCAGATTTTTTAATTGGGTTGCACTATAAGTGGGAAGGATCTGTTTCCTGGTGGGTGATTGTTTATGGACTGTGACCCTGTTTCGGTTCATCCCTATATCTGACTCGGATATTTTTCATTGGTTTCACTGTATTTGGGTAGGGGCTGTTTCATGCTGTGTCATTGTATGTGGCCCGGGACCCTGTTTCGGCTCGTCCCTGTATCTGACTATGGTTTTTTTCTTGGGTTTCACTGTATCTGGGAAGGGTCTGTTTCCTGGTGGATCAATGTTTCTGGCCCGGGACCCTGTTTCAGTTCGTCTCTGTATCTGGTTCAGAATTTTTTCTCAGGTTTCACTCTATTTGGGAAGGATGTATTTCCTGGAAGATCATTGTTTATCGCCCGGGAAATTGTTTTGGTTTGTCCCTGTATTTGACTCGGATATTTTTCTTGGGTTTCACTCTATTTGAGAAGGGACTATTTGCTGGTGGGTCATTGTAGCTGGCCCGGGACCCTGTGTCGGTTCGTTCCTATATATGACTCGGATATTTTTCTTTAGTTTCACTCTATTTGAGAAGGGACTATTTGCTGGTTAGTCATTGTAACTGGCCCGGGACCCTGTGTTGGTTCGTCCCTTTATCTGACTCAGAGTTTTTTCTTTGGTTTCACTGTATTTGAGAAGGGACTGTTTGCTGGTGGGTCATTGTAGCTGGCCCGCGACCCTGTGTCTGTTCATCCCTGTATTTGACTCGGATATTTTTCTCTGGTTTCACTGTATTTGAGAAGGGACTATTTGCTGGTGGGTCATTGTATCTGGCCCAGGTCCCTGTTTCGGTTCGTCCCTGTATCTAACTCGGATTTTTTTTCTTGGGTTTCACTGTATCTGGGAAGGGTCGGTTTCCTGGTGGATCAATGTTTCTGGCCTGGGACCCTGTTTCGGTTCATCTCTGTATCTGGTTCAGAATTTTTTCTTAGGTTTCACTGTATTGGGGAAGGATCTATTTCCTGGAAGGTCATTGTTTCTGGCCCGGGACCCTGTTTCGGTTAGTCCCTTTATCTGAGTCTGATATTTTTCTGGAGTTTCACTATATTTGGGAATGGACTGTTATCTGGTGGGTCATTGTATTTGGCCCGGGACCCTGTTTCGGTTCGTCCCTGTATATGACTCGGATATTTTTCTTTGGTTTCACTGTATTTGAGAAGGGACTGTTTACTGGTGGGTCATTGTATCTGGCCCAGGACCCTATGTTAGTTCGTCCCTATATATGACTCGGATATTTTTCTTTGGTTTCACTGTATTTGAGAAGGGATTGTTTGCTGATGGGTCATTGTAACTGGCCCGAGACTCTGTGTTGGTTCGTCCCTGTATCTGACTTGGAAATTTTTCTTGGGTTTCACTGTATTTGCGAAGGGTCTATTTGCTAGTGGGTCATTGTAGCTGGCCCGGGACTCTGTGCAGGTTCGTCCCTGTATCTGACTCTGATATTTTTCTGGGTTTCACTATATTTTGGAAGAGACTGTTGTCTGGTGGGTCATTGTATTTGGCCCGGGATCCTGTTTCGATTCGTCCCTGTATCTGACTCGGATATTTTTCTCGGGTTTCACTGTATTTGAGAAGGGACTGTTTGCTGGTGGGTGATGAACACACTTTTTATATAATAGTTATCCCTCATACTTAGTCTTTTAAACCTCTTTTGGGCTGAATTGCATAGACTTAGACCTCATTTCATGACTTTGGATCCATTTGTGCTTAATTGCAATTTCCAGCAATACTGAGCATTTTATGCTGTCTCTGTGTTTCGTGCATATCTTGAGTTCTGTATGTCTGAAAATTCCGAGTCATACCTTGTAGGAAAGCTGAGAGAATTGTCTACAACTTTCTTTCAGGGCTCCAAAGCCAATTCGGACATCCAGAAGGTCATATGCAGCCTGGAAGCCAGAGAAGACATGCTGTCGCAGGATCCTGACCTACATGCAGTGTTTGGGCCATAACTTGAGTTGTGTATGTCATATGGACCTGAAACTTGTACCATTGGAAAGCTAACAGACAGAGCTTCAATTGATATGAAGACCGGTTCACCATAGTTTATATTGAAGATGGTCTTATTTGCTGTAGAAGTTAGCTGACGGTTCCAGACACCTTTCGCCACTTAAATGGGCCTAACTTCCTCATGACAAGTCCAAATGGGCCCAAACCAAAGCCCAATTGAAGCTAAGGCCCATGGGAACAAGTGTGCCCTAAGGGCAATTTGGGTGTGCATGTAAATTTGGAGGTCTATATCAGCAAGAGGGGGCAGCCGAAATTCAGAATCAAGTCATTAGATATTTTTAGACAGCTTTTACTCCTTCCTTAGTCTCTAAGTTTTCTCTTAGATAATTTTGTAAGAACTTGGCTTCTCTTGTTCATGGAGGGCTAATTCATCAAATCAATCCAGGTTTTGGCTGTTCTGATTATTGGTTTTGAGATTATGTGTTGTTGTTATTCATTTTAGTTGTTAATCAAGTTTTTTCAATCCTCTGAAATATTCTGTTTGAATTGCTTAATTCGGATTGGATTATTCATTTGTTCATATTCTGTTTGCATGTGATAAAAGAGGATTGTATGGTTAATTAATGGTTCTAAGCTTGGACGGATTAATTACCTTGGCTGGATTCTGGATTTAGGTTAAACTGGACTTGAATGTTTGCTTAATTCATTTAGTCCCCTGTTAAACCGAATTCTGGTTGCTTAACCAGTAGACATCCATAGAACATTGAGAGGCTTCTTGATATGTTTTAAAGGCCAAGAACATGGTTAATAATTAAATGTATCCTTGGAAATCAAGGATGGATCAAAATCAGAATTAGTTAAGACTTGGATTGGTTGTTTTTCCTAAAACTTTACCACTTATAATTAATTTTTGTTAATCACATAAACAAACACAACCCCCATGTTTATATGCTTCTCCATATGATTCATGAAATAGAATAATCCTTAGGTTCGACTTAGGGCTGCCCTTTGCTGCAAATAGCTTAGGAACCGACCTTAAACTTAATTAATTTGAGGAGCCTCGGCAGCTCATCAGTGGGTCATTGTATCTGGCCCGGGTCCCTGTTTCGGTTCATCCCTGTATCTAACTCGTATTTTTTTCTTGGGTTTCACTGTATCTCAGAAGGGTTTGTTTCTTGGTGGATCAATGTTTCTGGCCCGGGACCCTGTTTCGGTTCGTCTCTGTATCTGGTTCAGAATTTTTTCTTAGGTTTCACTGTATTTGAGAAGGATCTATTTCCTGGTAGGTCATTGTTTCTGGCCCGGGACCCTCCTTCGGTTCGTCCCTGTATTTGACTCGGATATTTTTCTTGGGTTTCACAGTATTTGGGAAGGGATTGTTTTCAGGTAGGTCAATTTTTCTGGCCCGAGAACCTTTTTCCATTCGTCTCTGTATCTGACTCGGATATTTTACGTGGGTTTCACTGTATTTAGGTATGGACTGTTTCATGGTTGGTCAATGTATCTGACCCGAGACCCTGTTTCGTTTCGTCTCTGTATTTGACTCGGATATTTTTATTGGGTTTCACTGTATTTGAGAAGGGACTGTTGTCTGGTGGGTCATTGTAGCTGGCTCGGGACCCTGTTTTAGTTCGTCCCTGTATCTGACTCGGATATTTTTCTTTGGTTTCACTGTATTTTAAAAGGGATTGTTTGCTGGTGGGTCATTGTAGCTGGCCCGGGACCCTGTGTCGGTTCGTCCCTATATATGACTCGGATATTTTTCATTGGTTTCACTGTATTTGGGTAGGGGCTGTTTCCTGGTGGGTCATTGTATCTGGCTCGGGACCCTGTTTCGGTTCGTCCTTGTATCTGACTCATATATTTTCCTCGGGTTTCACTGTATTTTAGAAGGGATTGTTTGCGATTGGATTATTGTATCTTGCCCGGGACCCTGTTTCGGTTTGTCTCTGTATCTGACTCGTATATTTTTCTTGGGTTTCACTGTAATTGGGTAGGGGCTGTTTCCTGGAGGGTCATTGTATCTGTCCCGGGACCCAGTTTCGGTTCGTCCCTGTATCTGACTCGGATATTTTTCTTTGGTTTCACTGTATTTGGGTAGGGGCTGTTTCCTGCTGGGTAATTGTATGTGGCCGGGGATCCTGTTTCGGCTCCTCCCTGTATCTGACTCGTATATTTTTGTTGGGTTTCACTGTATTTGAGAAGGGACTGTTTCATGCTGGGTCATTGTATCTGGCCCCGGACACTGTTTCGGCTCGTCTCTGTATATGACTCAGATTTTTTTCTTGGGTTTCACTGTATCTGGGAAGGGTCTATTTCCTAATAAGTCATTGTTTCTGGCCCGGGACCCTGTTTCGATTCGACTCTGTATCTGACTCAGATATTTTTCATGGGTTTCAATGTATCAGGGAAGGGTCTATTTCCTAATAGGTCATTGTTTCTGGCCCGGGGCCCTGTTTTGGTTAGTCTCTGTTTCTGAGTTGGATATTTTTCTTGGGTTTCAGTGTATTTGGGTAGGGGCTGTTTCCTGCTGGGTCATTGTATCTGGCCCGGGAACCTGTTTTGGTTCATCCTTGTATCTGACTCGGATATTTTTCTTGGGTTTCATTGTATCTTGGAAGGGTCTATTTCCTGGTGGGTCACTGTTTCTGGCCCAAGATCCTGTTTCGGTTCATCCCTGTATCTGAATTGGATATTTTTCTTGGGTTTCACTGTATTTTAGAAGGGACTGTTTGCTGTTAGGTTATTGTATCTGACCCGGGACCCTGTTTCGGTTCGTCATTGTATCTGACTCGTATATTTTTCTTGGGTTTCACTGTCATTGGGTTGGGGCTGTTTCCTGGAGGGTCATTGTATCTGGCCCGGGACCCAGTTTCGGTTTGTCCTTGTATCTGACTCGTATATTTTTCTTGGGTTTGACTGTATTTGAGAAGGGACTGTTTGCGGTTGGGTTATTGTATCTAGCCCGGGACCCTGTTTCGGTTTGTCTCTGTATGTGACTAGTATATTTTTCTTGGATTTCACTGTATTTGGGCAGTGGCTGTTTCCTGTTGGGTCATTGGATCTAGCATGGGATCCTATTTCCATTCGTTTCTGTATTTGACTTGGATATTTTTCTTGGGTTTCATTGTATCTGGGAAGGGTCTATTTCCTGGTGGGTCATTGTTTCTGGCCCAAGATCCTGTTTCGGTTCATCCCTGTATGTGACTCGGATATTTTTCTTTGATTTCACCGTATTTGGGTAAGGGCTGTTTCTTTCTAGGTCATTGTGTCTTGCCCAGGACCCTGTTTTGGCTCGTCCCTGTATATGACTCAAATTTTTTTCTTAGTTTCACTGTATCTGGGAAGGTTCTGTTTCCTAGTGGATCATTGTTTCTGGCCCGGGACCCTGTTTCGGTTCGACTCTGTATCTGACTCAGATATTTTTCTTGGTTTTCCCTATATATGGGAAGGGTCTATTTCCCGGTAGGTCATTGTTTCTGGCCCGGGAACCTGTTTCGGTTCTTCTCTTTATCTAGCTCGTATATTTTTCTTGGGTTTCACTATATTTGAGAAAGGGCTGTTTCTTGGTGGGTCATTGTATCTGGCTCGGGACCCTGTTTCGGTTCGTCCTTGTATTTGACTCGTATATTTTTCTTGGCTTTCACTGTATTTGAGAAGGGACTGTTTGCGGTTGGGTTATTGTATCTGGCCCGGGACCCTGTTTCGGTTTGTCTCTGTATCTGACTCGTATAATTTTCTTGGATTTCACTGTATTTGGGCAGTGGCTGTTTCCTGTTGGGTTATTGTATCTAGCATGGGACCCTATTTCGGTTCGTTTCTGTATTTGACTCGGATATTTTTCTTGGGTTTCATTGTATCTGGGAAGGGTCTGTTTCATGGTGGGTCATTGTTTCTGGCCCGAGATCCTGTTTCGGTTCATCCCTGTATCTGACTTGGATATTTTTCTTTGGTTTCACTGTATTTGGGTAGGGGCTGTTTCTTGCTAGGTCATTGTGTCTGGCCCGGGAACCTGTTTTGGCTCGTCCCTGTATCTGACTCAGTCTTTTTTCTTTGGTTTCACTGTATCTGGGAAGGGTTTGTTTCCTAATGGATCATTGTTTCTGGCCCGGGACCCTGTTTCGGTTCGACTCTGTATCTGATTCAGATATTTTTCTTAGGTTTCCCTGTATATGGGAAGGGTCTATTTCCCAGTAGGTCATTGTTTCTGGCCCGGGACCTGTTTCGGTTCGTCTCTGTATCTAAGTCGTATATTTTTCTTGGGTTTCACTGTATTTGAGAAAGGGTTGTTTCCTAGTGGGTCATTGTATCTTGCTCGGGACCCTGTTTCGGTTCGTCCTTGTATCTGACTCATATATTTTTCTTGGGTTTCATTGTATTTGAGAAGGGACTGTTTGCGGTTGGGTTATTGTATCTGGCCCGGGACACTATTTCGGTTTGTCTCTATATCTAACTCGGATATTTTTCTTTGGTTTCACTGTATTTGGTTAGGGGCTATTTCTTGCTAGGTCATTGTGTCTGGCCCGGGAACCTGTTTTGGCTCGTCCCTGTATCTGACTTAGATTTTTTTCTTAGGTTTCACTGTATGTGGGAAGGGTCTGTTTACTGGTGGGTCATTGTTTATGGACCGTGACCCTGTTTCGGTTCATCCCTGTATCTGACTCGGATATTTTTCATTGGTTTCACTGTATTTGGGTAGGGGATGTTTCATGCTGGGTCATTGTATGTGGCCCGGGACCCCGTTTCAGCTCGTCCCTGTATCTGACTCAGATTTTTTCCTTGGGTTTCACTGTATCTGGGAAGGGTCTGTTTCCTACTGGGTCATTGTATCTAGCCCGGGACCCTGTTTTGGCTCGTCCCTGTATCTGACTCATATTTTTTTCTTGGGTTTCACTGTATTTGGGAAGGGTCTGTTTCCTGGTGGGTCATTGTTTATGGACCGTGACCCAGTTTCTGTTCATCCCTATATATAACTCGGATATTTTTCATTGGTTTCACTGTATTTGGGTAGGGGCTATTTCCTGCTGGGTCATTGTATCTCGCCCGGGAACCTGTTTCGGTTCGTCCTTGTATCTGACTCGGATATTTTTCTTTGGTTTCACTATATTTGGGTAGGGGCTATTTCTTGGTGGGTCATTGTATCTGGCTCGGGACCCTATTTCGGTTCGTCCTTGTATCTGACTCATATATTTTTCTTGGGTTTCATTGTATTTGAGAAGGGACTGTTTGCGGTTGGGTTATTGTATCTGGCCCGGGACCCTGTTTCGGTTTGTCTCTGTATCTGACTCGTATATTTTTCTTGGATTTCACTGTATTTGGGCAGTGGCTGTTTCCTGTTGGGTCATTGTATCTAGCATGGGACCCTATTTCGGTTCGTTTTTGTATTTGACTCGGATATTTTTCTTGGGTTTCATTGTATCTGGGAAGGGTCTGTTTCCTGGTAGGTCATTGTTTCTAGCCTAACATCCTATTTCGGTTCATGTCTGTATCTGACTCGGATTTTTTTCTTTGGTTTCACTGTATTTGGGTAAGTGCTGTTTCTTGCTAGGTCATTGTGTCTGGCCCGGGACCCTGTTTTGGCTCGTCCCTGTATCTGACTCAGATTTTTTTCTTGGGTTTCACTGTATTTAGGAAGGGTTTGTTTCCTGGTGGGTCATTGTTTATGGACCGTGAACCTGTTTCGGTTCATCCCTATATCTGACTCGGATATTTTTCATTGGTTTCACTGTATTTGGTTAGGGGCTGTTTCCTGCTGGGACATTGTATCTGGCCCGGGAACCTGTTTCGGTTCGTCCTTGTATCTGACTCGGATATTTTTCTTTGGTTTCACTATATATGTGTAGGGCCTGTTTCCTGGTGGGTCATTGTATCTGGCTCGGGACCCTGTTTCGGTTCGTCCTTGTATCTGACTCATATATTTTTCTTGGGTTTCACTGTATTTGAGAAGGGAGTTTTTGCGGTTGGGTTATTGTATCTGGCCCGGGACCCTGTTTCGGTTTGTCTCTGTATCTGACTTGTATATTTTTCTTGGATTTCACTGTATTTGGGCAGTGGTTGTTTCCTGTTGGGTCATTGTATCTGGCATGGGACCCTATTTCGGTTCGTTTCTGTATTTAACTCGGATATTTTTCTTGGGTTTCATTGTATCTACGAAGGGTCTGTTTCCTGGTGGGTCATTGTTTCTGGCCCAACATCCTGTTTCGGTTCATCCCTGTATCTGACTCGGATTTTTTTGCTTTGGTTTCACTGTATTTGGGTAAGTGCTGTTTCTTGCCAGGTCGTTGTGTCTGGCCCGGGACGCTGTTTTGGCTCGTCCCTGTATTTGACTCAGATTTTTTTCTTGTGTTTCACTGTATCTGGGAAGGGTCTGTTTCCTAGTGGATCATTGTTTCTGGACCGGGACCCCGTTTCGGTTCTACTCTATATCTGACTCGGATACTTTTCTTAGGTTTCAATGTATATGTGAAGGGTCTATTTCCCGGTAGGTCATTGTTTTTGGCCCGGGACCCTGTTTCGGTTCGTCTCTGTATCTAACTCGTATATTTTTCTTGGGTTTCACTATATTTGAGAAAGGGCTGTTTCTTGGTGGGTCATTGTATCTGGCTCGAGACCCTGTTTCGGTTCGTCCTTGTATCTGACTCATATATTTTTCTTGGGTTTCATTGTATTTGAGAAGGGACTGTTTGCGGTTGGGTTATTGTATCTGGCCCGGGACTCTGTTTCGGTTTGTCTCTATATCTGACTCGGATATTTTTCTTTGGTTTCACTGTACTTGGGTAGGGGTTGTTTCATGCTGGGTCATTGTATATGGCCCGGGACCCTGTTTCGGCTCGTCCCTGTATCTGACTTAGATTTTTTTCTTGGGTTTCACTGTATCTGGGAAGGGTCTGTTTCCTGGTGGGTCATTGTTTATGGACCGTGACCCTGTTTCGGTTCATCCTTATATCTGACTCGGATATTTTTCATTGGTTTCACTGTATTTGGTTAGGGGCTGTTTCCTGCTGGGTCATTGTATCTGGCCCGGGAACCTGTTTCGGTTCGTCCTTGTATCTGACTCGGATATTTTTCTTTGTGTTTCACTATATTTGGGTAGGGCCTATTTCTTGGTGGGTCATTGTATCTGGCTCGGGACCCTATTTCGGTTCGTCCTTGTATCTGACTCATATATTTTTCTTGGGTTTCATTGTATTTGAGAAGGGACTGTTTGCGGTTGGGTTATTGTATCTGGCCCGGGACCCTGTTTCGGTTTGTCTCTGTATCTGACTCGTATATTTTTCTTGGATTTCACTGTTTTTGGGCAGTGGCTGTTTCCTGTTGGGTCATTGTATCTAGCATGGGACCCTATTTCGGTTCGTTTTTGTATTTGACTCGGATATTTTTCTTGGGTTTCATTGTATCTGGGAAGGGTCTGTTTCCTGGTAGGTCATTGTTTCTAGCCCAACATCCTGTTTCGGTTCATGCCTGTATCTGACTCGGATTTTTTTCTTTGGTTTCACTGTATTTGGGTAAGTGCTGTTTCTTGCGAGGTCATTGTGTCTGGCCCGGGCCCTGTTTTGGCTCGTCCCTGTATCTAACTCAGATTTTTTTCTTGGGTTTCACTGTATTTAGGAAGGGTTTGTTTCCTGGTGGGTCATTGTTTATGGACCGTGACCCTGTTTCGGTTCATCCCTATATCTGACTCGGATATTTTTCATTGGTTTCACTGTATTTGGTTAGGGGCTATTTCCTGCTGGGTCATTGTATCTGGCCCGGGAACCTGTTTCGGTTCGTCCTTGTATCTGACTCGGATATTTTTCTTTGGTTTCACTATATATGTGTAGGGCCTGTTTCCTGGTGGGTCATTGTATCTGGCTCGGGACCCTGTTTCGGTTCGTCCTTGTATCTGACTCATATATTTTTCTTGGGTTTCACTGTATTTGAGAAGGGACTTTTTGCGGTTGGGTTATTGTATCTGGCCCGGGACCCTGTTTCGGTTTGTCTCTGTATCTGACTTGTATATTTTTCTGGGATTTCACTGTATTTGGGAAGGGTCTGTTTCCTGGTAGATAATTTTTTCTGGCCCAAAACCCTGTTTCGGTTCGTCTCTGTATCTGACTCAGATTTTTTTCTTGGGTTTCAGTTTATCTAGGAAGGGTCTATTTCTTGGTAAGTCATTATTTCTGGCTCGAGACCCTGTTTTGGTTCGCCCCTGTATCTAACTCGGATATTTTTCTTTGGTTTCACTATATTTGGGTAGGGGCTGTTGATGAACACACTTTTTATACAATAGTTATTCCTCATACTTAGTCTTTTAAACCTCTTTTGGGCTGAATTGCATAGACTTAGACCTCATTTCATGACTTAGGATCCATTTATGCTTAATTGCAATTTCCAGCAATACTGGGCATTATATGCTGTCTCTGTGTTTCAGGCATATCTTGAGTTCTGGATGTCCAAAAATTCCGAGTCATACCTTGTTGGAAAGCTGAGAGAATTGTCTACAACTTTCTTTCAGGGCTCCAAAGCTAATTCGGACGTTCAGAAGGTCATATGCAGCCTGGAAGCCAGAGAAGACATGCTGTCGCAGGATCCTGACCTACATGCAGTATTTGGGTCATAACTTGAGTTGTAGATGTCATATTGACCTGAAACTGGTACCATTGGAAAGCTAACAGACAGAGCTTCAATTGATATGAAGACCGGTTCACCATATTTTATGTGGAAGATGGTCTTATTTGCTGTGCAAGTTAGCTGACGGTTCCAGACACCTTCTGCCACTTAAATGGGCCTAACTTCCTCATGACAAGTCCAAATGGGCCCAAACCAAAGCCCAATTGAAGCTAAGGCCCATGGGAACAAGTGTGCCCTAAGGGCAATTTAGGTGTGCATGTAAAATTGGAGGTCTATATCAGAAGAAGGAGGCAGCCGAAATTCATTACCAAGTCTTAGATATTTTTAGACAGCTTTCTCTTCTTGCCTTAGTCTCTAAGTTTTCTTTTAGATATTTTGTAAGAACTTCAGCTCCTCTTGTTCATGGAGGGCTAATCCAACATATCAATCCAGGTTTTGCTATTCTGATTATTGGTTTTGAGATTATGAGTTGTTGTTCTTCCTTTTAGTTGTTAATCAAGGTTCTTGCTTCCTCTGGACTATTCTGTTTGGATTGTTAAAATTCGAATTTGGATCTTCATGTGTGATTGCTTAATTGCATGTGATAAAAGAGGATTGTATGGTTGATTAATGTTTCTGAGCTTTTGGATGGATTAATCACCTTGGCTGGATCATGGACTTAGGTAAAACTAGACTTGAATGTTTGCTTAATTCATTTGGTCTTAGTTAAAACCGAATTCTGGTTGCTTAACCAGTGGAATCCATAGAACATTGAGAGGCTTCTTGATATGTTTTAAAGGCCAAGAACATGGTTAATAATTGAATGGACCATTAGAAATCAAGGATGAACTTAAATCAGAATTAGTAAAGACTTGGATTGGTTGCTTTCTCTTAAAACTCTACCACTGATACTTAAATTTTGTTAATCACATAAACCAACAAAACCCCCCTATTTACATGCTTCTTAATATGATTCACTAAATAGAACAATCCTTAGGTTCGACTTAGGGCTGCCCTATGCTGCAAAAAGCTAGGTAACCGACCTTAAAATTAAGTAATTTGAGGAGCCTCGGCAGCTCATCAGTTGTTTCCTGGTGGGTCATTGTATCTGGATCGAGACACTGTTTCAGTTCGTCCCTGAATCTGACTCGTATATTTTTCCTGGGTTTCACTGTATTTGAGAAGGGACTGTTGGCTGTTGGGATATTGTATCTGGCCTGGGACCCTGTTTCGGTTCGTCACTGTATCTGACTCGTATATTATTCTTGGGTTTCACTGTATTTGAGAAGGGACTGTTTCCTGCTGGGTCATTGTATCTGGCCCGGCACCCTGTTTCATCTCGTCTCTGTATATGACTCGGATATTTTTCATGGGTTTCAATGTATCTGTGAAGGGTCTTTTTCCTGGTACGTAATTGTTTCTGGCCCGGGGCCCTGTTTTAGTTCGTCTCTGTATCTGACTTGGATATTTTTCTTGGGTTTCACTGTATTTGGGAAGTGGCTGTTTCCTAGCGCGTCATTGTATCGGGCTCGGGACCCTGTTTCAGTTCGTCCCTGTATCTGACTTGGATTTTTTTCTTGGGTTTCACTGTATCTGGGTAGGGGCTGTTTCCTGGTGGGTCATTATATCTGGCTCGGGACGGTGTTTCGGTTTGTCCTTGTATCTGACTCGTATATTTTTCTTGGGTTTCACTGTATTTGAGAAGGGACTATTTGCGGTTGATTTATTGTATCTGGCCCGGGACCCTGTTTCGATTTGTCTCTGTATCTGACTCGTATATTTTTCTTGGGTTTCACTGTATTTGGGTAGGGGCTGTTTCCTGGTGGGTCATTGTATCTAGCCCGGGATCCTATTTCGGTTTGTTTCTGTATTTGACTCGGATATTTTTCTTGGGTTTCACTATATCTAGGAAGGGTCTGTTTCCTGGTGGGCATTGTTTCTGTCCCGAGACCCTGTTTCGCTTCATCCCTATATCTGACTCGGATATTTTTCTTTGGTTTCACTCTATTTGGGTAGGGCCTATTTCCTGCTGGGACATTGTATGTTGCCCGGAACCCTATTTCGCTCGTCCCTGTATCTGACTTGGATTTTTTTCTTGGGTTTCACTGTATTTGGGAAGGGTCTGTTTCCTAGTGGTACATTGTTTCTAGCCCGGGACCCAGTTTCGGTTCGTCACTGTATCTGACTCGTATATTTTTCATGGGTTTCAATATATTTGTGTAGGGGATGTTTCCTGGTGGGTCCTTGTAACTGGTCCGTGAACTTGTTTCGGTTCGTCCCTGTATCTGACTCGGATTTTTTTCTGGCCCGGGACCTTGTTTCGGTTCGTCTGTGTATCTTTCTCGATTTTTTTTCTTGGGTTTCACTGTATCTGGGAAGGGTCTATTTCCTGGTAGGTAAATGTTTCTGGCCCGGGACCCTATTTCGGTTTGTCCCTGTATTTGACTCGGATATTTTTCTTCGGTTTCATTGTATCTGGGAAGGGTCTGTTTCCTGGTGGGTCATTGTTTCTGGCTCGAGATCCTGTTTCGGTTCATCCCTGTGTCTCAGTCGGATCTTTTTCTTTGGTTTCACTGTATTTGGGTAGGGGCTATTTCCTGGTGGGTCATTGTATCTAGCCCGGGATCCTATTTAGGTTCGTTTCTGTATTTGACTCGGATATTTTTCTTGGGTTTCACTGTATCTAGGAAGGGTCTGTTTCCTGGTGGGCCATTGTTTCTGTCCCGAGACCCTGTTTCGCTTCATCCCTATATCTGACTCGGATATTTTGCTTTGGTTTCACTCTATTTGGGTAGGGGCTATTTCCTGCTGGGACATTGTATCTTGCCCGGAACCCTGTTTCGCTGGTCCCTGTATCTGACTTGGATTTTTTTCTTGGGTTTCACTGTATTTGGGAAGGGTCTGTTTCCTGGTGGTACATTGTTTCTGGCCCGGGACCCAGTTTCGGTTTGTCAGTGTATCTGACTCGTATATTTTTCTTGGGTTTCAATATATTTGTGTAGGGGATGTTTCCTGGTGGGTCCTTGTATCTGTCCCGTGAACCTGTTTCGGTTCGTCCCTGTATCTGACTCAGACATTTTTCTGGCCCGGGACGTTGTTTCGGTTCGTCTGTGTATCTGACTCGGTTTTTTTTCTTGGATTTCACTATATCTGGGAAGGGTCTATTTCCTGGTAGGTCAATGTTTCTGGCCTGGGACCCTATTTCGGTTCGTCCCTGTATTTGACTCGGATATTTTTCTTTGGTTTCATTGTATCGGGGAAGGGTCTGTTTCTTGGTGGTTCTTATTTTTGGCTCGAGATCCAGTTTCGGTTCATCCCTGTGTCTGAGTTGGATATTTTTCTTTGGTTTCACTGTATTTGGGTAGGGGCTGTTTCTTGCTAGGTCATTGTGTCTGGCCCGGGACCCTGTTTTGGCTCGTCCCTGTATCTGACTCAGATTTTTTTCTTGGGTTTCACTGTATCTGGGAAGGGTCTGTGTCCTGGTGGGTCATTGTTTCTAGCCCGTGAACCTGTCTCGATTCATCCCTGTATCTGACTTGGATATTTTTCATTGGTTTCACTCTATTTGGGTAGGGGCTGTTTCCTGCTAGGTCATTGTTTGTGGCCCGGGACCCTGTTTCGGTTCGTCCTTGTATCTGACTCGGATTTTTTTTCCTGGGTTTCACTGTATTTGAGAAAGGACTGTTTGCTGTTGGGTTATTGTATCTGGCCCGGGACCCAGTTTCGGTTCGTCGCTGTATCTGACTCGTATATATTTCTTGGGTTTCACTATATTTGGGTAGGGGTTGTTTCCTGGTGGGTCATTGTATCTAGCCTAGGATCCTATTTCGGTTCGTTTTTGTATATGACTGGGATATTTTTCTTGGCTTTCACTGTATCTGGGAAGGGTCTGTTTCCTGGTGGGTCATTGTTTCTGGCCCGTGACCCTGTTTCGATTCATGCATGTATCTGACTCGGATATTTTTCATCGGTTTCACTGTATTTGGGAAGGGGCTGTTTCCTGTTGGGTCATTGTATGTGGCCCGGGACCCTGTTTCGGCTCGTCCTTGTATCTGACTCAGATTTTTTTTTCCTGGGTTTCACTGCATTTGAGAAAGGACTGTTTGCTGTTCGGTTATTGTATCTGGCCCGGGACCTTGTTTCGGTTCGTCGCTGTATCTGACTCGTATATATTTCTTAGGTTTCACTATATTTAGGTAGGGGTTGTTTCCTGGTGGGTCATTGTATCTAGCCCGGGACCCTATTTCGGTTCGTTTCTGTATCTGACTCGGATATTTTTCTTGGGTTTCACTGTATATGGGAAGGGTCTATTTCCTGGTAGGTCATTGTTTCTGGCCCGGGACCCTGTTTCGGTTCGTCTCTGTATCTAACTCATATATTTTTCTTGGGTTTCACTGTATTTGAGAAGGGGCTGTTTCCTAGTGGGTCATTGTTTCTGGCTCGGGATCCTGGTTCGGTTTGTCTTTGTATCTGACTCATATATTTTTCTTGGTGTTCACTGTATTTGAGAAGGGACTGTTTGCGGTTAGGTTATCGTATCTAGCGCGGGTCCCTATTTCGGTTTGTCTCTGTATCTGACTCGTATATTTTTCTTGGGTTTCACTGTATTTAGGTAGTGGTCGTTTCTTGGTGTGTCATTGTATATAGCCCGGGACCCTATTTCGGTTCGTTTCTGTATTTGACTCGGATATTTTTCTTTGGTTTCACTGTATTTGGGTTGGGGTTTTTTCTTGGTGGGTCATTTTATCTGGCCCGGGACCCTGTTTCGTTTCGTCCCTGTATCTGACTCGTATATTATTCTTAGGTTTCATTGTATTTGAGAAGGGACTGTTTGCTATTGGGTTATTGTATCTGGCCCTGGACCCTGTTTTGGTTCGACACTGTATCTGAGTCGTATATTTTTCTTGGGTTTCACTATATTTGTGTAGGGGATGTTTCCTGGTGGGTCCTTGTATATGGCCTAGGAACCTGTTTTGGTTCGTCCCTGTATCTGACTCGGATATTTTTCTGGCCCGGGACCCTGTTTCGGTTCGTCTGTGTATCTGACTCGATTTTTTTTCTTGGGTTTCACTGTATCTGGGAAGGGGCTGTTTCCTGGTGGGTCATTGTATCTGGATCGGGACCCTGTTTCGGTTCGTCCCGGAATCTGACTCGTATATTTTTCTTGGGTTTCACTGTATTTGAGAAAGGACTGTTGGCTGTTGGGATATTGTATCTTACCCGGGACCCTGTTTCGGTTCGTCCCTGTATCTGACTCGTATATTTTTCTTTGGTTTCACTGTATTTGGGTAGGCGCTGTTTCCTTGTGGGTCATTGTATCTTGGCCGGGACCCTATTTCAGTTCGTTCCTGTATCTGACTCGTATATTTTTCTTTGGTTTCACTATACAAGTAGGCGCTATTTCCTGGTGGGTCATTTTGTCTGGCCTGGGACCCTGTTTCGGTTCGTCCCTTTATCTAACTCTTATTTCTTTTTTGGGTTTCACTATATCTGGGAAGGGTCTGTTTCCTGGGAGATCATTTTTTCTAGCCCAAGACCCTGTTTCGGCTCGTCTCTATATCTGACTCAGATTTTTTTCTTGGGTTTCACTTTATCTAGGAAGGGTCTATTTCCTGGTAAGTCATTGTTTCTGGCTCGAGACCCTTTTTTGGTTCGCCCCTGTATCTGACTCGGATATTTTTCTTTGGTTTCACTGTATTTGGGTAGGGGCTGTTTCCTGCTGGGTAATTGTATGTGGCCCGGGACCCTGTTTCGGCTCCTCCCTGTATCTGACTCGTATATTTTTCTTGTGTTTCACTGTATTTCAGAAGGTACTGTTTCCTGCTGGGTCATTGTATCTGGCCCGACACCCTGTTTCAACTCGTCTCTGTATATGACACAGATTTTTTTCATGGGTTTCAATGTATCTGTGAAGGGTCTTTTTCCTGGTAGGTAATTGTTTCTAGCCCGGGGCCCTGTTTTGGTTTGTCTTTGTATCTGACTCGTATATTTTTCTTGGGTTTCACTGTATTTGAGAAGGGACTGTTTGCCGTTGGGTTATTGTATCTGGCCCGGGACCCTGTTTCGATTTGTCTCTGTATCTGACTCGTATATTTTTCTTGGGTTTCACTGTATTTGGGTAGGGGCTGTTTCCTGGTGGGTCATTGTATCTAGCCCAGGATCCTATTTCGGTTCGTTTCTGTATTTGACTCGAATATTTTTCTTGGGTTTCACTGTATCTGGGAAGGGTCTTTTTCCTGGTGGGTCATTGTTTCTGTCCCGAGACCCTTTTCCGGTTCATCCCTATATCTGACTCGGATATTTTCCTTTGGTTTCACTCTATTTGGGTAGGGGTTGTTTCTTGCTGGGACATTGTATCATGCCCGGAACCCTGTTTCGGCTCGTCCCTGTATCCGACTTGTATTTTTTTCCTGGGTTTCACTGTATTTGGGAAAGGTCTATTCCCTGGTGGTTCATTGTTTCGGGCCCGGGACCCTGTTTCGGTTCAACTCTGTATCTGACTCGGATATTTTTCTTTGGTTTCACTGTATTTGGGTAGGGGCTGTTTCTTGGTGGGTCATTTTATCTGTCCCGGGACCCTATTTCGGTTCGTCACTGTATTTGACCCGTATATTTTTCTTGGGTTTCACTGTATTTGAGAAGGGACTGTTTCCTGCTGGGTTATTGTATCTGGCCTGCGACGCTGTTTCGGTTCGTCATTGTATCTGACTCGTATATTTTTCTTGGGTTTCAATATATTTGTGTAGGGGATGTTTCCTTGTGGGTCCTTGTATCTGGTCTGTGATCCTGTTTCGGTTCGTCCCTTTATCTGACTCGGATATTTTTCTGGCCCGGGACCTTTTTTCGGATCGTCTGTGTATCTGACTCGGTTTTTTTTCTTGGGTTTCACTGTATCTAGGAAGGGTCTATTTCAAGGTAGGTCAATGTTTTTGTCCCGGGACCCTGTTTCGGTTCGTCCTTGTATTTGACTCGGATATTTTTCTTCGGTTTCATTGTATCTGGGAAGGGTTTGTTTCCTGGTGGGTCATTGTTTCTAGACTGTGACCCTGTTTCGGTTCATCCCTATATCTGACTCGGATATTTTTCATTAGATTCACTGTATTTGGGTAGGGGCTGTTTCCTACTGGGTCATTGTATGTGGACCGGGACCCTGTTTCGGCTTATCCCTGTATCTGGCTCAGAATTTTTTCCTAGGTTTCACTGCATTTAAGAAAGGAATGTATGCTGTTAGGTTATTGAATCTGGCCCGGGACCCTGTTTCGGTTCGTCACTGTATCTGACACGTATATTTTACTTGGGTTTCATTGTATTTGGGTAGGGGCTGTTTCCTGGTAGGTCATTGTATCTGGGCTGGGACCCTGTTTTGGCTTGTGCCTGTATCTGACTCAGATTTTTTTCTTGGGTTTCACTGTATCAGGGAAGAGTTTATTTCCTTGTTTGTCAATGTATCTGGCCCGGGACCCTGTTTCGGTTCGTCTCTGTATCTGACTCATATATTTTTCTTGGGTTTCACTGTATTTGGGTAGAGGCTGTTTCCTGGTGAGTCATTGTATCTTGCCCGGGACCATCTTTTGGCTCGTCCCTGTATCGGACTCAGATTTTTTTCTTGGGTTTCACTTTATCAGGGAAGGGTCTGTTTCCTGGTAGATCAGTGTTTTTGGCCCGAGACCCTGTTTCGGTTCGACTCTGTATCTGACTCAGATATTTTTCTTGGGTTTCACTGTATCTTGAAAGGGTCTATTTCCTGGTAGGTCATTGTTTCTGGCCCGGGACCCTGTTTCGGTTCGACTCTGTATCTGAGTCGGATAGTTTTCTTGAGTTTCACTGTATCTGCGAGGGGTCTATTTCCTGGTAGGTCATTGTTTCTAGCCCGGGACCCTGTTTCGGTTCTTCTCTGTATCTAACTCAGATTTTTTCTTGGGTTTCACTGTAGTTAGGAAGTGACTGTTTGCTGGTTGGTCAATTTTTCTTGCCTGGGACCCTGTTTTCGTTCGTCCCTGTATCTGACTCAGATATTTTTCTTTGGTTTCACTGTATTTGGGTAGGGGCTGTTTCTTAGTGGGTCATTTTATCTGGCCCGGCATCCTGTTTCTGTTCGTCCCTGTATCTGACTCGTATATTTTTCTTGGGTTTCACTGTATTTGAGAAGGGACTCTTTGCTGTTGGGTTATTGTATCTGGCCCGGGACCCTGTTTCGGTTCGTCTCTGTATCTGACTCATATATTTTTCTTGGGTTTCACTGAATTTGGGTAGGGGCTGTTTCTTAGTAGGTTATTGTATTTTGCCCGGGACCCTGTTTCGGTTCGTCCTTGTATCTGACTCGTATATTTTTCTTTGGTTTCACTGTATTTGGGTCGGCGCTGTTTCCTGGTGGGTCATTTTATCTGGCCTGGGACCCTGTTTCGGTTCGTCCCTGTATTTGGCTCTGATTTCTTTTTTGGGTTTCACTGTATCTGGGAAGGGTTTGTTTCCTCGGAGATCATTTTTTCTTGCCCAGGACCCTATTTCGATTCGTCTCTGTATCTGACTCGGTTATTTTTCTTGGGTTTCACTGTATTTGGGAAGGGGCTGTTTACTTGTAGGTCATTGTATCTACCTCGGGACCCTGCTTCGGTTCGTCCCTGTATCTGACTCGTATATTTTTCTTGGGTTTCATTGTATTTGAGAAGGGACTGTTTGCTGTTGGGTTATAGTATCTGGCCCGGGACCCTGTTTCGGTTCGTCTCTTTATCTGACTCATATATTTTTCTTCGGTTTCACTGAATTTGGGTAGGGGCTGTTTCCTAGTAGGTCATTGTATTTTGCCCGGGTCCCTGTTTCGGTTTGTCCCTGTATCTGACTCGTATATTTTTCTTTGGTTTCACTGTATTTGGGTAGGCGCTGTTTCCTGTTGGGACATTGTATCCTGCCCGGGAACCTGTTTCTGCTCGTCCTTGTATCTGACTTTGATTTTTTTCTTGTGTTTCACTGTATCTGGGAAGGGTCTGTTTCCTGGTGGCTCATTTTTTCTGGCCCGGGACCCTGTTTCGGTTCTTCTCAGTATCTAACTCATATATATTCTTGGGTTTCACTGAATTTGGGAAGGGGCTGTTTCCTAGTGGGTCATTGTATCTTGGCCGGGACCCTGTTTCTGTTCGTCCCTGTATCTGACTCGTATATTTTTCTTTGGTTTCACTGTATTTGGGTAGGCGCTGTTTCCTAGTGGGTCATTTTATCTGGCCTGGGACCCTGTTTCGGTTCGTCCCTGTATCTGACTCTGATTTCTTTTTTGGGTTTCACTGTATCTGGGAAGGGTTTGTTTCTTGGGAGATCATTTTTTCTGGCCCAGGACCCTGTTACGATTCGTCTCTGTATCTGACTCGGATTTTTTTCTTGGGTTTCACTTTATCTAGGAAAGGTCTATTTCCTGGTAAGTCATTGTTTCTGGCTCGAGACCCTGTTTTGGTTCGCCCCTTTATCTGACTCGGACATTTTTCTTTGGTTTCACTGTATTTGGGTAGGGGCTGTTTCCTGGTGGGACATTGTATCTTGCTCGGGACCCTGTTTCGGTTTGACTCTGTATCTGACTCAGATATTTTTCTTGGGTTTCACTGTATCTAGGAAGGGTCTATTTCCTGGTAGGTCATTGTTTCTGGCCCGGGACCCTGTTTCGGTTCAACTTTGTATCTGACTCGGATATTTTTCTTGGGTTTCACTGTATCTGGAAGGGGTCTATTTCCCGGTAGGTCATTGTTTCTGGCCAGGGACCCTGTTTCGGTTCAACTTTGTATCTGACTCGGATATTTTTCTTGGTTTTCACTGTATCTGGAAGGGGTCTATTTCCCGGTAGGTCATTGTTTCTGGCCAGGGACCCTGTTTCGGTTCTTCTCTGTATCTAACTCAGATTTTTTCTTGGGTTTCACTGTATTTAGGAAGGGACTGTTTGCTGATTGATCAATTTTTCTGGCCCGGGACCCTGTTTTGGTTCGTCTCTATGTCTAACTCAGATTTTTTGTTGGGTTTCACTGTATTTAGGAAGAGACTGTTTGCTGGTTGGTCAATTTTTCTTGCCCGGGACCCTGTTTTGGTTCGTCCCTGTATCTGACTTGGATTTTTTTCTTGGGTTTCACTGTATCTGGGAAGGGTCGTTTCCTGGTGGATCATTGTTTCTGGCCCGGGACCTTGTTTCGGTTAGACTCTGTATCTAACTCAGATATTTTTCTTGGGTTTCATTGTATTTGGGTAGTGGTTTTTTCTTGGTGGGTCATTTTATCTGGCCCGGGACCCTATTTTGGTTCGTCCCTGTATCTGACTCGGATATTTTGTCTTTGGTTTCATTGTATTTGGGTAGGGGCTATTTCCTGGTGGCTGATTGTGTCTGGAACGGGACCCTGTTTCGGTTCATCCCTGAATCTGACTCGTATATTTTTCCTGGGTTTCACTGTATTTGAGAAGGGACTGTTGGCTGTTGGGATATTGTATCTGGCCCGGGACCCTGTTTCGGTTCGTCACTATATCTGACTCGTATATTTTTCTTTGGTTTCACTGTATTTGGGTAGGTGCTGTTTCCTGGAGGGTCATTGTATTTGGCCCGGGACCCTGTTTCGGTTCGTCCCTTTATCTGACTCGAATATTTTTCTTTGGTTTCACTGTATTTGGGTAGGGGCTGTTTCCTGCTGGGTAATTGTATGTGGCCCGGGACCCTGTTTCGGATCATCCCTGTATCTGACTCGGATATTTTTCTGGCCTGAGACCCTGTTTCGGCTCGTCTTTGTATATGACTCAGATTTTTTTCATGGGTTTCAATGTATCTGTGAAGGGTCTTTTTCCTGGTAGGTCAATGTTTTTGGCCCGGGGCCCTGTTTTGGTTCGTCTCTGTATCTGACTTGGATATTTTTCTTGGTTTTCACTGTATTTGGGAAGTGGCTGTTTCCTGGCGCGTCATTGTATCTGGCTCGGGACCCTGTTTCGGTTTGTCCTTGTATCTGACTCGTATAATTTTCTTGGGTTTCACTGTATTTGAGAAGGGACTATTTGCGGTTGGGTTATTGTATCTGGCCCGGGACCCTATTTCGATTTGTCTCTGTATCTGACTCGTATATTTTTCTTGGGTTTCATTGCATTTGGGTAACGGCTGTTTCCTGGTGGATTATTGTATCTAGCCCGGGATTCTATTTCGGTTCGTTTCTGTATTTGACTCGGATATTTTTCTTGGGTTTCACTGTATCTGGGAAGGGTCTGTTTCCTGGTGGGCCATTATTTCTGTCTTAAGACCCTGTTTCGTTTCATCCCTGTATCTGACTCGGATATTTTTCTTTGGTTTCACTCTATTTGGGTAGGGGCTGTTTCCTGCTGGGACATTGTATCTTGCCCGGGACCTTGTTTCGACTCGTCCCTGTATCTGACTTGGATTTTTTTCTTGTGTTTCACTGTATCTGGGAAGGGTCTATTTCCTGGAGGGTCATTGTATCTGGCCCAGGACCCTGTTCCTATTCATCACTGTATCTGACTCGTATATTTTTCTTTGGTTTCACTGTATTTGGGTAGGGGCTGTTTCGTGCTGGGTAATTGTATGTGGCCCGGGACCCTGTTTCGACTCGTCCCTGTAACTGACTTGGATTTTTTTTTTTGGGTTTCACTGTATTTGGGAAGGATCTGTTTCCTGGTGGTTCATTGTTTCTGGCCCGGGACCCTGTTTCGGTTTGACTCTGTATCTGACTCGGATATTTTTCTTTGGTTTCATTGTATTTGGGTAGGGGCTGTTTCCTGGTCGGTCATTGTATCTGGCTCGGGACCCTGTTTCGGTTCGTCCTTGTATTGAGTCGTATATTTTTCTTGGGTTTCACTGTATTTGAGAAGGGCCTGTTTGCGGTTGGGTTATTGTATCTGGCCCGGGACCCTGTTTCGATTTGTCTCTGTATTTGACTCGTATATTTTTTTTGGGATTCACTGTATGTGGGAAGGAGCTGTTTCCTGGTGGGTCAATGTATCTAGCTCGGGACCCTACTTTGGTTCGTTTCTGTATTTGACTTGTATATTTTTCTTGGGTTTCACTGTATCTGGGAACGGTCTGTTTCCTGGTGGGTCATTGTTTCTAGCCCGAGGCCCTGTTTCGGTTCAACCCTGTATCTGACTCGGATATTTTTCTTTGGTTTCACTGTATTTGGATAGGGGCTGCTTCCTTCTAGGCCATTGTGTCTGGCCCGGGACCCTGTTTTGGCTCGATCCTGTATCTGACTCAGATTTTTTTCTTGGGTTTCACTGTATGTAGGAAGAGTCTGTTTCCTGGTGGGTCATTGTTTCTGGACCGTGACCCTGTTTCGGTTCATCCCTATATCTGACTAGAATATTTTTCATTGGTTTCACTGTATTTGGGTAGGGGCTGTTTCCGGCTGGGTCATTGTATGTGGCCCGGGACCCTGTTTCGGCTTGTCCCTGTACCTGGCTCAGATTTTTTTCCTGGGTTTCACTGCATTTGAAAAAGGACTGTTTGCTGTTGGGTTATTGTATCTGGCCCGGGACCCTGTTCGGTTCGTCACTGTATCTGACTAGTATATTTTTCTTTGGTTTCACTGTATTTGGGTAGAGGTTGTTTCCTGGTGGGTCATTGTATCTAGCCCGGGACCTTATTTCGGTTCGTTTCTGTATTTGAGTCGGATATTTTTCTTGAGTTTCACTGTATCTGGGAAAGGTCTGTTTCCTGGTGGGTCATTGTTTCTGGCCCGGAACCCTGTTTCGGTTCGTCTCTGTATCTGACTCATACATTTTTCTTGGGTTTCACTGTATTTGAAAAAGGACTGTTTGCTGTTGGGTTATTGTATCTGGCCCGGGACCCTGTTCGGTTCGTCACTGTATCTGACTAGTATATTTTTCTTTGGTTTCACTGTATTTGGGTAGAGGTTGTTTCCTGGTGGGTCATTGTATCTAGCCCGGGACCTTATTTCGGTTCGTTTCTGTATTTGAGTCGGATATTTTTCTTGAGTTTCACTGTATCTGGGAAAGGTCTGTTTCCTGGTGGGTCATTGTTTCTGGCCCGGAACCCTGTTTCGGTTCGTCTCTGTATCTGACTCATACATTTTTCTTGGGTTTCACTGTATTTGAAAAAGGACTGTTTGCTGTTGGGTTATTGTATCTGGCCCGGGACCCTGTTCGGTTCGTCACTGTATCTGACTAGTATATTTTTCTTTGGTTTCACTGTATTTGGGTAGAGGTTGTTTCCTGGTGGGTCATTGTATCTAGCCCGGGACCTTATTTCGGTTCGTTTCTGTATTTGAGTCGGATATTTTTCTTGAGTTTCACTGTATCTGGGAAAGGTCTGTTTCCTGGTGGGTCATTGTTTCTGGCCCGGAACCCTGTTTCGGTTCGTCTCTGTATCTGACTCATACATTTTTCTTGGGTTTCACTGTATTTGGGTAGGGGCTGTTTCCTGGTAGGTCTTTGTATCTAGCCTGAGACCCTCTTTCGGTTCGTTTCTGTATATGACTCGGATATTTTTCTTGGGTTTCACAGTATCTAGGAAGGGTCTGTTTCCTGATGGGTCATTGTTTCTGGCCCGGGACCCTGTTTCGGTTCTTCCCTGTATCTGACTCAGATATTTTTCTTTGGTTTCACTGTATTTGGGTAGGGGCTGTTTCCTGTTGGGTGATTGTATCTGGCCCGGGACCCTGTTTTGGCTCGTCCCTGTATCTGACTCGGATTTTTTTCTTGGGTTTCACTGTATCTGGGAAGGATCTTTTTCCTGGTAGATCAGTGTTTCTGGCCCGGGACCCTGTTTCTGTTTGACTCTGTATCTGACTCGGATATTTTTCTTAGGTTTCACTGTATCTGGGAAGGGTCTATTTCCCGGTAGGTAATTTTTTCTGGCCCGGGACCCTGTTTCGGTTCATCTCTGTATCTAACTCAGATTTTTTCTTGGGTTTCACTGTATTTGGGAAGGGACTATTTGCTACTTGGTCAATTTTTTTTGCCCGGGACCCTGTTTTGGTTCGTCTCTGTATCTGACTCGGATATTTTTCTTTGGTTTCACTGTATTTGGGTAGGGGTTGTTTCTTGGTGGGTCATTTTATCTAGCCCGCCACCCTGTTTCGATTCGTCCCTATATCTGACTCGTATATTTTTCTTGGTTTTCACTGTATTTGAGAAGGGACAATTTGCTGTTGGGTCATTGTATCTGGCCCGAGACACTGTTTCGGTTCGTCTCTGTATCTGACTCATATATTTTTCTTGGGTTTCACTGAATATGGGTAGTGGCTGTTTCCTAGTGTGTCATTGTATCTAGCTTGGGACCCTGTTTCAGTTCGTCCATGTATCTGACTCGTATATTTTTCTTTGGTTTCACTGTTTTTGGGTAGGCGATCTTTCCTGGTGGGTCATTTCATCTGGCCTGGGACCTATTTTCGGTTCGTCCCTGTATCTGACTCTGATTTCTTTCTTGGGTTTCAATGTATTTAGGAAGGGTCTGTTTCTTGGTAGATCATTTTTTCTTGCCCGGGACCCTATTTCGGTTCTTCTCTGTATCTGACTCAGATTTTTTTCCTGGGTTTCACTTTATCTGGGAAGGGTCTATTTCCTGGTAAGTCATTGTTTCTGGCTCGAGACCCTGTTTTAGTTCGCCCCTGTATCTGATTCGAATATTTTTCTTTGGTTTCACTGTATTTGGGTAGGCGCTGCTTCCAGCTGGGTAATTGTATGTGGCCCGGGACCCTATTTCGACTCTTCTCTGTATCTGACTCGTAAAATTTTCTTCGCTTTCACTGTATTTGAGAAGAGACTGTTTCCTGCTGGGTCATTGTATCTGGCCCGGGACCTTGTTTTGGCTCGTCCCTGTATCTGACTCAGATTTTTTTCTTGTGTTTCACTGTATCAGGGAAGGGTCTGTTTCCGGGTAGATCAGTGTTTCTGGCCCAGGACCCTGTTTCGGTTCGACTCTATTTCTGACTCGGATATTTTTCTTGGGTTTCACTTTATCTGGGAAGGGTCTATTTCCCGGTAGGTCATTGTTTCTAGCCTGGGACCCTGTTTTGGTTCGTCTCTGTATCGAACTAAGATTTTTTCTTATGTTTCACTGTATTTGGGAAGTGACTGTTTTCTGGTTGGTCAATTTTTTTGGCCCGGGACCCTGTTTTGATTCGACTCTGTATCTGACTCAGATATTTTTAATGGGTTTCAATCTATCTGTGAAGGGGCTATTTCCTTGTAGGTCATTGTTTTTGGCCCGGGGCCCTGTTTTGGTTCGTCTCTATATCTGACTTGGATATTTTTCTTGGGTTTCACTGTATTTGGGAAGTGGCTGTTTCCTGGCGGGTCATTGTATCTGGCTCGGGACCCTGTTTCGGTTCGTCCCTGTATCTAACTCGTATATTTTTCTTGGGTTTCACTGTATTTGGGTAGGGACTATTTCAGGGTGGGTCATTGTATTTGGCCCGACAACCTGTTTCGGTTCGTCCCTGTATCTGACTTGAATATTTTGCATTGGTTTCACTATATTTTGGTAGGGGCTGTTTCCTGCAGGGTCATTGTATCTGGCCCAGGACCCTGTTTCGGTTCGTTCTTGTATCTGACTCGGATATTTTTCTTGGGTTTCACTGTATTTGGGAAGGGACTATTTGCTGCTTGGTCAATTTTTCTGGCCCGGGACCCTGTTTTGGTTCGTCTCTATATCTGACTCGGATATTTTTCTTTGGTTTCACTGTATTTGTGTAGGGGCTGTTTCTTGGTGGGTCATTTTATTTGGCCTGGCACCCTGTTTCAGTTCGTCCCTGTATCTGACTTGTATATTTTTATTTGGTTTCACTGTATTTGGGTAGGCGTTGTTTCCTAGTGGGTCATTTTATTTGGCCTGGGACCCTGTTTCGGTGCGTCCCTGTATCTGACTCTGATTTGTTTCTTCGATTTCACTGTATCTGGGAAGGGTCTGTTTCCTAGGAGATCATTTTTTCTTGCTCGGGACCCTGTTTCGATTTGTCTCTGTATCTGACTCGGATTTTTTTCTTGGGTTTCACTTTATCTGGGAAGGGTCTATTTCTTGGTAAGTCATTGTTTCTGGCTCGAGATCCTGTTTTGGTTCGCCCCTGTATCTGACTCGAATATTTTTCTTTGGTTTTACTGTATTTGGGTAGGGGCTGTTTCCTGCCAGGACATTGTATCTTGCCCGGGACCCTGTTTCGGCTCGTCCCTGTATATGACTTGGATTTTTTTCTTGTGTTTCATTGTATCTGGGAAGGGTCTATTTCCTGGTGCTTCATTGTTTCTGGCCTGGGACCTTATTTCGGTTCGACTCTGTATCTGACTCGGATATTTTTCTTAGGTTTCACTGTATCTGGGAAGGGTCTATTTCCCGGTAGGTAATTTTTTCTGGCCCGGGACCCTGTTTCGGTTCGTCTCTGTATCTAACTCAGATATTTTTCTTAGGTTTCACTGTATCTGGGAAGGGTCAGTTTCCTGGTGGGTCATTGTTTCTGGCCCGGAACCCTGTTTCGGTTCGTCTCTGTGTCTGACTCATACATTTTTCTTGGGTTTCACTGTATTTGGGTAGGGGCTTTTTCCTGGTGGGTCTTTGTATCTAGCCTGGGACCCTCTTTCGGTTCATTTCTGTATATGACTCGGATATTTTTCTTGGGTTTCACAGTATCTGGGAAGGGTCTGTTTCCTGGTGGGTCATTGTTTCTGGCCCGGGACCCTGTTTCGGTTCTTTCCTGTATCTGACTCAGATATTTTTCTTGGGTTTCACTGTATTTGGGAAGGGACTATTTGCTACTTGGTCAATTTTTCTGGCCCGGGACCCTATTTTGGTTCGTCACTGTATCTGACTCGGATATTTTTCTTTGGTTTCATTGTATTTGGGTAGGGGCTATTTCTTGGTGGGTCATTTTATCTAGCCCGCCACCCTGTTTCCATTCGTCCCTATATCTGACTCGTATATATTTCTTGGTTTTCACTGTATTTGAGAAGGGACAATTTGCTGTTGGGTTATTGTATCTGGCCCGAGACACTGTTTCGGTTTGTCTCTGTATCTGACTCATATATTTTTCTTGGGTTTCACTGAATATGGGTAGGGGCTGTTTCCTAGTGGGTCATTGTATCTAGCCTGGGACCCTGTTTCAGTTTGTCCCTGTATCTGACTCGTATATTTTTCTTTGGTTTCACTGTTTTTGGGTAGGCGATCTTTCCTGGTGGGTCATTTCATCTGGCCTGGGACCTATTTTCGATTCGTCCCTGTATCTGACTCTGATTTCTTTCTTGGGTTTCACTGTATTTGGGAAGGGTCTGTTTCCTGGTAAATCATTTTTTCTTGCCCGGGACCCTATTTCGGTTCGTCTCTGTATCTGACTCGGATTTTTTTCCTAGGTTTCACTTTATCTGGGAAGGGTCTATTTCCTGGTAAGTCATTGTTTCTAGCTCGAGACCCTGTTTTGGTTCGCCCCTGTATCTGACTCGAATATTTTTCTTTGGTTTCACTGTATTTGGGTAGGGGCTGTTTCCAGCTGGGTAATTGTATGTAGCCCGGGACCCTATTTCGGCTCTTCTCTATATCTGACTCGTAAAATTTTCTTGGCTTTCACTGTATTTGAGAAGGGACTGTTTCCTGCTGGGTCATTGTATCTGGCCCGGGACCCTGTTTTGGTTAGTCCCTGTATTTGAGTCAAATATTTTTCTTATTGTACATTGTATCTAGGACGACACTGTTTCTTGGTGAGTCAATATATCTGCCCCGGGACCCTGATTCGGTTCATCCCTATATCTGACTCGGATATTTTTCTTGCATTTCACTGTATCTGGGATGAGACAGTTTCCTGGTAAGTCACTATATCTGGATCGGGACCCTGTTTTGGTTAGTCCCTGTATTTGAGTCAAATATTTTTCTTATTGTACACTGTATCTAGGACGGCACTGTTTCCTGGTGAGTCACTATATCTGCCCCGGGACCCTGATTCAGTTCATCCCTATATCTGACTCGGATATTTTTCTTGCGTTTCACTGTATTTGAGATGGGACAGTTTCCTTGTGAGTCACTATATTCGAACCAGGATTTTGTTTCGGTACATCCTTGTATCTGACTCGAATATTTTTCTTGTGTTTCACTGTATTTGAGATGGGACAGTTTCCAGGTAAGTCACTATATCCGGACCAGGACTTTGTTTCGGTACATCCTGTTTCTGACTCGGATATTTTTCTTACAGTTCAATGTATCTGGGACGAGACTATTTCCTGGTGAGTCACTATAGTAGGACTGGTACCCTGTTTCGGTTCATCCCTATTTCTGACTCGGATATTTTTCCTGCATTTTACTGTATATGGGACGGGACAGTTTTCTGGTAAGTGACTATATCTGGACCGGGACCCTGTTTCGGTTCATTCTTGTATCTGAGTTGCATATTTCTTTTATGGTTCACTGTATCTGGGACACGACTGTTTCCTGGTGAGTCACTATATCTGGACCGGGACCCAGTTTCGGTTCATCCCTGTTTCTGACTCAGATATTTTTCTTACGTTTCACTGTATCTGGGATGGAACAATTTCTTGGTGAGTCACTATATCTGGACTGGGACCCTGTTTCGGTTCATCTCTGTATCTGAGTAGGATATTTTTCTTATTGTACACTGTATGTGGAACGGGATTGTTTCCTGGGGAGTCACAATATCTGCCCCGGGACCCTGTTTCGATTCATCCCTGTATCTGAGTCGGATATTTTTCTTACGGTTCAATGTATCTGGGACAAGACTGTTTCCTGGTGAGTCACTATATCTGGACTTGTACCATGTTTCGGTTCATCTCTGTTTCTGACTCGGATATTTTTCTTACGTTTCACTGAATCTAGGAAGGGACAGTTTCCTGGTGAGTCACTATATCTAGACCGGGACCTTGTTTCGGTTTACCCCTATATCTGAGTCAGATATTTTTCTTATGGTACACTGTATCTGGGACAAGACAGTTTACTGGTGAGTTACTATATCTGTCCTGGGACCCTGTTTCGGTTCATCCTGTATCTGTGTCGCATATTTCTCTTATAGTTCACTGTATCTAGGACGGGAATGTTTTCTGTTGAGGCACTATATCTGCACCGTGACCCTGTTTCGGTTCATCCCTTTATCTGACTCAAATATTTTTCTTATGGTTCACTGTATCTGGGATGGGACTGTTCCCTGGTGAGTTACTATATCTTCCCCAGGACCCTATTTCGGTTCATCCTTGTATCTGACTCGAATATTTTTCTTGTGTTTCACTGTATCTCGGACGAGACAGTTTATTGGTGAGTCACTTTATCTGGACCAAGACCCTGTTTCGATTCATCCCTGTATCTGAGTTGAATATTTTTTTTATTGTATACTGTATCTGTAATGAGACTGTTTCCTTGTGAGTCAATATATTTGCCCCAGGACCCTGTTTCGGTTCATCCCTTTATCAGACTCGGATATTTCTCTTGTGTTCCACCGTATCTGGGATGTGACAGTTTCTTGGTGAGTCACTGTAACTGGACCGGGACCCTGTTTCGGTTCATCTCTGTATCTGAGTTAGAAATTTTTCTTATGGTTCACTGTATCTGGGACAAGACTGTTTCCTGATGAGTCACTATATCTGGACCGGGACCTTATTTCGGTGCAGCCCTGTTTCTGACTGGAATATTCTTCTTATGAATCACTGTATTTAGGATGGGACAGTTTCCTGTTGAGTCACTATATCTGCCCCGGGACCCTGTTTCAGTTCATCCCTGTATCTGAGTCGGATTTTTTTCTTATTGTTCACTGTAGCTAGGACGGGAATGTTTCCTGGTGAGTCACTATATCTGGACCGGGAACCTGTTTCGTTTAATGTCTATTTCTAACTCGGATATTTTTCTTGTGGATCACTGTATCTGGGAAGTGACTGTATCCTAAAGAGTCATTATATCTGGCTCGGGACCTTGTTTCGGTTCATCCCTGTATATGAGTCACATATTTTTCTTATGGTTCACTGTATATGGGACGAGACTGTTTCCTGATGAGTCACTATATTTGGACCGGGAACATGTTTAGGTTCATCCCTATTTCTGACTCAAATATTTTTCTTGTTGATCACTATATCTAGGACGAGACAGTTTCCTAGTGTGTCATTTTAACTGGCCTGGGACCATGTTAAATTCATCCCTATTTCTGACTCGAATATTTTTCTTATGGTTCACTGTATGTGGGACGGGACTATTCCCTGGTGAGTCAATATATCTTCCCCGGGATCCTGTTTCGGTTCATCCCTATATTTGACTCGTATATTTTTCTTGTGTTTCACTGTATCGAGGACGGGACAGTTTCCTGGTGAGTCACTATATTTGGATCCGGACCCTGTTTCGGTTTATCCTTGTATCTGAGTCGGATAATTTTCTTATTGTACACTGTATCCGGGACGACACTTTTTCCGGTGAGTCACTATATCTACAACGGGACCCTGTTTCGGTTTATCTCTGTTTCTGACTCGGATATTTTCTTGTGGATCATTGCATCTGGGACGAGACAGTTTCTTGGTAACTCACTATATCTGGACTGGGACCCTATTTCGGTTCATCCCTGTATCTGAGTCGGATATTTTTCTTATTGTACACTGTATCTGGGACGAGATTGGATCCTTGTGAGTCACTATATCTGCCCCGGGACCTTGTTGCGGTTCATCCCTAAATTTGAGTCGGATATTTCTCTTATTATTCACTGTATTTGGGACGGGACTGTTCCTTGGTGAGTCACTATATCTGGTCCAGGACCCTGTTTCGGTTCATCTCTATTTCTAACTCAGATATTTTTCTTGTGGATCACTGTATTTAGGACAGGACATATTCCATGTAAGTCATTATGTCTTGCCTGGGACCCTGTTTTAGTTCATCCCTGTATCTGAGTTGGATTTTTTTCTTATGGTTCACTGTAGCTGGGACGGGATTGTTTCCTGGTGAGTCACTATATTTGCATCGAGACCCTGTTTCGGTTAATCCCTGTTTTTGACTCGGATATTTTTCTTGTGGCTCATTGTATCTGGGACGGGACTGTTTCCTGGTGACTCACTATATCTGGACCGGGATCCTATTTCGTTTCAGCCTTGTTTCTGATTCAAATATTTTTCTTATGAATCACTTTATCTGGAACGAGAAAGTTTCCAGTTGTGTAACTATACCTTCCCAGGGACCCTGTTGCGGTTCATCCCTCAATCTGAGTCGGATATTTCTCTTATGGTTCACTGTATCTGGGATAGGATTGTTTCTTTGTGAGTCACTATTTTTGGTCCGGGACACTGTTTTGGTTCATCCATGTATTTGAGTCAGATATTTTTCTTATGGTTCACTGCATCTGGAACGGGACTGTTTCCTGATTAGTCACTACATCTGGAGCGGGATCCTATTTCGGTTTAGCCCTGTTTCTGACTCGAATATTTTTCTTATAAATGATTGTATTTGGGACGGGAAAGTTTCCTGGTGAGTAACTATATCTGCCCCGAGACCTTGTTTCGGTTCATCCCTTTATCTGAGTCGGATATTTCACTTATGGTTCACTGTATCTGGGACGGGACTGTTTCCCAGTGAGTCACTATATTTGCCCCGGGACCCTGTTTCGGTTCATCCCTGTATCTGACTCGTATATTTTTCTTGCGTTTCACTGTATCTGGGACGGGACAGTTTCCTGCTGAGTCACTATATCTGGACCGGGAACCTGTTTCGGTTTATCTCTGTATCTGAATAAGATATTTTCCTTATGGTTCAATGTATCTGGGACGGGACTGTTTCCTGATGGGTCACTATATTTAGACCGAGACATTATTTCGGTTCAACCCTATTTCTGACTCGAATATTTTTCTTGTAAATAACTGTATCTGGGACGGGACAATTTCATGGTGAGTTACTGTATCTGCCCTGGGACCCTGTTTCGGTTCATCCCTGTATCTGAGTCGGATATTTTCCTTATTGTTCACTGTATCTGGGACCGGACTGTTTCCTGATGAGTCACTATATCTGGTCCAGGACCTTATTTCGGTTCAGCCCTGTTTCTGACTCATATATTTTTCTTGTGAATCACCGTAACTGGGACGGGACTATTTCCTGGTAAGTCACTATATGATCCCCGGGATCCTGTTTCGGTTCATCCCTGTATCTGACTCGAATATTTTTCTACTGTTTCACTGTATCTGGGACGGGACAGTTTCTTGGTGACTCACTATATCTGGACTGGGACCCTGTTTCGGTTCATCCTTGTATCTAAGTCGGATATTTTTCTTATTGTACACTATATCTGGGACGGGATTGGATCCTTGTGAGTCAATATATCTGCCCCGGGACCCTGTTGCGGTTCATCCCTAGATCAGAGTCGGATATTTCTCTTATTATTCACTGTATCTGGGACGTGACTATTCCTTGGTGAGTCACTATATCTGGTCCAGGTCCCTACTTCGGTTCATCTCTATTTCTAACTCATATTTTTCTTGTGGATCACTACTGTATTTTGGACGGGACATTTTCCATGTGAGTCACTATGTCTAGCTCGGGACCCTGTTTTAGTTCATCCCTGTATCTGAGTTGGATTTTTTTCTTTTGGTTCACTGTAGCTGGGACGAGAATGTTTCTTGGTGAATCACTATATCTGCACCAGGACCCAATTTCGGTTAATCCCTGTTTCTAACTCGCATATTTTCTTGTGGATCACTGTGTCTGAGATGGGACATTTTTCTGTCGAGTCACTATATCCGGAACAGGACCCTGTTTCGGTTCATCCCTGTATCTGAGTCAGATAATTTTCTTATGGTTCACTGAAACTACGACGGGACTGTTTCTTGGTGAGCCATTATATCTGGAACGGGACCCTGTTTCGGCTCATTACTGTATCTGTGTCGGATATTTCTCTTATGGTTCACTGTATCTGGGATGAGACTATTTCCTGTTGAGTCACTACATCTGCATCGGGACCCTGTTTCGGTTCATCCCTGTATGTAACTCGAATATTTTTCTTGCGTTTCACCGTATCTGGGACGGGACAGTTTCCTGTATCTGACTCAAATATTTTCTTATGGTTCACTGTATCTGTGATGGGACTATTTCCTGGTGAGTCACTATATCTACCCCGGGTCCCTGTTTCGGTTTAACCCTATATCTGACTCGGATATTTTTCTTGCGTTTCACCGTATCTAGGATGGGACAGTTTCATGGTAAGTCACAATATCTGGACCAGGACCCTGTTTCGGTTCATCTCTGTGTCTGACTCGAATATTTTTCTTGCGTTTCACTGTATCTGGGACGGGACAGTTTCTTGGTGAGTCACTATATCTGGACTGGGACCCAGTTTCGATTCATCCCTGTATCTGAGTCGGATATTTTCCTTATTTTTCATTGTATCTGGAACCGGACTATTTCCTAATGAGCCACTATATCTGGTCCGGGACCTTATTTCGGTTCAACCCTGTTTCTGACTCGTATATTTTTCTTGTGAATCACTGTATCTGGGACGAGATTATTTCCTAGTAAGTCACTATATTATCACCGGGACCCTGTTTCGGTTCATTGTTGTATCTGACTTGAATATTTTCTTGCGTTTCATTGTATCTGGGACGAGACAGTTTCTTGGTGACTCACTATATCTGGACTAGGTCCCTGTTTCGGTTCATCCCTGTATCTCAGTCGGATATTTTTCTTATTGTACACTGTATCTGGGACTGGATTGGATTCTTGTGAGTCACTATATCTGCCCCGAGACCCTGTTGCGGTTCATCCCTAGATCAGAGTCAGATATTTCTCTTATTATTCACTTTATCTGGGACGGGACTGTTCCTTACTGAGTCACTATATCTGGTCCAGGAACCTGTTTCAGTTTATCTCTGTTTCTAACTCAGATATTTTTCTTGTGGATCACAGTATTTGGGACGGAACATTTTCCATGTGAGTCACTATGTCTAGCCAGGGACCCTGTTTCAGTTCATCCCTATATCTGAGTTGGATTTTTTTCTTATGGTTCAATATAGCTGGAACGGGAATGTTTCCTGGTGAGTAACTAGATCTGCACCGAGACCCTGTTTCGGTTAATCCCTATTTCTGACTCGGATATTTTTCTTATGGATCACTGTATCTGGGACGGGACTGTTTCCTTGTGAGTCACTATATCTGGTCTGGGACACTGTTTCGGTTCATCCCTGCATTTGAGTCAGATATTTTTCTTATGGTTCACTGCATCTGGGACGGGACTGTTTCCTGATAAGTCACTATATCTGGACCGGGATCCTATTTCGGTTCAGCCCTGTTTCTGACTCGTATATTTTTCTTATGAATCACTGTATTTGGGACGAGAGTGTTTCCTAGTGAGTCACTATATCTACCCCGGGACCCTGTTTCGGTTCATCCCTGTATCTGAGTCAGATATTTCACTTATGGTTCACTGTATCTGGGACAGGACTATTTTCTAGTGAGTCACTATATCTGGACCGGGACCTTGTTTCGGTTCATCCCTGTTTCTGACTCGAAAATTTTTCTTGTGAATCACTATATCTGGGACGGGACAATTTCCTGGTGACTCACTAGATTTGCCCCGGGACCCTGTTTCGGTTCATCCCTGTATCTTACTCGAATATTTTTCTTGCGTTTAACTGTAACTGGGATGGGACAATTTCTTGGTGAGTCACTATTTCTGGACGGGGACCCTGTTTCGGTTCATCCTTTATATCTGAGTAGGATATTTTCTTATTGCACACTGTGTCTGGGATGGGACTGTTTCCTTGTGAGTCACTATATCTGCTCCGGGACCCTGTTCCGATTCATCCCTGGATCTGACTCGGATATTTCTCTTATGGTTCACTGTATTTGGGATGGGACTGTTCCTTGGTTAGTCACTATATCTGGACCGGGACCCTGCTTCGATTTATCTCTATTTCTAACTCGGATATTTTTCGTGTGGATCACTTTATCTAGGATGGGACATTGTCCATGTAAGTCACTATGTCTAGCCCGGGACCTTGTTTCAGTTCATCCCTGTATATGAGTATGATTTTTTCCTTATGGTTTCCTGTAGCTAGGACGGGAATGTTTCTTGGTGAGTCACTATATCTGCACCAGGACCCTGTTTCGGTTCATCCTTGTATCTGAGTCGGATATTTTTCTTATTGTACACTGTATCTGTGACTGGATTGTTTCCTGGTGAGTCACTATATCTGCCCCAGGACCCTATTTCGGTTCATCTATGGATCTGAATCGGATATTTCTCTTATGGTTCACTGTATCTGGGGCGGGACTGTTCCCTGGTGAGTCACTATACCTGGACCGGGACCCTGTTTTGGTTTATACCTGTATCTGGGTCGGATATTTTTCTTATTGTGCACTGTATCTGTGACGGGACTGTTTTCATATGAGTCAATATATCTACACCGGGATCCTATTTCGGTTCATCCTTGTATCTGACTGGGATAATTTTTCTTGCATTTCACTGTATCTGAGACGTGACAATTTTCTGGTGAGTCACTATATCTGGACAGGGACCTTGTTTTGGTACATCTTTGTATCTGAGTCGAATATTTTTCTTGCATTTTACTGTATCTGGGACGGGACAGTTTCTTGGTGAGTCACTATATCTGGACCGGGACCCTGATTCGGTTTATCCCTGTATCTGAGTCAAATATTTTTCTTATTGTACACTGTATCTAGGACATGACTGTTTCTTGGGGAGTCACTATATTTGCTCCGGGACCCTGATTCGGCTCATTCCTGTATCTGACTCGGATATTTTTCTTGCGTTTCACTGTATTTGAGACGAGACAGTTTCCTGGTGAGTAACTATATATGGACTTGGACCTTGTTTCGGCACATCCATGTATCTGACTCATATATTTTTCTTGCGTTTTACTGTATCTGGGACGGGATAGTTTCCTGGTGAGTCACTATATCTGGACCGGGACCCTGTTTCGATTCATCCTTTTATTTGAGTTAAATATTTTTCTTATTGTACACTGTATCTCAGAAGTGACTGTTTCTTAGGGAGTCACTATATTTGGGTCGGGACCTTGATTCGATACATACATGTATCTGACTTGGATATTTTTCTTGTATTTTACTGTATCAGGGACGGAACAGTTTCCTAGTGAGTGATTATCTGGACCGTGACCCTGTTTCGGTTCATCCCCGTATCTGAGTCAGATATTTCTCTTATGGTTCACTGTATATGGGACGAGACTATTTCCTAGTGAGTCACTATATCTGGACTGGTACCCTGTTTCGGTTCATCTCTGTTTCTGACTCGGATATTTTTCTTACGTTTCACTGAATCTGGGACGGGAATGTTTCTTGTTGAGTCACTATATCTGCCCCGGGACCCTGTTTCGGTTCATCCCTATTTCTGACTCGGATATTTCTCTTATGGTTCACTGTATCTGGGACGAGACTGTTTCTTGGTGAGTCACTATATATGGACTGGTACCCTGTTTCGGTTCATCCATGTTTCTGACTTGGATATTTTTCTTACGTTTCACTGTATTTAGGACGGGACAGTTTCCTGGTGAGTCACTATATCAGTAACGGGACCCTCTTTCGGTTCATCCCTGTATTTGAGTCAAATATTTCTCTTATGGTTCACTAAATCTGGGACGAGACTGTTTCTTGTTGAGTCACTATATCTGCCCCGGGACCCTGTTTCGATTCATCTTTGGATCTGAATCGAATATTTCTCTTATGGTTCACTGTATCTGGGACGGGACTGTTCCTTGGTGAGTCACTATATCTGGACCGGGACCTTGTTTCGGTTTATCCCTGTATCTGACTCGGATATTTTCTTGCGTTTCACTGTATCTGAGACGGGACAGTTTCCTGGTGAGTCACTATATGTGGACCGGGACCCTGATTCGGTTTATCCCTGTATCTGAGTCAAATATTTTTCTTATTGTACACTGTATCTAGGACAGGACTGTTTCTTTGGGAGTCACTATATTTGCCCCGGGACCCTGATTCGGTTCATCCTTGTAACTGACTTGGATATTTTTCTTGTGTTTCACTGTATTTGAGACGAAACAGTTTCCTGGTGAGTCACTATATATGGACCTGGACCTTGTTTCGGTACATCCATGTATCTAACTCAAATATTTTTCTTGCGTTTTACTATATCTGGGACTGGATAGTTTCTTGGTGAGTCACTATATCTGGACCGGGACCCTGTTTCGGTTCATCCTTTTATTTGAGACAAATATTTTTCTTATTGTACACTATATCTCGGACGGGACAGTTTCCTGGTGAATGATTATCTGGATCGTGACCCTGTTTCGGTTCATCCCCGTGTCTGAGTCGGATATTTCTCTTATGGTTCACTGTATCTGGGACGAGACTATTTCCTGGTGAGTCACTATATCTGGACCGGGAACCTGTTTCGGTTCATTCCTGTATTTGGGTAAGATATTTTTCTTATTGTACACTGTATCTGTGACGGGACTGTTTCCTTGTGAGTCACTATATCTGCCCCGGGACCCTGTTTCAGTTCATTTCTGGATCTGAATCGGATATTTCTCATATGGTTCACTTTATCTGGGACGGGACTGTTCCCTGGTGAGTTAATATATCTGGACCGAGACCCTGTTTCAGTTTATCCTTGTATCTGACTCAGATATTTTTCTTGCGTTTCACTGTATCTGAAAGGGCACAATTTCTTGGTCAGTCACTATATCTTCCCTGGGACCCTGTTTCGGTTCATCCCTGTATCTAAGTCGGATTTTTCTCTTATGGTTCACTGAATCTGGGATGAGACTATTTCTTGTTGAGTCACTATATCTGGACCAGGACCCTGTTTCGGTTCATCCCTGTATCTGAGTTGGATATTTCTCTTATGGTTCACTGAATCTGGGATGAGACTGTTTCTTGTTGAGTCACTATATCTGGATCGGGACCCTGTTTCAGTTCATCCCTGTTTCTGACTCGGATATTTTTCTCGTGTTTCACTGTATCTGGGACGGGACAGTTTCGCGGTGAGTCACTATATCTGGACTGGGTCCCTATTTCTGTTCATCCATGTATCTGTGTCGGATATTTTTGTTATTGTACATTGTATATGTGGCGGGATTGTTTCCTGGTAAGTCACTATATATGCCTCGGGACCCTGTTTCGGTTCATCTCTGGATCTGAATCAGATATTTCTCTTATGGTTCACTGTATCTGGGACGGGACTATTCCCTGGTGAGTCACTATATCTGCACCGGGACCCTGTTTCGGTTCATCCTTGTATCTGGCTCGGATAGTTTTTCTTGCATTTCACTGTATCTGAGACGTTCGGCCTCTAAACCCATGCCATAAACTTGGCCCTTCTTATTCTTCTTGCCAACGACATCGGGCCATGTCTCGTTGTCGTTGACAGAAGACGAAGAGGACTGGGCCTGGCTGTCAGACCGGCACCTCTCATACATAGTCTACATAGATAAAAGCATAAAGTTAATGAGAAATAATAAACTTATAATTAATATTTTTAAACGTCTTAAACTACTTCCAGTTTACTTACATAAGTAGACTGAGCCCATGGATGAACCCAGCCTTTGCCGGCATTGTGCTGGAGTTGACGAAAGACCACTAGTGCATTTAGCTCTCTCCCCAACTCCTTCATCTGCAAAAAAATAAACCGCTAGTAAACATAAATACCTTGATTTTTAAACATATCTTCAATGAATGAAGGTTTTTAAATAAAAAACTTACCAGCCTCCTCTTGTGTTCGGAGAAGGTGATCGAACCGCCCCTATGGTAGCCCTGGCCTTAATTTAATAAGTGATTCTTCTTGTTCTGCTCTGAGACCGCCCTGTACTCTTCGGAGGCCCATTTAATTCTCAGGGCCCTCAACACAAAAGTTGACAACTAGTCGCCCTTCGACTTCCCCTTCCTAGTATCTTAGAAGGAGGAGCAAATTTTATCGCTGCACTTTGCTAGCCAGATCTTACGAATCTGGCTCTCAAACTGCGGGTCCCAGATACATCTCCTCTACATTAAAAAACATAAGATCAAGGTTAGTAAAATTGAAATTAAGTTAGCTTAAAATAAAATAAAATTAATTAAGTTTAAATTATTACCTTGAACTCTGTCCACCAGAGTTCCTTCACCTCATCAGGAACATATGTGAGATCGGTTCAGTCGCCCTCATATTTCGACTTATAGATAGTCGAAGAAAGTTGCAAACAAAAAAAAGTTCTTACCAATCAGAAATAATAAATTTAAAACAATAAAAAAATCAAAGCTAGGTATTAAAAAATACTTACTCCTTATTCCCATATGGCCAGATCCACATCTGACCATTAGCCGCTTGAGAGTCAGGTAATGGAGACTCCAAAATACTCGGAGTGGCACACGACGACCTTGTAGCCGTCGAAGTTGTGAATCCCAGAGTTGGGGCTCCTAATGTGCTCCCCTCATGTGTCGCACTGGGCGACGATGTGTGTGCCTACCCCGGGGTTGACATAAACAAGGACAAGGCTGGGTCAGTCTAAGAACGTCGAGTCACAGCCTTGCCCTTCTCCCTTCGGGAGGGCTCAGATGCTGAAGATGATCGCCGACGATTGTCTGACATCTGTCATACAAAAACATTATTAACATGGCAATTATGTATACAATAAAATCACAATTCTAAGTTTTCATAACCTAAACCTCAAACTCTAACCCTTACATACTAAACCCAAAACTTAAACCTTAAAACACAAAGCCCTAAACCCTAACCCTTAAACCCTAAACTATAAACTCCTAAACCCCTAACCCTAAATTTTTATAACCTAAAACCCAAACCCTAACCCTAGATCCCTTACATCCTAAACCTTAAACTTAACCCCTAAACCCTAACCCCAAATAAAACCTCTAAATTCCAAACCCTAAATCCTAATGTCTTAACCCTAAAACCCTAACCCTTAACACTAAACACTAACCTTTAAAACCCAAACTCTAACCCCTTAACCCTAAACCCCTAAATATAACCTCTAAACTCTAACCCTAAACCATAAATAAAAATTTGGGCAAAGTCTCCCCTAAAACCTGAATATTCTAGGAATTCAAAATTTCACACAAATACACAAAATCACAATCACAAAATTACAATTAATTCCCTAACTAAAAATTACATAGCAGTGGAGGTAAAAAATTATACAGCAATAGAAAACATTACAAAACTAATTCTATACAACCATTCAAATAATTAAATATATATATATATATATATATATATATATATATATATATTCTAGAATCATTCCACACCAAGCATATAACAAAAATTTCAACCTAATATAACCCCTAATCCCAAATCCCATACCTAAAAAAATTTCTACTAATTACACATTACTTCACACTACTTCATACTACACATTTGTCCACCAGAGTTCATTGTATTTGGCCCGAGAACCTATTTCGGTTCGTCCCTGTGTTTGACTCAGATATTTTTCTTTGGTTTCACTGTATTTGAGAAGGGACTGTTGTCTGGTGGGTCATTGTAGATGGCTTGGGACCCTGTTTCGGTTCGTCCCTGTATCTGACTCAGATTTTTTTTTTTTGGGTTTCACCGTATCTGCGAAGGGTCTGTTAGCTGGTTGGTCATTGTAGCTGGCCCGGGACCCAGTGTCGGTTCGTCCTTGTATCTGACTCGGATATTTTTCTTTGGTTTCACTGTATTTTAAAAGGGACTGTTAGCTGGTGGGTCATTGTAGCTGGCCCGGGACCCTGTGTCGGTTCGTCCCTATATATGACTCAGATATTTTTCTTTGGTTTCACTTTATTTGAGAAGAGACTGTTTGCTGGTGGGTCATTGTAACTGGCCCGGGACTCTGTTTCGGTTCGTCCCTGTATCTGACTCGGATATTTTTCTTGGGTTTCACTATATTTGGGAAGGGACTGTTGTCATGTGGGTCATTGTATTTGGCCCGGGACCCTGTTTCGGTTGATTCCTGTATCTGACTCGGATATTTTTCTTGGGTTTCACTATATTTGGGAAGGGACTGTTGTCTGGTGGGTCATTGTATTTGGCCCGGGACCCTGTTTCGGTTCATCCCTATATCTAACTCGGATTTTTTTTCTTGGGTTTCACTGTATCTGGGAAGGGTCTGTTTCCTGGTGGATCAATGTTTCTGGCCCGGGACCCTGTTTCGGTTCGTCTCTGTATTTGGTTCAGAATTTTTTCTTAGGTTTCATTGTATTTGGGAAGGATCTATTTCCTGGAAGGTCATTGTTTCTGGCCTGGGACCCTGTTTCGGTTAGTCCCTGTATCTAACTCTGATATTTTCCTGGGGTTTCACTATATTTGGGAAGGGACTGTTATCTGGTGGGTCATTGTATTTGGCCCAGGACCCTGTTTCGGTTCATCCCTGTATCTGACTCGGATATTTTTCTTGGGTTTCACTGTATTTGAGAAGGGACTATTTGCTGGTGGGTCATTGTATCTGGCCCGGGTCCCTGTTTCGGTTCGTTCCTGTATCTAACTCGGATTTTTTTTCTTGGGTTTCACTGTATCTGGGAAGGGTCTGTTTCCTGGTGGATCAATGTTTCTGGCCCGGGACCCTGTTTCGGTTCGTCTATGTAGCTGGTTCAGAATTTTTTTTTAGGTTTCATTGCATTTAGGAAGGATTTATTTCCTGGTAGGTCATTGTTTCTGGCCCGGCACCCTCCTTCGGTTCGTCCTTGTATCTGACTCGGATATTTTTCTTGGGTTTCACCTTATTTGGGAAGGGACTGTTTTCTGGTAGGTCATTGTTTCTGGCCCGATACCCTTTTTCGATTCGTCTCTGTATCTGACTCGGATATTTTTCTTGGGTTTCACTGTATTTATGTATGGACTGTTTCATGGTTGGTCAATGTATCTGACTCGAGACCTTGTGTCGGTTCGGCTCTGTATCTGACTCGGATATTTTTCTTTGGTTTCACTGTATTTGAGAAGAGACTGTTTGCCGGTGGGTCATGATAACTGGCCCGAGACCCTGTTTCGGTTCATGCCTATATCTGACTCGAATATTTTTCTTGGGTTTCACTGTATTTGAGAAGGGACTGTTTGCTGGTGGGTCATTGTAGCTGGCTCGGGACCCTGTGTATGTTCGTCCCTGTATATGACTCGGATATTTTTCTTGGGTTTCACTGTAGTTGAGAATGGACTATTTGCTGGTGGGTCATTGTATCTGGCCTGGGTCCCTGTTTCGGTTCGTTCCTGTATCTAACTCGAATTTTTTTTCTTGGGTTTCACTATATCTAGGAAGGGACTATTTCCTGGTGGATCAATGTTTCTGGCCCGGGACCCTGTTTCGGTTCGTCTCTTTATCTGGTTCAGAATTTTTTCTTAGGTTTCACTGTATTTGGGAAGGATGTATTTCCTGGAAGGTCATTGTTTCTGGCTCGGGACCCTGTTTCGGTTCATCCCTATATCTGACTCTGATATTTTTCTGGGGTTTCACTATATTTGGGAAGGGACTGTTATCTGGTGGGTCAATGTATTTGGCCCGGTACCTTGTTTCGGTTTGTCCCTGTATCTGACTCGGATATTTTTCTTGGGTTTCAATGTATCTGAGAAGGGAATGTTTACTGGTGGGTCATTGTATCTAGCCCGGGACCCTGTGTCAGTTCGTCCCTATATATGACTCGGATATTTTTCTTTGGTTTCACTGTATTTGAGAAAAGACTGTTTGCCGGTGGGTCATGATAACTGGCCCGAGACCCTGTGTTGGTTCGTCCCTGTATCTGACTCGGATATTTTTCTTGGGTTTCACTGTAGTTGAGAAGGGACTATTTACTGGTGGGTCATTGTATCTGGCCCGGGTCCCTGTTTCGGTTCTTTCCTGTATCTAACTCGGATTTTTTTTCTTGGGTTTCACTATATCTGGGAAGGGACTGTTTCCTGGTAGATCAATGTTTCTGGCCCGGGACCCTGTTTCGGTTCGTCTCTTTATCTGGTTCAAAATTTTTTCTTAGGTTTCACTGTATTTGGGAAGGATCTATTTCCTGGAAGGTCATTGTTTCTGGCTCGGGACCCTGTTTCGGTTCATCCCTGTATCTGACTCTGATATTTTTCTGGGGTTTCACTATATTTGGGAAGGGACTGTTATCTGGTGGGTCAATGTATTTGGCCCGGTACCCTGTTTCGGTTCGTCCCTGTATCTGACTCGGATATTTTTCTTGGGTTTCACTGTATTTGAGAAGGGACTGTTTACTGGTGGGTCATTGTATCTGGCCCGGGACCCTTTGTCAGTTCGTCCCTTTATATGACTTGGATATTTTTCTTTGGTTTCACTGTATTTGAGAAAAGACTGTTTGCCGGTGGGTCATGATAACTGGCCCGAGACCCTGTGTTGGTTCGTCACTGTATCTGACTCGGATATTTTTCTTGGGTTTCACTGTATTTGCGAAGGGTCTTTTTGCTAGAGGGTCAATGTAGCTGGCCCGGCACTCTGTGTCGGTTCGTCCCTGTATCTGACTCTGACATTTTTCTGGGGTTTCACTATATTTGGGAAGGGACTGTTGTCTGGTGGGTCATTGAATTTGGCCCGGGATCCTGTTTCGGCTCGTCCCTGTATCTGACTCGGATATTTTTCTCGGGTTTCACTGTATTTGAGAAGGGACTGTTTGCTGGTGGGTAATTGTATCTGGCCCGGGTCCCTGTTTCGGTTCATCCCTGTATCTAACTCGGATTTTTTTCTTTGGTTTCACTGTATCTGGGAAGGGTTTGTTTCTTGGTGGATCAATGTTTCTGGCCCGGGACCCTGTTTCGGTTCTTCTCTGAATCTAGTTGAGAATTTTTTTCTTAGGTTTCACTGTATTTGAGAAGGATCTATTTCCTGGTAGGTCATTGTTTCTGGCCCGGGACCCTCCTTCGGTTCGTCCCTGTATTTGACTCGGATATTTGTCTTGGGTTTCACTGTATTTGGGAAGGGATTGTTTTCTGGTAGGTCAATTTTTCTGGCCCGAGACCCTTTTTCGATTCGTCTCTGTATCTGACTCGGATATTTTTCATGGGTTTCACTGTATTTAGGGATGGACTGTTTCATGGTTGGTCAATGTATCTGACCCGAGACCCTGTTTCAGTTCGTCGCTGTATTTGACTCGGTTATTTTTCTTGGGTTTCACTGCATTTGCGACGGGACTATTTTCTAGTTGGTCATTGTATTTGGCCCGAGAACCTATTTCGGTTCGTCCCTGTGTTTGACTCGGATATTTTTCTTGGGTTTCACTGTATTAGCGAAGGGACTGTTTTCTAGTGGGTCATTGTATCTGGCCAGAGAACCTATTTCGGTTTGTCCCTGTGTTTGACTCGGATATTTTTCTTTGGTTTCACTGTATTTGAGAAGGGACTGTTGTCTGGTGGGTCATTGTAGCTGGCTCGGCACCCTGTTTCGGTTCGTCCCTGTATCTGATTCAGATTTTTTTCTTGGGTTTCACTGTATTTGCGAAGGGTCTGTTTGCTTGTGGGTCATTGTAGCTGGCCCGGGACCCAGTGTCGGTTCGTCCCTGTATCTGAGTCAGATATTTTTCTTTGGTTTCACTGTATTTTAAAAGGGACTGTTTGCTGGTGGGTCATTGTAGCTGGCCCAGGACCCTGTGTCGGTTCGTCCCTATATATGACTCGGATATTTTTCTTTGGTTTCACTTTATTTGAGAAGAGACTGTTTGCTGGTGGGTCATTGTAATTGGCCCGGGACGCTCTGTTGGTTCGTCCCTGTATCTGACTCAGAAATTTTTCTTGGGTTTCACTGTATTTGTGAAGGGTCTGTTTGCTGGTGGTTCATTGTAGCTGGCCCGGGACTCTGTGTCGGTTCGTCCCTGTATCTGACTCAGATTTTTTTCTTGGGTTTCACTTTATTTGAGAAGGAACTGTTTGCTGGTGGGACATTGTATCTGGCCCAAGACCCTGTTTCGGTTCGTCCCTTTATCTGACTCTAATTTTTTTCTTTGGTTTCACAGTATCTGGGAAGGGTCTGTTTCTTGGTGGATCAATGTTTCTGGCCCGGGACCCTGTTTCGGTTCGTCTCTGTTTCTGGTTCAGAATTTTTTCTTAGGTTTCACTGTATTTGGGAAGGATCTATTTCCTGGTAGGTCATATTTTCTGGCTCGGGATCCTGTTTCGGTTCGTCCCTGTATTTGACTCCGATATTTTTCTTGGGTTTAACTATATTTGGGAAGGGACTGTTGTCTGGTGGGTCATTGTATTTGGCCTGGGACCCTGTGTCTGTTCATCCTTGTATCTGACTTGGATATTTTTCTTGGGTTTCACTATATTTGAGAAGGAACTATTTGCTGTTGGGTCATTGTATCTGGCCCGGGTCCCTGTTTCGGTTCGTCCCTATATCTAACTTGGATTTTTTTTCTTGGGTTTCACTGTATCTGGGAAGGGTCTGTTTCCTGGTGGATCAATGTTTCTTGCCCGGGACCCTGTTTCGGTTCGTCTCTGTATCTGGTTCAGAATTTTTTCTTAGGTTTCACTGTATTTGGGAAGGATCTATTTTCTGGAAGGTCATTGTTTCTGGCCCGGGACCCTGTTTCGGTTAGTCCCTATATCTAACTCTGATTTTTTCCTGGGGTTTCACTATATTTGGGAAGGGACTGTTATCTGGTGGGTCATTGTATTTGGGCCGGGACCCTGTTTCGGTTCATCCCTGTATCTGACTCGGATATTTTTCTTAGGTTTCACTGTATTTGAGAAGGGACTATTTGCTGGTGGGTCATTGTATCTAGCCCGGGTGCCGAACCGTACAAAATTAAACTACTAATTGCAACTAAATTGTAGTATAGGATGCAACCAGTGTTGTCTCTCAAGGATTCACCAGAACAACTAATCTTTTAAGAACTTAAGCAAGAACAGAATAAGGGGGGGGTT